>VYXB01005257.1:254322-395449 GCA_013397135.1 Pachyramphus minor | reverse complement strand
TCTCTCTCCATAGGCCACAGGTCTCTAGCAAGACTCTGCTTCATCTCAGACCTCTCATGAGGGGTCACAGCCTCCGTAGGCACTCATCTTGAAGGAAGCTTGGTTATCTCAAGTCCTCTTTGCTCTCTGCCAGGCTGGAATTCTTTCTGCAGCCAAGTTGCAGGTGGGCAGCTTCTGTCTGGAGTTTGTTTCTCCACCGTTACACATCCCGGCTGGAGAGACTTCAGTGCCGTGCCTGCCCTCGGCCCAAAGCTAGGGGGAGAAGGGCCTGGCCCCCACTCGGGGGCCTGCTGCCACCCTCCTACATGGCTTCTTCTAATTTTTTCTGCACAACAAACCTTCTCTTCTGTTTTGTTAAATATGTCATTAGCAGAGGCGTTACTAAAACTTTTGATTGGCTTTTTCTCCGGAAATCTACCTGAGCCTGACCATTTCAGCCCAGCAGGTGCTGGTAAAACCACGACAAACAGAATATGACAGACCAAATTAATTTAACTGCAATACTTCAGATAGAGTTTTATCAAGGATTAATATAGCACAATACTTCCAATTGTTATGACCATGTTGTCAACAGTTCAGGTGCAGTAACTCCCCTTTTAGTAATTCAGTCATTCTTTGAATACTCCGGTGCACTTATCTCACTTCTTGTTTATTTATCAGAGGAAAAGCTGCTTGTAAAGAATGGCATGGTCTGGTTACAGGACAACTTATACAACATAATATCTTAATTTTGTTTCATTCATTGTATTGTTTAGTATGAAATCAAGATTAGGTCATAGAAGACAACTGCCATGGAGGATCTGCCACACTAAAATATCTTATACAGCATTACTGTCAGAACTGTCCTAAGCATCACACTTTATAAGACTGACCAGCACTCATTCATTCATTTGGTTAATCTTGTTCCACATACAGGTGGTTTCTTGACTTAATATAGTGCATTCAACACATTCACAAGCATGGAATTTTTTTTTCCCCTCAAGTCAGTGGCTCTGGTAAACAAGTAGCAGAAGCTGTCTCCATTTGGTGCACTTATTGGTAAGAAGACTGCTGAGGAACTCATTCATTCACACTAGACTATTGTAATGTATAAGCTAGCTATGTTACCTAACTTTCTCTCCTACTCTTCTGTATGAGACATGAAATTCATATCCACCTTATTTGCTTAATAAATGGGTTTCTCTGAATATAAACATTACAGATACAAGAATTTGCACAATCCTCAATGGCATCACAAAAGAGATGTACAGTTTCACTAATTTAAGTAACTTTTTAAGTCTAAAGCAACTGAACTTAAATATGTTGCAGAATTAAATTGTGTGAGAAGCAGCATAACATCACTATAAAAGACAGGAAATACAATAGTAACATGAGAAATGGTGAAAGCATGAATTAAATTTCACAGTTGCTACACACGTTCAAGTAAGTAAACACAGTTTTCACAAAAGATTTTTAAACTGGAATTCAGGAAAAAGTTAGGTGAAATAATCCAAAAAAAAAAAACAGCTAAAGAAATCCCTAACACTGAATGTAAACAATTTAATTTCTTTTTGTTTAAATGCTCATTTACGCATAAAATTTGGAATGTGATCACATTCATCAAACTGTCCACTTAATGTAACAATATTGCATCTCATTGGCAAATCGGCCATCAATTAGAAGCTGTAAAATTTAATTAAACATATCCTAATCATAGCTAGCACTGTAATGTGACCCACACCTATGCATGCATTTCACGTATCACAACACGACAGCACTGCACTTCCTTCCATTTTTCCTGCTACCATCTTGAGGACCTAAAATGATTGTTTTCAGAGACAGAACCAAATGGAAATAAGACGGGTAAAAAAAAAGAAGTTGCTGAAGCAGAAAGACAGAGTGAAATACACCATATCTGTAACAGAGGCAGACAGGAATTCAAGACATAGGTATATATGCTCAAAATCAAAACAAATAAAATACAAATGCTGAACTATTTGACCATATTTCCACTTTGATGTTCTAGCAACTACACAAAGTAGGAAAGCTTTGCTTTCATGTTTTACGACCTCCTAAGAAGCTTCTCGATGGCATTACAGTTCCCTAATCCATAGCTGCCTTGTATTTACTGTAACTGTATTATATTATTATAGATGTTATTAATATGAATAATATGTAATAAAACCACACAAGAATATTAATAATTTGAGACATCATTGCCTGCTGCTCTAGAACTCTTACACTTTAATTAGTATATATATTTTTATATACATTTCCAATAAAATGGAAAGGAATAAAGATATTCTAACCATCAACATCACTAAAAATGTCACAGGACACAAAGTTCAGCATAGATTTTACTCATGGTCTCAGAGAACTTTAGAAGATGGCTTCCTGAATTAATTCACAAATGACAGAAGACAAGTATTACACACTTATTCACCAGACCTCTTCCAGCCTTGTGTCTTTCTTCCTTCCATTGTTACACCATTAACAAGTTCCATTCTGTCCTCTCTTTTGCTGTGTCCCTGTCCTGAACAACATCTTCTTCTCTATTAGAGAGCCATACCTTTCCCTGGTATACACACATATGATTCCTTTTATACTTCAGAATTATTCATTCCCATGTACATGTTTCCCTCACTGCTACTTTTTCCCCTGTTCCTTGGGATCAGAACCAACATAGAAAGATCAAGATTGTTGACAGACCACATCTAATGACTCAGCAACACTGCCTAGCTACATAAAATATTTTTTAACTTTTATTTGTCAATAATTACAACTTAGCCCAATTGCCACCACTGGAGTCGTCATTCTATATGTTAATAGCTTCTTACAACAGTATTTTACCTACTTTTTAATCAAAACCAAAATAACACGTCATCACATCAAATATTGATTACTCATTCTACCCTAGAAAGCTGTCATTAAGCTCGTTGATTAACAGTAGAAAAATTATTGAAAGATTTGAATGTCAATAAATGTAAACATTTTGCCATCCCTGAAAGTGTTCAAGGCTAGACTGGATGGGGCTTTCAGCATCCTCGTCTAGTGGAAGGTATTCCTGCCCATGGCAGGGGGATTAGAACTGAATGATCTTTAAGGTCCCTTCTGTCACAAACAGTTCTATGATTCTGTGAGTCTGTATCAATTTTTAAAAATCAACCTCAGTTAGAATAAGATATAAAATATCAAACTTCAAATATCAAACTATAGCTGCATCTGTTCTGCAGGCACTTCTGCTACATTTCTACTAAGGCAGAAAGTTAGAAGAGAGACTTTCTCAAAGCTGGAAGAAAGTTGTGTTAAACTCAAGCTTAGTTTTTTCGTATTCCTTTAAAAGACCTAGATTGAGGTTTAGGTATACTGCAGCCACTACTGCAACTACATTTTCCACATACTTACTGGAGCTAATGTGAAACTAGCCAGTCCAAGTGCTATGAGCCATCTAGACATAGCTCTGATGAACTCAGCGCAGGCTGCAAAACCTGCCTGAGAACCAGAATAAATATGCAATTACTTAACTCTCTCTGTACCTCCTGTCCCACAGATTTAGACTCTGCAGGAATCCCAGATCACTATAAAGGAGAAAGTGACTGCCACTGAATGACACCCCTGAGTGCTCTTGGAATAAATCCAGTATTGAGTGTTAAGCATAGAATGAGAAGAAAAGCAGGAAACAATGTTGCTTTTATAGTGAAACCAGATAATTTAACGATAAATAGAGAAACCAGATCCTAACATAACTATCATACACTAAAATCCAATAAAAAGTTAATAAATTTTGGAAAAGCAATTTTAGTATTTGACATTATTATTTTAGTTACTTTTTTATATATATTCACACAGTTACCCAACTCTTATTAAAAAATGTTTCATTTACAGGAAGATGTCTCCAAGATCTGACTATTTACAATATCTTCTCCATTTTATGTGCTTCCAAATAAAAATTATTGACACTTTGGGACAGAAATACATGCCCCAATATATAAAATGAACTTTTTATATCAAATGGTTACAACAGATTGATACACAAAACTCTTGCCTGAAAGGGACACTGTACCTCATAATGTTATTTTAATAAATCAGGTTCTAAAATACTAAATACAAGAACTGATTAAACATTACACCTTAAAAGAAAAATATTCTGCAACCCCCCACATGCACACTTTGAAAGCTATGGAACAGGAACTGAGAATTGGTGTGTAGCCTCAGATTTGGAACTTTAGAAGACTATGTATCAGATTCAAATAACTAGAAATTCCAGATAACAGTTCTTGTTTACATGGATCACAAAATCCATAATCTCAGAATTTCTGTAAGTTATCCATCATGTACAGGTTATTTTTATTGCCAGAGTTTTTGAGCTTGCTTTGTTCGTTTGTTCCATTTTATTGAATAAACAGGTGGTGGGATGGAGAAAGGGAGGGCGTGGGGGGAGGTTTGGGGTGAAGAGAGAAAATTATTACCTTAAATATTTTTATCTAATTGTTTGATGAACAATTCCATAAAGTACTTTAACAAATCTGCATTTCCTAGTGGATGGGTTCCACATCCCCTATATGAATCAAAAATGAGCAGTAATGGCAAGAAGATTTTGATAATATGGCAGTCTCTTCTGCTTTCTGTCTCAGTTGGACAAGCAGTGTAATAATAAAGGCTGTCACTCTTTAGGGGGTTTCTGTACACAAGAAGTTCAAAGCTGACTCATAGCACCACAGTCCCCCTCTATGGGTTTAAGATACTCAGTATACCAATACAGTATACCAATACTCTTAGATACTGCCACTGATAATACAAGGCAGACAACATTTTTCTTTAAAAGTGCTCTTCAGCTACTCAGGTAATCACAATAAACTTAAATAGAAGATAACAAAGTAGCTCTGAAATAATATCTCTGGTATGAAAAAAAAATGAAGGATGTCAAGTTTCAGAGATATTACTTAGGGCTTTCTGCAAAATTAGGATACATTTTCAGGCCATGAAATTATATCAAATAGTGAGTAAATTCAATTGTAAAGATACCCATAAAACACAGTAACATCCATTTCAGCAGATAAGCACACTCACTGCCACCCATGGGGCCTAGTTAGGATTGTTCTATAGTTACTACACACCTCCTGCTTTCCAAAACAGTGAGATTAAAGCTACCTCTAGCAGGTTACACAAACTATGACTGTTCTCCTAAGTACAAAACCATTTAGGGCAAACATAGTCATATTTCCATGATCATAATTTCCAGAGCATGGTTTTCTGGGGTTTGGTTTGGTGGGGTTCTTGTAGGTTTTTTCCTTTAGGTTTTGGGTTTGAGGGTTTTCTGTGGGTTTCTTGGAGTGGGGGTTTTTGTTTGTTTTAGATTTTTTTGAGGGAGGATGTTGCTTTTGCTAGTTGGTTTGGTTTTTGAATCACAGAATCACAGAATATGTGGAGTTGGAAGGGACCCACAAGGATCATTGAGTCACCTCCTGACCCTGCACAGGACCATTCCCAAAAGTCACACCATGTGCCCAATAGACTTGCCTAAATGCTCTGTCAGGCTTGGTGCTGTGACCACTTCCTTGGGAGCCTATTCCAGTGCCCAACAACCCTCTGGGGGAAGAACCTTTTTCTAATATTCAACCTAAACCTCCCCGGACACAACTTCAGGCCATTCCCTTGGGTCCTGTCACTGGTCACCTCAGAGATCAGTGCCTTCCCCTCCTCTTCCTCTCATGAGGAAGTTGTAGACTACAATGAGGTCTCCCCTCAGCCTCCTCCTCTCCAGGCTGAGCAGACCAAGTGACCTCAGCCATTCCTCATACAGCTTCTCCTCAGGGCCCTTCACTATCTTCGCTGGCCTGCTTTGGAGGCTCTCTAACAGCTTAATATCTTTCTTACATTGTGGTGCCCAAAACTGCCACAATATTCAAGCTGAGGCTGCACCAGTGCAGAGCAGGAGTGGGACAATCACCTCCCTTGACCAGCTGGTGATGCTTTGCCTGATGCCCCCCAGGACACGGTTGGCCCTCCTGGCTGCCAGGGCACGGCTGACTCATATTCAACTTGCCATCAACCAGGACCCCCAGGTCTCTTTCCATAGCACTGCTTTCCAGCCTCTCATTCCCCAGTCTATACATACCTCCAAGGGTTGCCTCATCCCAGGTGCAGAATCTGATACTTTCCCTTGCTGAACTTCATATGGCTGGTGATTGCCCAGTCATCTAATTTGTTGAGGTCACTCTGCAGGGCCTCCCTGCCTTCAAGGGAGTCAAAAGATAACCAGGACTTTCCTCTCATGAAGCCATGCTGGCTGTGACCAATGACTGCAGTGTCTTTCAGGTGCTTGTCAATACCTCCCAGAATAATCTTCTCTATAACTTTACCAGGCACTGAAGTGAGACTGACAGGCCTGTAGTTTCCAGGGTCCTCCTTCTTGCTCTTCTTCAAAATCAGGACAACATTTGCCAGCTTCCAGTCAGCTTGGATTCCCAAGACTGTTCAAAAATCATTGAGAGAGGTTTTGCAATGACATCAGCCAGCTCTTCAAGGATTCTGAGATGAATCCCATCACAGTCCATAGATTTGTAGGGATCCAGCTTGAATAGCAGATCCCACACAATTTCAGGATTGACTGGGAGTTGATCATTCTCTCAGTCATGATATTCCAGCTCAGGACACTGAGACCACCTTGGTCCGTCATATGTGTTGATGAGATAGGCAAAGAAAGTGTTAAACATCTCTGCCTTGCCTCTGTCCCTGTTTGTGAGATGACCATCCTCATTGTGAAAAAGGCCAGTGATATTTCTATACTGCCTACTGCCATTAATATACTTGAAAAAAATGTTTTATTGTCCTCCACATTTCTGGCCAGGTTCAACTCCAGCTGAGCTTTGACTGCATGGCTTTTCTCCCTACAGCACAAGCAGCATCTTTGTATTCTTCCCATGTCACTTGACCTTGGTTCGACTGGGCATACACTTTACTTTTTTTGCCTTAATTCCAAGAGAAGATCCTGCTCAGTCAAGGCTGATCTTCTACCCCACCTGACTTCCAACATTTTTTTGCCTACTCTGACATTTTTCTGACGTTGCCTGCTCCTGTGCCCTTATGAGTTGATGTTTGAAAAGTGACCAGCACTTAATTCCTCAAAGAATAATTTGTCGATGTCATCTTCCTGCCTGGGAGGTCTGTGGCAGACTCCCACAATGACATCTGCATTATTTGTTTGCATTATTTACTTACAGATAAGTCCCATAATGCCACCACACTGCAATTCTAGCTAAGTACAATAAACAATTGCCTTGAACTATAATGGATTATTAATTTTTTTTAAAATTTCTGTATTACATTTCCTCAAAGATAACAGCATACAAATACTTACACAAAAATCAGTTACAAACTCAAAACACGAACTTTTCACCATGCCTGTACACCATTTATACTTCAGACAATATTTTCCAGGTGTGATGAAGTAAAAATTCATACGAAAGTCACAGATCTAAGCTATGGATTTTCTGAAAACAGTTTTTAACCAAAGAGAACTCAAGAGATGAACAAGCTAATGAGCATGGATACTATTTTAAGAGGATCAGTGGGTCCAGAGTATGTTATCCTTTCTTGCAAAGCAAAAACTTATCAGACTTAATTGCGAAGTTTACTCACTGTGCAAGCTTTCCTACGTCTCTTATGGTAGTACACATTAATGACAGCTGTCAATAAATGTACATGATTGTTCTGTAGGGGAAACAACCAAGACTTCTTCATGATTTTTGAAAGTGTACAACTACCCTCTCTGTATAAAGTTGGCTCCATTAACTCACTTTTTATGTGAGTTTTTATGTTTCTGGGTACAAATTATCATGATTTTACACTGTCTGCCCTGAGTTTTATTTCTAAAGGAATTTTAGGGCTCACAAAATTTTTTTGTCCTTGAAATGGGAAGGAATGGCATTCTAAATTCTTTTTAATCAGAGGCCTTCCTTGTCTTTGACTCCAATTATGCAAATCACATATTGCAAACTCCATTACTTGATGCTTCAAACAACTAAAAAAATAGATATCCATGTGTAATACTCCAGATTATTGATTATGATATTGCAATTTGTGTAAATAAACATATGTAGTTTCCTTAACTCTGTTTTCCATCTCAAAATAGCATCATATAGAATAAATTTGAAATCATATTTGGCAGATGTTTCCAGATACTCTGTCCTTCAAAAGCAGACCTTTTCAATGCATTCCTTACTCATTCTTTTAGTTCATAACAGGACCAAAGGTCCTGTTAGAAATCATAATAAAATCAAATTATATTAGAAATCACACCATTTTTACCCCTATGAAAAGTCTAGTAGACCTTTTGAGTTCCAATATCCAGAAAGGGACAGGATGGACCAGAGCATAAGTGCACTAGCCTTTTTCTCCCTTTTTTGCCTTCCTGTCACTATGGGATGACAGAACAAAGATGTTTGTGCTTTAGGAACCTTGTTAGCATCTGTGTGTCACTGCAGAACCTCTCAGGAACACTGTCTGAAAAGAACAAGCTCACTTTCCGTACTCATATTCATTCAATTTCTTCATAAAAGTACTACGAAAACAAGCAATTTGTGACTGCTACCACAGCTGTCTAGAATAGCATAGCATAGAGTGGATGAGGTCTTTTCAAACCTTAATGATCCTATGATTCTATAGAATAGAATAGATTCTATAGGATAGACTATATTCAGATGGAAGGGGACCTACAACAATCATCTAGTCCAGTTGCCCGACCAATTCAGGGCTGTCCAAAAGTTAAAATGTTATTAAAGGCACTGACAGGCTTGATGCATCCACCACCTCTTTAGGAAGTGTGTTCCAGTGTCTGACCACCCTCTCCATAAAGAAATACTTCCTAATGTCCAGTCAGATTCCCACTGAAGCATCTTTGAAGCCTTCCCAAGTGTCCTATCATTGGGTCCAAGGGAGAAGAGCTCAGCCTGCTCTGTACAGGAAGCTGTACAGAGCAATGAGGTCACTCCTCAGCCTCCTTTTCTCCAAACTAGAGAAGCCCAAAGTACTTGGCTACTCCTCAAAGGACATTCCCTCCAGCCCTTTCACCAGCTTCGTTGCCCTCCTCTGGCTGCATTCACAGACCATCACATCCTCTTAAATTGAACACAGTATTCAAGAGTGTTGCTGTACTTTGTCACTAATCAAACCTTTACCCTAACATCTACAGCACCTAATAAACGATGACAGAAATTATTCCAAAATTAAATAGTTATGGACTTCACACTTCAAATACATATCACATTAAGCTATTTACTGCTAAGCAGTAAATATACAGGCAAATAAATGCAAATGCCAATAAATGAATACTGCTTTAAGAATGTCTTAAAAGAGATGACTATTGATATATAAAGTCCTAAAAGTTACTAAGTATATATCATAATTTACCTTAATTATTAATGCATTTGGTGTTATTTGATTTGCTAATTTGGAGAAAAATATTGTGAGTATAGAGAAATAATTGAAATCTCAGAAATGCTTCCTATATTTCATACAACTTCATCTGACCTTGAACAATGCTGATGCAAAGAGCTCAGACAAATTAGATTTTACATTTACAAGAATTCCATAGCGCGAACATCCAAGAGTGTGAGTGCCTCCTGACAATTTTTCCAGGTTGTTCTCAGAAGCAGGTAAGAATTTCCTTGCTAAAACATCAATTGGCTCCCAATGGGAGTTACTTCAGGTAGGCCTGAGGAATAAGAAGCTTCAGAATTATGGCCTTTCCGTCACAGTACAGCAGCTCAAGAAAAAGGACAAGAGCAAGGGATTAAGGAAGCTTAGATATTGTTCACAGTTCAAATTAATCTTTGAGTAGATGATGGGTTGTAAGTGACAGATGAATAAGGGAGTAAAATTTTCAAGTAAATGTTGCTTCTGGCCCACAGCAGGGAAGATTTGCTTAGCTGAACTACAGCTTCCTCAGTGCCTGTCTGATGCAAGGACAAACAGCAAGGCATAAATTTAAGCTAAAAAGCTTACCCTTGTTAATAAAAGTTAAAGAAGAAATATAGTTTTGTTTTCTGACTTTCTAAGCAGAAGGCTGGTCAGTCAAAAGAGCAAATCAAGCATGTACAACTTACAGGAAAAAAACAGCAACAAACACCAGTGCTTGAGCTCTCCTAGAAGCCTCTTTCAGTCTTTTGGAAAACCCTTCTATCTACAGAAAGAGATCAGACAGGCATGCTCAAATAGCTTGTGTTATAAGATTGCTCATCTGTATTGGATAAGAGCAGTACAATACATGCAGAAAAGCCCAAGTAAACATGAAGCATGTTATGTGTAATTATTCTTTATGTAATTAATTATAAATTATCATAACTTTTAAATAAATTCATAGGTATTACATTAGTCAATTAAGGACCGGCTTTATCATTTTCTCTTGAGGTGTGCGTAAATATCCTTGACAAAATGAATGAAAAAACCGCAAACCACAAACATTAAACAACAACCCAAATCAGTTAAAACTAACTATATCCATTTAAACATGCAGAAAACCAAAACATGAATAGTTTAAGCAATCATGTGTCTTGCATTTGGATGGCCTTTTGTCATACTATGTGTTGCTGTGTCAAGGCAAAAAAATCTGTTGTCATAAGTAAAATTATTTTAATAAATGTGAATGAAACTGTTCAGGACAGACTTTCAAACCTATTTTATTACATGGAGAAAGGGAGAAGTATTTTTTTATTTTTTTAATAAAGAGTTTTCAAACATTTTAATTAATGTCTTTATGTTACAGGATTTTGTATTCCTGAGAGGTAAATAAAAAAATAACGCAGTAAAGCTCACAGAATAACTACATAAGCCATTTTACAAGGAGGATATACTTTCCTTCTTTTCTATGAATGTATAAAGCTCTCCTTCAAGCTCTTAGAAATCTATTGATCTGTGAAACACAGTGCACTCCAGGGAGGCAATTCACTTGACGTTATATATCAAATGATGAGATGAATAATGATCATACCATTTGGTAATTAAACATCTTACAAACCTTTTAACTGACTGAACGTCAGAAAGGTCAAATGAGATCAAACCCACTTTTTTGTTGGTTTTAATTCTTTTCATATATTAGCAGTACAAAAGTCATATTTAAATGTAACTGTAATATTACATAGCAAAACCAAATAATTAAACAACATATTTTTCACTTGTATATTATTAGACCGTTTGAATACACAGAGAAATAGTTCCTTAATCCTACAGTCCTATTATAATCTTAATTTTTATGTT
Source organism: Pachyramphus minor (assembly GCA_013397135.1). Lineage (NCBI taxonomy): Eukaryota > Metazoa > Chordata > Aves > Passeriformes > Tyrannidae > Pachyramphus > Pachyramphus minor. The sequence goes on along the minus strand of VYXB01005257.1, from coordinate 384,214 downwards.
TAGAAATAAGTAGCCACTTCCCAGTATAGTGCAAATAACTAGCAATGTTATTGGATTAAGGGAAATGAACAGCACATAGAGCAAATCTAAAATATACCTAAGCACCTAGCAATTAAAATAAATCTCCTTGATGATTTCCTGAAAAGTTACAGGAAATTGAGTTTTTATTAGACAGTAAGTCTATTCCAACAGTTTGAAGACATTAACAGTGTTTGTCTCCTTACACATTAATTTGGACATTATATCTAATATTATTTAGCAATAATTTAAATTATTAACACTAGAAATAAATCCAAAATATTTAATAAAGAAGTCATCTACAACTGTAATTTCATGAACAATTCTGTGTTTTGCCTATAAATTTGTCAGTTGCCAAGGCAATCAAAAGATGCAGCAAAGATGGTTTTTACTACAGGTTAACAACACTCTGAAAATCACTTGCCTCAACAGCTAATGCCTTTATCAAATATGGGGTTTCTAGAAAAGACAGTATCTATTCACATGTGACTGCGGCATAACCTTATGGGTTACCATAAATCAAGGTCTTCATTTCCAGAAAGAATAAATCCCTCCATCTTAATGCAAACTATCATCAGCCTTCACTGCCCAAATACAATCAAATCCCAAATATTAAAGAATGTTTTGGGATTGTCCTTTAGCTACTTTCTTAAAAAATGAAGAAATCTTTATTAGTTCATGAAGAAAACATTAAAAATCTTTTTCAGAAACAAACTGGGATGGATTCAGTCAACTTTCACAAATATACAATTGCACAAACACATAATCAATATGTGAAAAACTAAACACATCCAGTAACAGCCTATATGAATATGACAGTTCTGTCTTACAGAAAATAAAACTGGCCACTCTCAAAAACCAACCTTAATCTACTGAGGCCCATATCCTTGTGTTGCCCCAGGTGCTTCTGCACAGATAGACCTAGTCCAGAAAAGAGAGGTTTCTGGGGCAGAATCTGAGAGAGGATTTTTACAGGGTATCTAAAGAAGTAGGGCAGCAGATAAATTTGCCAGCTGAAGGACAGAGTTTTACTGGGGAAGTCCCACATCCATACAGAGGACTGGCTGTTACAATAGGACATGAGAAAGATGTGGGAGATACCTTCATAATATCAACTGCTAGTTGCTCACGGTACTTTGTCTTTCTTTGTCTTCAGGCTGGGAACAGAGGTCAAGTTCACAAAATGAAAAAGAAGTAATTAAATCACATGCTCTATCTTCTGGGATCTTTTAAGTATTGGACAGGGTATTCAAGTTCATATCGTAATAATTTCAAAACAATGTCCTATCAAATATATTCAATCAATCCAATATATAGCTTTTTCAGGCCTAATAAATCAAATAAATTTAAAATACCTTTAACTAAAAATATTTCTGAATTGCAAAATTATAAGAATATAAATTATAAGATTGCAGTAATATTAATACTTCTTCAGATCTCCATTTCTAATATTGTCCAAAAGTACACCATTCAGCAAATTCTCAAGAGAGAGAGAAAGAGCCAATTACTCATTTTTCTACTAGTTGAACATGGAAAATCCAGGGGAAAACTGTTACTTTACTGTAACTAACTGGACTATTCCATTATCCTTTCAAATGGAATGTAAATAACCATGTAATTTCCACAATAGAACAACTTCTGCTAGAAAAACAAATAAACAGGTGCTCAGATCAAATTTTAGGAGAGTATTATACATGTGATTTAAGCACTGACCTGTGAAAAGATGTTCTGTGGAGGCTCAAGGGCTTCAACATATGCTCACTCAGTGAACAGCTGCAGCAGTTAAAGCTGCTGTTGCCCTCTCCTTCCTTTCCCCACTATTTGTTACCCTCTCAATGCCAGAGCTGACTGTTGCCACTCAGGGTCTGGCAAAAGGACCATACAAAATGACCATGACCAACTTTTCTGCAGAGCCAAGAAGCATGGTTTAAACTGCTATGGATTTTCAATGGCATCAGCTGGGGATCCTTTCCACTCTCATTCCCAGTTTCCTTTTTCAAGTGACAGAAGTGAAAGAAGAAAGGATGCAAACACAAGTTCTGGTGAAACGACAATAATGAATTTTGGAGAGAGGGAAAAGACAGTACCTGTTCATTACATAATTATGTGCTTTAGTTAAAAGGATTATCAATAATGATGAGTCTAATCATTCTACAGTGAAGATGAAAGATTTACAAATTGCCATGTCTATGTTCCACATTCCCTATAATACTACTGCTCAAAATGTAAATGTAAAATGATCCTGTCCTAAGAGAAAACTTTAAATATTCATTCAGTAATTCAGTTCAACATTTCAGCCTTATTTCTAACAGTAAAATAAATAATAATTCTGTCATTCATTTAGTCCACTTAATCAGTAGAAAAAAATTTGGCCTGAGGCAAAATTTCAGTTTAGAAATTCTGAAGTTCAGAAGTTGTCTTGATCATTCTTTTGTAGTTTGTTGTTGTTGTTGTTGTAAGAAGAAGGAATTTTAGAAGCAAAATTCCAGTTTAGTAGAGGAAGATAGATGATGATGCAAAGATTTCAAAATCCTGAACTTATATTTTTTTAAACAAGTAATAAGGATTTCACAGAATATTCTGAGTTGGAAGGGACCCACAAGGAGTATAGCTCTTGAGTGAGTGGCCCGTACAGGGATCAAACCCACAACCTTGATTTTATTAGCACCATGCTCTAACAATGGAGCTAGTCTCAGTACTTTTTTGAGAAAAAGTATACCCACCTAAAACTAAAGTAAAAGCCTTTGACTGGACTGAGTGGAAATTTTGTATATGATATTGGTTTAATTCTTTAATAAGTGATGGAAAAAGAGAACTAGATTTCTATTATAGCATGAAAATTTATCTTAGAGCAAAAAGATAACTAAGAAAAAATAAATGGCAAATGACCATGTAATAAAATTTCCATCTTGAAAGGAAGAAAGCTAAATATTCACCAACTTGATTGTAGCATGCACTGTTCAGATAATAAATATTAGTTTCAAATCAGCTGCAAAACATTTAAGACAAGAGGTCATATAACTGTGTCATAGTACATTATCCATATGCTCTAATTTGAAATGTTTAGCAAATAACTTCACCCAAATAATACAGTACGATATTAGCCTGCAAATTCAACTACAGGAGCACAGGAACATCTATATGTACCTCAATAGATCTAAACCAATGTTTAACTTAGTTTCTCCTTCAAGTATAAAAACACTGAGTTAAAATTACAGTAAGTTTCTCATTAGTGCATTACCTATAGAACTACACTTAAGCAAATTATATAGATTCTACAATTAAATTTCTATTTTGTACATGCTAAGCTACCATGTCCCACAGGTGATTCTTGAGAAGTCGCTATATATTGTGTAAACTATACCAAGCAGTTGTAACTTTGCAGCCTAGGATTACATACCTCATATTTCTTCAGTAAAACTTTTCCTGGATTGGTCATAATTAAATGAATCCTCATATAGGTTACATCCTAATCCTTATATTTGTATATAGGACCAGAACCATCATATGAACCATAAACATAAATTATTTTGCTTCTCTAGAAGACTCAAGCTTGGAAAAAAACAGTAGAATTTTCTTCAAAAATTACATTATGAGCATCTGAACTTCAAAAAAAATCTGATACAGGTAAGCATGATTTTGCCTATCCATCAGCAAAAATCTATCTCCTGCAGACTGTGACTGACAACAACTACCACTAAATAGCTGTTTTACAGGCTGCATTCAAAATTCTGAGACCTAGTTCCTAAGGGACAGTGATCTCTGTCCAGTTCCTAGATGACAGCATCCACATTAAAAAAAATCATTACCTCTTTCTTTGCTAGATCTCGTAACGCATTTTCCAGAGAACAGAAGAAATCACATTGCAAGACAGTTAACAAGCATCACTTCCAAATACAAAAGTCATTTAAAATCAGCTTTTTAGGGATGCTAACTGTCAAAGCAATCAAATAAACATCTATTCCATTTTCAAGATCCCATTTATTTTCCGGAATTAGATGTGATGTTATTTCTTCCCTACGCAGTTACTTGTACTGAATTGCTTTCTGTATTGCCTACATTTTTTTTTTTTTAAATAAGGATTTAAAATAGCTAGTTCATCACATTTATCATGGACTGATTTCTGGATAAGGTAACTTCAAAAGCATCTGAAAAATATATATAATTTTTTTACTGTGTTGTTGGAGAACACAGGAAACAGTAACAGGCAAATCAGTCTTTCAGAATTACTTAAGATGTGGTCAAATAAGATACCATGCTGAGAAAAACAGCACAAATAAGTTGTTCTGAGAAATACGGGAAACCACATTTGGTTTTCTTAAATTTTACACAAATACAAAGTAAACTACTGTTCAGGCTTCTATTTCTCTTGGTAAAATTAGCTTTTATTCTGTCTAAATCAATCTGTGTTGGAGCACTCACGGGTCTCAGATTTTCCTTTAAAGACTGTGGTAATGGCACAGTGGCTTTCCAACTTAAGTAGAAAAACCTAAGAGAGAGAAAAGCCTATGCAACACAGAAATGAGTGGGGATTCTTTGACTTGGATCTCCTAACAGGGAAAAAACACCAAAGCAATTCTATATATGTAATTAAGATCTAATCAAATTAATGTTCTCTGTTGCCTCCAAAAGACAAGACTTTCCAAGAATTTAATTTCAGAAAAGGAAAATGAAAGGGTTAAAACAGGGATTTGTGGTAGAGTTGTGTCTTTCTTTATTCCCTCCCACAGAAAGACAAAGCTGTTGATGACCTGTTTATTCTACTGAATGAACAGAGAGTACCATAGACTCAATGTTGAAATTTTAAGTCTGGAACTGCTTTGAGAGCATTAAGAATTTGGCCAGACACACACAGTCATCAGTATGGTAACAAGAGAAAAAAGACTTGGTGCCAGTGCTCTGCATTATAAGCACAACAGAGTAATTATTGCTCTTAAAAATGCAAACAAGATGGGAAACTCTAAGTGAGTTTGACATATTAATTGTACTAAACTAAAATACAGGTGTGTCTTGCTTTTTTGAAGAAGTGGTCCAACTAGTAAGGAGCCCCCTAGTATGACTAAAAAGACCAGTATTCATTGTTATCCAGATAAAACAATAAGAGTCATCTGTTGCATCTTTACTCACATATTATTATATATTATGTCTAAAAATAACACAGACATACTACAATGCTTATCTACAGCAACTCTTTATAAAACAGAAGTGTTGTGAAGAATATTTGGGTCTTGTTGACCATTATTTCAAGCAGTTTGTCACAATAGTTCATTTTGTTACTGCATCAATGTACTTTTAGAAATGTCAGGGCTTATTTTAGCAAGTTTATTTGTAATATTAAAAATTATGTCACTTACTGATTATGAAATACCTATAAAAGTAATAATCTAATTTCCACTATTTCACAGAATTATTTTCTCAAATAATAAACTCAGCAGTCTCTTAGAGTTCAGAAGCAATAAGAAAATAAAATCAGCATATCCATTACTCTTATAGTAAAAACAGTCCCACTGTTTGAGAGAAGCAACAATTTAAACACCAACGGTAATTCCATTGGAAATTATGATATTTTCAACAACTAAAATTTTGGTAAAAGCCATTAACAGTTTAACTAACATCAAGCCAGCAGACACCTTTTCCTGGTATATTGTGCATAAATAGTATTCCCATCTGTTTCAATGTTCTGGCTTTTTCATGGGCTTAAACCTGTCAAATTATTCCACTTGATTTCAGAGAATTCTCATATGGCAATCTATTTTATTTACTTTATCTTCAATAAAATGGTTGAGTGAGCATTAGCAACTATGAGACACAAGTTTCAATCAGTCCTCTGGCAAAGGCGTCAATCTACATTAGACCTACTATGCTGTGAGCTGCAGCCAGAAAGCTGCAGTTAGACAGGGCAACAGTGAATGAGTGAGTGAAACCCAATAAAGCAGCAGTGAAGAGAGAGAAAATTCCCCCTAGACACTACCATACACTGCTTATATAATGTGTGTGCCTAGTTCAACACACCAGTAGCTCCTTAATAAAGCTGACAGCTAAAAAGGAGTTCAGACTCCAACTTCATTTTACATGACAACTACAGTAATGGTCCTCTGTTCTGAAGCAGGCCACATTTAGAAACCTAAATTCAGTTCAGTTAAAAATTAAGAGTTCTCACTTTTCTCATTCATGTCACATAGAAAAAAGGAATCATAAAATTATTAAGATGCACACCATCTTCTCATTTCATACAATTATTTGAAAAAACATCAGATTTCAACTATTTTTTCCTTAAAAATTTCTGTCCTAGAAACCACAAAATCATCAGTGTATTTAAGCAATAGCTCATTTCTGAAGACAGTATCATTAAGGTCTGATTCCAACAACTGTGGGGGCATCACTCCTAGATGCCATCAAAATACATCCCAAAGCACAAACTTTGTATTAAGTGGTACAAGTTCATATTTGATATGGGCTCTAAAAAGCAGATTATTGTAATGGTGCTCTCCACAGCAAATCAGACCATTAAGACTGTACTTAATGTTTAACTGAAAAGAAAAGCTGTCCAGTTTAAATCTATCATTTGATAGTACATATAATCATAGCAAAAATTTACTGCATCATTGTTCCAGGCCACAAATTTGGTTCTATCAATATAGACTACTTTTTGATAAAAGCTGCCTTCAAATTCCCTCCAAATCAGTAACTTGCAGCTATGCAAGTGTCTCTGTTCTAATACAATTCCATTAAAATGTAAAGCACTGTTTATGTTTCAGATTCTTCCTGCTAGAAACTATACTGAAAACAAAGCTAATCAATACCCATCTAATTACTTCTTGCAAACGAGATACCGTCTTTTTCTTTCCGCATTATGCTGTACATCCTTCTCCCATTCACCCACGGCAGTATCAAAACTTATTTGCCTTCTGACCAGACACGTAGAAGGGTTAGACTTCTTTCTGAACAAAGTTAATGTCAGTCCATTACCCAGCTGATGGAAACATCATATGTTTCACATGTTAGTTGTCAACCTGGTCACCAGCAACGAGACCTTATGCAACTCTTGAGAGAATTTCAGTTCAGGTGCAAGATAACTATATGAGATATTCTTCTGTACTAATCTAACAATATGATGATGCTTGCCCTAGGCAAAATAAACACATATATATATATAATATTTAGTAGTGTACAAAATGTGAACATGTACAACACATGCACAAGTCATGATGTTTAAAGTCCTGTAGTATCAGAAAAAAACAGGAATGAGCACTATCTTCTCCAAACTGCCAACGCAGAAGAGTTATATTAATTTAATAATAATTAATACCAGAATTTATTGAGCTTTTTTTTAAAAACCCTAATTAACTCAGAAAACACAGATTTACCACTAACAGTCCCCCAAACTGTCCATTTATATCAGCAGTAAAAAATTAGACCATTTTTCTCTGCTTTTGTATTTTTCCAATATGGATTTTTGTCTTGGTTTCAGTTTTTCCAACTCTAATTCAGTTTTCTAAATTGTATCCCTAAACAGTTAAGTGCTTCATTGAGAGGACAAAAACCAGACAGAATTTTTCTCTCTGATAATTAAAAATGTACTCGTACATGCAATTTTATTTTATGCATATCTATCACTACATTTATGTCCAAATCTCAGGTTTCAATCAGTGCAAAGACACCATATCGTGCCCTAAAAATCTATCAATTCTAAATGACATACCGAAGAATTAGAATTCAGAATTTACTACTATTTCCTCACGGACTACAAAAACATTCCCTCTCCACTTTCACATACTGCAAGAAATAGAAGCCAATGCCAAAAAGGCCGAAAAGATTTTGGCTTTCTTTACAGAAAGCATTTTTATAGATTATATTTAACTTAAAGTTCTAGAAGAAAATAATAGAGTGAACAGAATAGCAGTTACTTTCCTTCATATGCCTTAAGTTTCAGACACACTGGAATTCAATAAAATTATACTGCCAAACTATTATAGATGTACAAGTCATTATTACTACATTTCTGGCATTATTTGGTAGAGAACAGAGTAAACTTCCAGAAAAAATATCCTTTAAAAGATAAAACTCTATTGCTGGCTGAACAGATTTCAGCTACTACACAGTTTCTATCAAACCAAACAGTTCACCAAAATACTGACACTGCCTATGAAGAAATCATCTAACATGACTGTGTACAATTTACACCACTCAGATGTTTACAAACATCTGACAGAAATCCAGACGTATTTCCATTACTACATACACAGAAAAAAATCTGACCTTTTTTTACTTTTTTCTCCATTGGGTAATGAAAGGAAAAACCACTGTTTTGCAAATATATTGCTACATATTAACATACAAAAATTTGCATACGATGCCAATAATATCTAGTTTCCCTGTATAGTGCTGTATATCCTTTGATTTACAACACTACTTCAGTTAACCTTTCTTCTTTTTCTGGTGTCACCATACTCATACTGTACCCTTCTGGCCAATGCCTTAAGTCCTCGAAAAAAGATGAAGTTAAATCGGAATAAAGGAATTTTCCTTTCTTATTACCCAGTGAGTAAAGACAGTCACAGTGAAACACATACCAGGACAGTCTTGTTTTGCACTACTTTGAATTAGGTAAAAAGGTCTGTGCTTCCTCCCAGAGGGTAAAACTTTAAAAAACTTATTATAAACATAGTTTCAGAACTAATTAATGTCACCATCATTAACTCCTCTGAAACTACTTCATCTTTTTTGCCCTTCTGAGGCATCAATACATTAAGATGGATATATCAATGTTATGGAGCATCTCATAATGCCTTAGCAGTCACTGCACATGGCATATAGGGAAACAATACATATTTACTTCAGAAACAGTCATGGATATAGAAGCACTTGGACCCTTATTATGATGAGTAAGTTTTTCGTATCCTGTTGAAATCTATATCTATAAAATTATAAAGTAGGTCTAGTTGAGCATATTTTGCAATTTATGTGTTAAAATATTGCCTAAAATTTTGAATTTGGAAAATTCTGGGAAAATTCTCAAAAAACTTTATACTCCCATAGAAAAAGTAAAATGTGAATGACTGCAACACTCAATACATAGATTAAGTCTTTGTTGGAATAGCAAGTATGAAAAATCTGAAATAAGTGCGACTGGCTTGCTAAACTTTCATCTTACACAAATTCCTTCAGAATCTCGTTTTCCAGATCTCTCTAAGTTAAAAACACCTGATAGCCAGTTGTACATGATTCACTGAAGACAGCTGAGAGGGTCTGGAGCAAAGCAAGCTAGTGAGTGCAGGCATGCCAAGTCCACAGGTGATACTATACTCACTAATGGTATGGCTTCACAGGCAGATTCAGCCTGTTAACATACAAAGCAGTTGAAATAAGATTTAAACTCATGGTCCTTGACATCCTGGCATATTCCTGGTTACCAAAGGAACAAAGATCATCCCAGTTTCAAGAAACCAGGAATATCCAAACTCAGGGATTCTTTACTATTTAATCTTGCCTTTTAAAATTTTAATTTATTACAAGAAATACATGCTAAAAACACTTTTTAAACAAATTAGCCTAATTTTTATACTCCTAATGCAGCTAATGTACAAAACTATACAGTGAAACTTAACTCCAGGGTTCCAGAGACCCTGGTCAGAGAACCATGTTTTTATTAATTTTCGTGGCAGAAGCTGATAAACCATGTAGGGAAAGCCTAAATGACTTAAATATTCTCTGCTATCTAGTCATAACACAAGCAGTCATACATCTCAGTGAATCAGGGGAAGTAGAGACCAGCTAGATGAACATGAATTGGTAAGCAAGAACAGCAATTCCAGAAGAAAAGCACGTTGCGGGGGGAGGCGGGGGGAAACCACAACAACAGAAAAAGAACAAACTGTAAGATTTGTAATGTTTGACCTGTACTCACCTCCTTCTTCTAAGACTCAAAAAGACCTTTTAACTTCAACCTTGAACTGAAGTGATGTCCAAAATCAATTCCAGTACCACCATCCTGACAAAACAGAGAGAAATGTTTACAGCTATTTAGACATAATTTCATGAAAACAACACAGAATCTGTCATTATCACTCCCTCTAATTAGTGCCAGATGTGCATATGCTGATTCACAAGTATTTTGAAAGAAAAAGGAAAGAGTTGTAGTATTTAGTTTTTTGATTTTGACATAAAGCTGGTTGAAAGACCGAGCAAGTTGGACAAGGAAGATCCTCTCAAGAAATAGTCACCTTAAATGTAGTCCACAAGAAATTGTTCGCCAAGTTTCTGTCTTGCAGTAGAGTGACAGTTAAGGCATCACTCAAATTCTAGTCTTATTATTTTTATTCTATTTTTATTACTATGGTAGCCAAGGGCAAACAAAAGGAAGGCTTCCCTGAAGTAGTTTGTTCCAGACAGGGAACTGCACACAATATCACTAAGTTCACAGGGTCATCTGAAGGAAGAAACAGAAGCTGGGAGACAGCATGCCAATGAAATTTAAATGTATATGCATTTTAGGAAGGACAAAAGGACAAGCAAAAAAAAAAGCTTTGAAGCTGAGACTGGAAGACTGCAATGAAGAGATTTAACTGGACAAGGCAGAAGAAATAAAGAACATGCAGGTCCACAGAATATTTAGATTACACCTATGCATCTATGCCTGAGATCATTTCTCTTTCCAGAAATCAAGAGGCAGAGAGAAACCTACATCTATGACAGTATACTCACACATGCTCTGAAACAGAGGATTTTCGCATACAATTTCATACCAATTGTCTAACGGAGATGGTCAAATAAATGTCTGGGAATTTTCTGGAACAACGTTAGCTTGCAAAAACCTAAACCATGGCAGAGACCTGGAAATATTTCCAAGCATTGCTTAATTTACTAATAAAGACACAGACTTAATGCCTGAAACTCTGCTACTTCTGAAGTAGATCCTACCAGCCTCTCGATGGTGCCTCTTGGCAATTCTCTCTTGCTGACAAGGTCAGACAGACGCACGCTGAAGAGAAAAATGAATGTAGAATTTTATAAAGAAAAAACTGCTTTCCTACAGTTTAAGAAAAAAACCCTGTGTTCCAACTGGCATTATTAATACACACTTTGTTACAAGATGTTTGGCCATTTAAAAGAGCTGCAGTTCTAACTTCTTCCTTTGTTTGTAGAGTGTAACAAAACCTGCTGGGAAGGTCGAAGTTCCTAGAAAACTGAAAGCTACCTGGCAGCCTCTGTAGTAGAGCAAGTGAAGAAGGAAGAGCAAAGAATGACAGGCTGGAGGAATAAACACTACATGAAACCCCTGCACAGTAGGACAGCATTGGGAAATGAGAAGGAAATCTTATGAGCCCTTAATACAAAGCAAAAAAGAGAAGAAAATGTTAAAAACAGGTAAGGTTCCTAAGGCAAATATGAGGAGGTGAAGGTGGGTGGCAATTCTTAAAAGTTGTTGGAAAGTAAAATATGTGTCAATGAAACTTTGCTTGATGGTCATGTGGTCACCCTGGATCCACAATGGAAATGTCCAACCAATTGAGAGAGAAGCATTCACCTTCCTATCTTTTTTCCCATTAAAAGATTGCAACTTTGAAGCTTCTTGTGCACCTGAATTCTAGAAATACACATTACAATTATTTCTTCAACAGTACCTGTTTTGTAAATATATAAGCCTCCAACACAAATATTCTGTTTTTCTCTTTTTTCCTATATTTCATTATGCCAAAACACTTTCAAATCATCAGGTTTTTTAGCTTGGATTATATTAAACATAACATTTTGCCTTCACCTCAGAAATACAGCCAAGACAATAATAGATATTATATATGAAATCTTACATCAAAACATGACCTATTTTGTTGAGATACAGCTTTCTTAGAAAAAATTTTTCATTATAACATTTTTTTGTAATTATTCCTAACATGAAAACAACCATAATCATTAGTCTTGATGATTACAATTTTATCTTTGGTCTATTTTTGGATTTCTATATTTTTTCAGAAGCCATTAAGAAATATTCAAAGTGGTGAGGATAGCACAAAGTAGATGTGAGAGATATGTCACAGACAGATGCAGGTCTTACCTACCAACTTTCTTTTTACCAATGCAAATTTTCACCTTTGGAAACTTATATTTTGACCTATGTTTCATTTATGCTACATTCCAGTGTGGTTTACCTGACAAAGGCAGCTGACTCTTAAAAAAAATCATATTATTTCTGTTATAAACATTGTTTTGTTTTGTTTTTTATTTGCATCCTAAAACCTGGACCTGAATCATTCGAGTTATTCTAGTTTAACAATAAAATTTCTCTACCTTTCCTCCATCTGAGCCAGCACATTCCATCCCTTGGATCCCAGCAGGTAGATCTTTAATGTCATTGTTTACCTATCCCATTCTAACAGTGCTTACAGAGATATGTTTTCCATTCTTCAATAACTAACAATTCCATCTGAATTCCATTTGAACCTTAAAAATGTACAATCAAATTCACAGAACTTTTTAACCAAAGCCTTAAAAGCATCCTGGCAGAATGCTAATTGTCACAGTTGTGTCAGAAATCACTAGAATATTTAATTCAAAATGAAAGCCAAATTCATTCCTGGATGAAGACCTTCCTTTGAAACTTTACTTAATTGAACACAATGCCCATGTTCTGCGAGCCATTTCCTTTAACTCATTCCTTTACTTGCTGCAATTATCTCTTAGCTTATTTTATGTTAGATCACAAATCATTAGGGTAAGTTTACCTGTTATACATTTGAACTCTCCTTCAATGACAACATTATAATTTGAGACTACATGCTCTTATTCATTATCCTGCCTTATTGGTGACCTTTGATATTTTTAAAAATGTAAATAACCCCACCAAATTGCACTATAGCACTTGTGCGGTTCTACTATTTGAACAGATCATGTTGTTATGATGTGTCTCTATTTCATGTTAAGACCTACTTGTTCACCTATCTTCCATAGAACAAATGGTTCAAACTGCATTACTGCTTTAAGTGGGTATTTGTATAAAATATTCCAAGGAAGCACTACTCACTAAGCATTCAGGAAAATTTTAGAACATGGTTGAGGGCAATCTATAGAAGTTATTATTAAATATACTTGTTTTGAATCAGGTAGATTGAGTCAAAGACACAACTGGTTTCAGTAAAGCAAGAATTACTTGCTAGAAGGGCTATTGTTTTAAAGACATTTACATTCACTGGTATCAGTAGCTTCCATCTTTCTATTATATAGCACTAACACAATTGAAAACAAAAGTCCTAATTTGTAACAAGACTTCTGAGCAAGTCATAAATTGCACTTCGCCAATGGGACATGCTGAATTTTATTTGAAAATAAATAATTTACACAAATCCTATAATGTAAATCTTCTAAAAGAACGAAAAAATGTGTAAAGTTACTTAATAATCAGACTATATATTCTTAATTATACTTAAACTACTTCAAGACATTTATTTTGCACTACAAAAATATGCATTTTTAAAGAATATTATGGAATTACAGAACTGCAAATAGGTAAAAAATACTTTTCTTCCTGATTCCAAGTACTTTTAGATGATTTCTGGGACAGAAAGATACTCAGAAGCTCACATCAGATGAGCACTACTGAATGTCATTATAATTAACAGGAACATGCAAAATGAATTACTAGTTATAATCAGTCCACAGCTAAATGAGCCTATGAAAATACCTTCATAGTATTGTGCATTTTTACATACTACTCTACATTACTACTTCGACAAATGAACGCTGGATTAGATTATTCTTGTGACCAAACAGAAGTTCCATGGTGGTGGCAAAAGCAAATATTTTTTCACCTGGAACAGAGAAAATAATAAACTCCTGAATGCTTCTTGAGCTGTAAACTTTCCCAAATTACATATTTCACAAATTTTTCAACAAATGCTATGTACTTTTAAAAGTTATTATTATATTATATACCACAAAAAATATTCTTGAATTTTTACAACATGGAATTTTCTAAGCAAAACACCTTCCATCTTCTTTGTCATTAATCCAGACAACATGTAACTGTGCAAAGAAAAAAGCCAACGGTAATAATAAAATTTACCAAAAAAATCATTACAAATTTACTATTAGATGCCTTGGAAATTGTCCAGTGACAGAAGAAATGTCAGCATGGACTAAATACCTCTTGGTGGGGGAGGGGTTGGGTAGGATGTTGTTCCATTTAGGTCTTACTTATCCTAAAGATTAATAGGACACTGATTACATGCACTTATCAAAGCACACTGGAGAAAATGGAGACAGTACCAATGAATGGGAAGCCTGGAGTAATGGAGAAATCATCCCTCCTCACTCTTTTCTTCCAAAACCTCCACAGCAGCATTATCTGAATGGTTGGGTATACAGACTAAACCACCCCTGAGGCAGGTCTAACTTGTCCTTACATGATAGATAACCTGTGCTGACACTAATCTTATAAGTATGCACGATACCAATATCATATTCATGGAGATTCCTGAACAATTTATCCAATGTGCACAGATACTGTGCCTTACTTTATCTTCAGGCATGCCTATCTTTTCAAAACACATATTTGATTGTAAGACAGTTCAGAGGAAGACCACTTTCCATTTGTTGTATTTTCTTATTATAATAAACTGCAATGGCCTATAGTAAGTGGGGGAGAAGAATATAAACAAATACGAAAGCAATTAACTATTCCTAAATACTTTGTTCTACAATACCACAAATACAATGACACTGTAGTCTTCTGAAATATTTCCAGAATTAAAATTTATTTCTCCCTTTTGTGATATGATTAGAAGGGACTCAGGAATACGAGAATGTAGAAAAACTTTAAAAAGTATTATCTCATAAGAGCACCTTTATGGTGATCATCCTGGGTTGTGTTATATATCTAGTTAGTTCCTGTAAGGAGTCAAAAAGTACCTAACCCTCCTGCCATGATACGTGCACCATATCACAGACTCTTCCACTCACACTGAGTGTTTGACTTGTACAAACTGCATAAAGCATCTGAATTTAGACTGGGTCACTGAGGACATCAGAAAAATGCATCTTCAAATCTTCCAAAAGAGAGGATTCCACAACCTGGTTTCTCTAGGCAACCATTTCTATTGCATAATTGCCCTTCTGATGAAAATCTTTCCCCTTATATTGAACCAAAACCTTCAAACATAAGAGTTCCATGCATTCCAATTGTTCTTTCACATAAAGGGCAACACTCCCACCCTTTCTCTGCATGACTCTTTTGTAGAACTTGCACCCATCCATCCATCCATCACTAAATCCCATCGTTCAAGTTGTTTTGCCAGTCCGCAGTTTATTTCAATTCCATAATTCTGCATCTTCATGTGGAACTCTAGGTCCTTTGGTTCTTCCCCACTCACAAGAATCACATTTAAGTCAATAGATTGAAAAACAAACAAACAAACAGAAAAAAACACCAAAAAATATAAAAAAATTTAACAGCCACACAACTTCCAGGAAAAAAGAAACATTGAACAGTGTGATGTCCACGCCCACAAACAATGCAGAAGCTGTCTAATTAATCAAAATACATAAAAAAATCCACAAACTGACAGAAACCATAACACACACATACAATCCCTAAGGGTCTACAGATCAAAAGGAAAACAGGAAAAAAAAAGCATAAAAAAGCCAAACTAACTGTGAAAAAAAATGCAAGAGACAAAAAACCCCACTAAACAAAAAAACAAGAAGAGATTCCAAAATAGCCTATCTCATCAACTGCAATCTCCTGCCAAAACTGATACCAATTACCCACCAATTACTGTCATCTGCATTATTTGACTCTTTGCAGCACCTCCAAAGTAGGTGTTTTCCACTCTGGCTGAACATCACGTAACTCCCTCATCAACACAGGGCTTCCTTCGGGCTTCCATAGCCTTAACAAATCCTCAGTTTGGCCACCACAAGAACAGCTTACACTGCTTATAAGGCTGGTTCACCACCATGACCACCATGGTGAGCTACAGATATTTGTTGCAAACTAAATGTCCATAAGATGACTGGATCCTTGCAGGGGTCCTTCCCCTAAAATCAGATTTTGGTGTGACTTTATTTATTGTGTCACTTGTAAAGAAGAAGAGAATTATGTCCTTGTTTTCTTCTCAGAGACTCTGCCCAGTGACCTGAGCAAGAGGTGTCTCTAAAGGACGCTGATCACACATCTCCATCATTCGCTTCTTGGTTCCCTGTGGAGGAAAAATTCTTACACACAAGCCAGTCCTCCCTACAGACACAGCGAGTCTTCAGCTATGCTGTATTTCCATATGAACCACTTCGGGTTACTGGGCAAGCTCAAGGATTTTTTTTTCTTTTTTTCCCACAGAGACTCACTCCTTAGAGAATGACTGCTCTTGGTTATCGGATTCATCTGGCAGTAAACACTCCATTAATGTTAAACAACCCAGAGACTCTCCTTCAGCAATGGTCAAGGAAGATGACATCAAGAAAGAGACATAACCCGTGTTCTGAAGCAAAATCTAAATAAAACTAAGAAACAGAGCACCTTTATAACATCGAAAAATGTCCCTATAAGTATGGCAGATAAAAATTAGGGCCGTTAGATATTTCTGCCTGTCTTGTACAAGCACACGTCACATCGGGGTATGACTCACAGTAAATTTCTAGCCACAGTCAATAACTGCTTTGATGTAGATTGGAATCTATGCCCTTGAAGGGGCAACAAAAGCCAAAAAAACTCTACCGCCATTTCAAAGAGGGTCACTGAATAAAAATGAGTAAGCTTGTTACAAGGAAGAAAAAAGGCTTGGCTACAAAAGTCACATCCTTACAGATGGCACAGAAACTGATTAAAGACACCTTTTGCAAGCTCAGAAGAAATGCATACAACCTATCAAAAAAGACAGAAAATCCAGAGAAGGGAGCTGTCACGAACAAATGGGATGAAGGAGGCTATTAGAAAGAAAAAGGCATCCATCGAAAAGCTTCAAGTTGTGTCCAAGTGAGGAAAACAGAAAGGATTGTAATCTTTGGGAGCCTTAAACATAAAACACAGTCCAGAGTCAGAGATATGCAGGGAACAGCAGCTCTCTATGGGCTGGGAGCCAGAAGTTATAGGGCATGTCCATGGACAGAGCAGGACCTGGCTGCCTGCAATTGGCCAGGGAGCATGACAGTCCAAGGGGGAGCTGGGGCCAGCCCCAGCCCACAGCATCAGGAACCTCAGTGGAGACAGGCAAAGCCTGGGGTCAGAATCAGGCTTAGTGAGGAACCTCCTACACACAGCCACCGTGGCTAGCATCCCCCTTAGAGAGACATATGAGAAGATCTGTCTTAAGTTGAAGTGCTATTAGAGAACGTGAAAACAGAAAGACAAACTAAGCTCTAACAGATTACTTCACTACAGTGTATCCCTTCAACAACTCTGAAGGAATATGAGTATGAAATAGTTGAACTTACAATAGACAAATGCCGCTTAAAATTGTCTTAATATCATAGGAAGGTGGCAAATAGGAAATCAATCCTAAAAAATCTATGTAAGGACCAGAAAACTACAGATAGTACACATGAAGTTCACACTAGGCAACAAGAAAAAACAGAAAATTTCAGAAAAGTAAATGCAAAAGATCAAGTAAGCTGATATTTAACACCCTAAAATGATATGTCATGCCATAGCAGATGCACTTCAGATGTTACTCTGCAGTAGCTTTTCCACCTGCTCCTTTTACAGAGTCTTGTGCATAGATTAACAGGATAAACACAAGCAGCTGAAGAGCTGCATATTGAAATTAGAAGAGAGGAAAAAATAAGGAAAGATAGATGATAGAGAAGACAAAGAAATTAATGGGAATAATGAAAGAATAAACAGCGAAATTGCAAAAATGTGGGTAAAGACAAGCATCAATATGTTGGTGTCAAAGGTAAAGTAAAAGAGATTACAGTCATGGGTTACTGATGTCATGAAGCATTTATTTAAATATGATCCTGCTGCCCTGAACTGTAATGTAAAAAGGTCCATTTTGAAAACTGCCTGCCAGCAGTCTCAAAATGGCTTTGTGTTGTATATCGCCTGTGGGAAATTTAAACTGTCCTTGATTTAAAGCAATTGAAACTTTTCAGTGAAATACAAAAAATAAATTTAATTTTATGTGATGTTACCATTAAACACTATAAGAAGTCCTTTCTGAAATGTGACTATATGGATGAGATTTCCAGGGCAGCCCAGGACTGATGTAACTAGGCTACCCTTCAACAGCGAAATTCCCATTGATTTAGCAGAACAGATTTAAAGCCAGAACTGAGTGCTTTTGATACTCCTTTATTTATGGGCTCCACAGCTGGAATTCATGCAATGCTGTTATATCTATGATTCCATCTAGACTGCAAACTTTTCAGTAGATATAAGGAGAAATAAATACAAAACTGGGATCCTTTCAGCTCAGCTTCTCTGAGCCAACATTATGACTCTACTTGAGTTGAGTCTACTGATTGTAATAAAACTCTGCCCAAGACAAACAATCAATATCTGGTTCTTGAGTTCATTTATTCAAAGCATTTTGTAGGAGTCATTCTAAAGATTCAAGATATCCATTAAAAACAGAATAAATTATTATGTTGCAAAGAATAAAAAATATCCTTCCTCCTGGTAACTCTGCAAACATATCAGACTCTATTGAGTTGCCCACAGAAGTTCCAAGGTAATCCCATCTGGTCTCCAGCTGTCACTTCAGAAGAGTGTAAGTCTCCTCTGTCAT
The DNA here is from genome assembly GCA_013397135.1 of Pachyramphus minor. Classification (NCBI taxonomy): domain Eukaryota; kingdom Metazoa; phylum Chordata; class Aves; order Passeriformes; family Tyrannidae; genus Pachyramphus; species Pachyramphus minor. The sequence continues at coordinate 365,477 of VYXB01005257.1, read as the reverse complement.
AACTGACAGCCCTCTCAGGTTATCTCAGACTTGCAGGACACAGAATCAAGCCCACCCTGTCAAGTATAAAAATGCCACACTACCTTCAGCAGATTTTACATTATTTATACAAGGCTTCAGTAGCGGGCAGTTCTAGCAACATGTAAATCTGTTCAGGTAAATTCTTACTTTTAGAAACTCTTCTGATGTTTAACCAAAGAATTCCATACTTACCCTTGGTCTTTTTGCATCTCATCCACTTTTCTTTATCATGAATTTATAAACCACTTTCCTGATGCCAAACTCTCTATATAATTTATTAAAACTTTAGCCAAACTAATTGATATAAAATACACGCTAATACATCTATACAAATAGCAACGTAAATGTATGAATTTTGCTGATAATTCTAACCTTATTTTCTCATAGGCCACATAGGCATTGAAACAGAGTTCACTGACACACAGAAAAAAAAAAAAGGCAATATATTTTTAATCTCTTTCATTGCTTAAGTCAATAAACTCTGACCAAAATTCCTATGGCTACTTCTTCTTTTTCTCTTTCAATCACTGAAATGCAAAATAGAGGGATTTTGGTTAGTATTAAGTGTAATTCCAACACAAGTTTAAGTTTGGTGTTCCTAGTTCCTAGTGTTCCAGAAGTTCATTTAACAGCTATGTTATCATTTCAAAATTTTCTAAGTATTTTGAATACTTTTACTTTAAAAAAAAAAACACCAAGTGGAAAATATACTTTCTACTGTTTTTGTATTTTTTCTTCCCATTTGTGATACTTTACTTTTTCGTCACTGCTTAGATGGAATGGAAATACCCACCAGCTGCAGACTCATGATATTTTTCTCACATTTCTCACATTGATATTTTTCCATTTTTGACTACCACTACAATTCTGCAATTAGAAAAGCAATCAAATAATATAAAGACAGAAGTACGCAACTGCTGTTATGCCACTCATGACAGAAATATTTTGCTGTGTACACTGAAATCATTATCTGGAACTGTGTGTAATCTCTCTGAACGAGAGGCCACATGAAGATGATATAACAAAACAACTTACTATGCATTAGAAGACATAACACAGTTGCTGTAACACAAAGAGAAGCAACTAGTCCAGTATGATTAGAAGTTCTGAAGACATGTTTTCCACCAGAGTTTTCTACAGTGAATCTACAAGTGCCTTCTGGGCAGAGCATAACTATAAACAGGAACTCTGGATAAGTCTTCAATGAAACCTTTGCCTCCAGGACACAGAGATGGGATGCAGGGAGCAGTCAAAATCCACCACCATCAGAGAGGGCAGGATGGGTCTTCTGTAAGTAATAGATATCTCACAATATGAAATAGCTAACTATAAAAGTTGTCATCATGGCTAACCGAATTTGAGGGCACCAGCAAACCATCTTCATGAAATAAGTCAAGATTTGACTGTATGATGAATCCTACTGAAAGCAAAGCTTTGCTTTTCTTTTTAAATATCTTTATAAACTTCAATCACCAAGAATGGAGAAAGTTCATCTAACTATTTGAAACATGTTGAGCCAAATGGCTGCTGCATCCCATCAGACAGAGATCACCCTTTTTCACCTTGAGAACACATAGCCTTACCGCAACATTTTCTGAAACGCCGACAGCTTTTGCTGTTTCACATGGGATATTTGTTTTGTGGAGTCCTGTACCATTAACTGTGTCATTACAGCAAATTTCCCCCACTGCAGATCGAAGAGCCATGATTCTATGAAAGGCAAATGTGTACAAGGAACCAGGACTACTATTGTCATTACAGGATTAGCAACCTAAGACTACAAGCACCTCACCGAACTCTGCCTAGCAATAGTAAAGCTGCTAGGTAGATAGACTTACACCAAATTTTCCATTCCACCTATGGTAAGAAGAAGGAATGAGAAAAGAATGATGACTATAAAACTCATCTAAGATACAAGATGTAGTTGTGCTGCTGCCTTGAGAAGTGAAAGGGCTGCACAGAGAGTGATCACTGCTCCAAAAAAGAAAGGTAACACACTGGACTTAGTCCTTAGCTTCCTCTTTCTGATTTTAAAATATACATCCTTAAAAAGGCCATGTTCTGAGATAAGCTCAGAAAGCTGAGCATAGATGTATTCCCTGGGTTTGATGCATTTGCAGCTCTTTTACAGCCCAATTAACTCTTTTGGAAAGGTAGGGAAGGTAAGGATCTTGCTTTGCTTTGCTTCTTCCTGGACAACATTAGTATGACGGCTAGAGGTGTGCACCAAAGTGAATGACAGATTCTGTACATTGCCTAAGTTCCAAAAGAACAAATTTCTCATCAAGAATAAAGACCTTAAATTTGGAGGCATCGGGAGTGTTTTTTCCAGCCTTTTAATGAGGTAAATCAAACTCCCAGGAATAGCAAGGGAAATATGAAAAGAATCTCTACTTTAGATAGCTTTTGGATCATTACATTGTACCAGAGATGTCTTACTTAGCAAGACATACCTGAAACAGTTCCCATTTAAAACTAAAGATTCACTTTTCCTATACGCTATACAAACAGCAGAAATACAATTTCCCAGAGGTAGAGGCTAAAGGAAACAAAAACAGAAGAAAGACAGAGAATGATTAAACATGGTATTACCACACAATCAAAATGCAGGTACATTACTATTTCTTAGTAACAGTTAATTTCCTTATATGTTTGCTTTAGTCTTGAAAGAAAAAAAAATGCATTTAATTGAAATGCTCAGTAGTTTCTTCACTATCCTTTTTTCATAAATCAAAAGCATTTTACATAGATGGATATATTTGGCATTTTCTTTTCCAATTTTTCTTGTTACTACTGCAACAGTAGTGAAAGGATTCAGAACTTACATTCAGCTTTTTCCGGTTTCAATTCTCTAATAATTGGACTTCTAATAATTCTTTCCTATTCAAATACTTTTAAAATATTAATACATTTCATTTAAAGAGATGTTACTGTTGCTTTCCATAACTGTTTTTAAAAGAACTTATATTTGAAAATATGGGAAATAATACCCAAAGCCTGTCAAACAAATCAAGAGTATTTCTGCTAAAATGCAAATATTCTGTAATTTTAACATTTTCTCCCATATTCTTTCATTTTCTATGATTTTGAACATTATGTTTTAAAATATTTCATTTGTACAACACTTTTATACAACACTGTCACAAAATTATAATATAAGCTATTGCAAGAATTGCTCATCAGCAGTCAGGAGCTGACAAAACACAAACAGAAGTCAGGAGTGACAAATGCTGCATTCATCCATGAACAAACAGTATCTGCTACTACACTTGTGGGGTTTTTCTGTTATCTTTAATGATGATACAATTGATTTATATATATATATAAATATATATATATATTTTATACCTGAATATAGGACAAGCTCCCCATTTTTGCATATTTTCATGGTTGAAGAATAAACTCCAGAAAATATTAACCACCCACAGAGATCACCTTGACATGCTTTTGCTGCAGAAAATAGAACATTATACAAACTACTGAACCCTGAAGCATACTCAAAACATCACATCCTATTTGTAAAATGCACATAAAGAATAATGGGATCAGTAAGAACATTTAAAAAGTAATGTGTTTTATTCAGTTTTAACTCTATAGAAAAGAGGCTTCTTAAAAAGTGGGCATACTTAGTTTGTAACATGAGCAGATTAAGCTGAATATATCTGTTGGATAAATCCTGCTTACTTTTGCCCATACAATCTCAAAGACATTAAAGAGTAACATTAAGCCATACCCACAAAAAAATATGTATGCCTGACATAAATACCAGAGCACAAGCTACTGGACTACCAATGCCCTTATATGAAAATCTGACAATCACATCAGAATTTCCTAAATCCATATTTTAAAGGAAGCTAGTATACAATTTAACATACTATGAAAGACAATAACACTTACTAATCTAAAAATTACAGTGTACTTCCAACTATTACTGTTCTTGATTTTAGAGAAATCAGTGTCAAGGTTCAGGTTCATGCAAACTGCCACAGGGTTTCTGGCCATAAAGAAAGGGTTATGCAAATTAAATCCAGTTATGATTTTAAATAGGATTTTTAAAAGGAATTGCAAAGAAAAATATGGCATTACAGCTGTGATAGTAAAAATTGACCTTAATGACTCGAGAGAACCCTTCCAGTCCTAAATTCTGAGGCAAATACACAAATTCACATTGAATATTAGCATGAATACAGAAAGGACAGATAATGTAATGCAATTACAGTGAGGACAAACAAAATAACATTGTCTCACAACAAGTTTCATACACAAAGATCCTTTATTTGTCATTAATTGTGTTCCATTCCATATAGAGAAGGGAAAATATGCGTTAGCATAGTATATTGCATGTTCTACTAAACCTATTGAATTTCTTAATTGCTCCGAGTCCTCAATAAAGAGGGCAACACAAAATAAGAAATTACATCAGTGAAAAAAAGTGCTACAAATAGGAATGTTCCCCTTAAAGGAAATATTATTGCAAAAGAAGGAAAACATTACCTATTTTCCTAGCAGGAAATAAAATTGCAGCACATTAACATGGAAAAGACCCACTAATTCATGTAGTGTACTCATTGGCAAGACAGCAGTCTTTGTTTTCTACTACAGAAAGTATTAAGATACTCAAGAACTTGATGGTCCGAGGTTTTCCAAATCACTACAGCTTCAAGCAGGTGAACCTTAATTATACCAGCTTTTAGGTTCCCTTTTTATCTCTTCTTATGATCTGTTTTATTTCTGGGACTATCACTCTGCAGAGGATGTAAGAGTCACTAGAGTTCAAAAGTTAACCTAGGACTCTGATGGCAACAGGCTCTGTACTCCCATGCATGTATATTCCATGCATATGTACACCATGCATGTGTATTTCCCTGCATTTTCTTCCTAACTACTATTATTCTCCCACTACAGCCAAATGTTCTCACTTTTGCAACTACTATCTCTAGTGGAAATGAGCAACAATATGACAGACTAAGGGGAGTGGGAAGAGTGGCAGCAATAGAACCAGAATATAAAGATCTCTCATAAATACCTCTGATTAAATAAAATATAGAGCTATGCCAAGTGCTGCTGCTCCACTAATCTCAGTATCCCAGAAGTCAGTATACAGTGCTGCACATTGATTACCCAAACAAGAATATTCACTGAGCTACATAAAGCCATATGTGAACAATTGTGGTTACTGCAATATCTTTTCATATCCAAGGACTGCAAAAATTATTAGATCAATTTCAAATTATCAGAAAAAGCATCTCTCAAATGAACAATATTTTTAAAACTCTTCTTGGACTATTTTTTGCTTTGTCCTTCATTTCTTTTCTCACAGAGTAACTCACCATGGTGGCTCTCAGGATCCTTTCAAAAACTGAACTCAACATATTTTTTAATTCCACAGGATTTCACAGTAATCAGATGATTTTTTTTTTAGTAAGTAATTTTGTCTGTCATTTTCAGTGAAAGCAAAAACTATCTTTCAGAATGACAAATGAAGCAATATAAGGTAAAAACTTAAGAAATTTCACAAACACATTCTGCCAGTAATATATACTAGAGGTAGAGTTTTCAGTGGGAGAAAAAGGAATCATTCAGAGCAGATCCTTATAAATTCCAATTACGTTTGTGGTTTTTGGAATATATCTCATATATTTTGGCAAAGCTTCACTCACCATGTAGATTTCTAAAGTTATGAACTGAGTGGAACAGGTGTATAAACCCTTTCATGAAGTAAAATTCTATGAGCAATTAGCTGCTGAAGTGTCATCAGTCAGATACTGAGAGCTCTTTCACGTGCATTGTCACTGCACTCTTAGCAAATCCTCAATGTAGTCATTAGGGAGATAGAAAATTGAGACTTATCTCAACAGAAGAGGCACACAAAGCATTTAGAAAAAGCTGCACATAAAACGTGGTGCAACATGAGTTCAATTATCTCCTTATGCTACAGCATGAGCATGCAGGATATGAAAATAGAAGGGAAATAGTATAAATACTAAGATGCAGTCTGCACAATATAGAGAACAGTTAGGTAAAGGGTATAATAAACCATATTGGAGCACTGTAGAGGAAAAAAAACCAAAAACAAAACACGACAAAAAGGTGTGACAGCAAGGCAGTTGAGGGCACCACGGCCTGGAAAGCAGTTCTGTTTGGAGAATTATGCTGGACTTTAGACCAAGATCCTTTATTGTCATAAAATGGAACAAATATCTGTTACCTTACGAAAGCTGTTTTTTTAGAATTCGGGTGCTCACTTTATGTTATTTAACATTTTACATATTTCAACAAAGACAGCTGGACCCAAGTCTTCCTTTTACGATAATTATATATCTACAGTTCACAAACACTCATAGTATTTATCAATATTTCAAAATTTTGACAAATTTTTGAAGCAATTCAAAACTTATGTAAATTACACTGAAAAGTCAGATGTCAGAATCACACTCCATTACTCACTAATGCTATTCAAATAGTGGTAATTACATTATTCTTGCTTTGGTCCTTATACTGTAAAAGCAGTAAGCAGCACAAGTATGATCGAATGTCTAAGTACACAAGGCACAGGGGTTCAGTCTCAGCAGGGCATTAGTCCTGGAGACCATTTACACACTAACACATTAATTTTGGCAGGAAAAGGGAAAGGCTAACCTGTCACCAAAAACCTAGAAGATTGCTTAGATTCTCCATATTGTAGCTCTTCTTCCAGTGACAGTTAGTTTCAATTTTCAACACTGACGAGGTATGGTTCAGCAGAATATTTATGGATATTATATGTGGTACCTTTTTGTTCAACACACAAAATTTAAATAGAAATTGCAGGTTCACATGTATATTTAAATAAGACCCAGCATCTGATAAAAATACTACAGTGAGGTCTCCATGTCCCAGAACATGGCGAACAGAGGTTTAGTTCTACACATTGTTTCCTGCTGTCTCACAACCAGTGAGAATTTCTATAAATTTTATGGAAAATTCCTGCCTCAAAACTGTAAACAGACAATATGAAATAAAGCAAACATTTTGTTGTCCAATTGTACAAAAAATGCCAAGTGTTCATTCTCAAGCAATAATCCCAGCGTAGCTAAAATAATGCTGAAATCATTATATGAAAGCTGTTTTACAAATGTTTTCAAGATATTCAAAGCACCAAGTATATTCACAAATATTGATCAGCATGAAGTAGGATTATCAACCTAGTTTAAACTGACATCTGACTAGAAGTGGATCTAGTGGCTCTAGTAATCTTCTGTTGAATCTCTGTCACTCTAATCTTAAGGCACCTGCAACATATCTAGAACCATTTCAGACCAGTTTAGGTCCCCAAATGACATTAAGCAAGAAAAGTCTCAAAACAGTCAGAAAAGAGAAAGAAAAAGACATTTCAAAAGAGATTGAAGAGATTTACCACAGAACCTTAGAGGTGTCTAAAGTGCTCACTGAACGGTCCTGTCTCTCTCCAGGGACTATTAACAGATCATATGTATAGCAGCCTGCTGGCATAGGCACCTAGAATAAGCCTATGAGATACATTATCTTTCCTTGTAAATAGACACTTGGTAATGGAAACTACTAGAATTGTGTTTTCTTCTAAAAAGTTAAGACAATAAAATGCTTCCTTCATATCTCTGCTAATATGAGACTTTTGATCTGAGACTTCTATCTCATGTCATCTTTACTAAAAATGAAACAAACAAACAACAAAAAATCCAAACCAAAACAAAAACCCATAAAACAAAAAACAAATCAAAACAAAAAAACATACTACCACCAACCAAAAAAAATTATCTCCATCTAGCAATGTATTTATTATATTTCCAGCAACGAAAACCATTGGCTTATTATCTCCGATAGTATGAGCTTCTGCTTTTTTCTCTGCTAGGCCAACACAGCACTGTTGTGTCATCAGCAATGCTACTCATAGGTGTACCCAGAACAGTACATGGTAACGCACCGTGGATTTTACTCTAGTAAAGGACTCTATCGATGTCACCTTAAGAGGACTTTCCAACAAGTGGGAAAGGCAGGGCAGAAGAAAGGCTGAAAGATTAGAATCTACACTGCCTGCATTTTTGTACAGTGTGACCAGTGGTTGCGAACACCCTGCTTCCTAGTTTGAGCACTGATTTTATTTACTAGTCCAGGATGGAAACACTGTTGCAGTATTCAAGGATCTACATTAAGATATGTCTTCCCTGTTAAATACCTCCATAAAAGCAGAAATATTAAAAATACAGCTCTTCTATGTGCACCTGATAACTTAGCTACTTTAACTGATGTTCAGCATCAAACCAGTTAAAACATGTTTTGCGTTTGCATTACAAAATTTGTATTTGGTACAAAACATATTTGGGTAACCTGTAACGCTTCATTAGCTTAGCTTAAAACAGTATCTGACTGAAAATGCCTCCTGTAATATTGTGGTTTAAATATCCAGTCTTAATCTTTACATACCTCCCTACAAAGTCAGTTTAATTAATCAGGACTTGACATTAAACAGTAAACCCAGAACACATTAAACCAAACACATTAAAAATGCAGATGTCAGCTTTTCAAATAACATGTGGTAAAGAACAAAACAAAATATTTACAGCTTTACACAGCTCTTCAAAAATGTCTGCTTTCCCTGACACATCAATCACTTTTGATCACTCTTGTCAGCATAACTTCGTTGTGGCAAACTGCACTGACATATAGCTTTACGTTAGAATGGAAATTTATTTGATAATCTTCCAAGAGTATGGAGATTTTTAAATCCATTCTAAATAGACAACACATAGGTGTACTTAGATACTTTAGATTGGGATTTTCTTTACATCAAAGCTATTTAAATTAAAAACATTATTATAGAAATAACATATATAGTTACAAAAAACTATAGAAAAGATCCATAAAAATTTCAAATGTGAATTCAAATATTTAAATTTACTTTCAAAGTTTCATAGAAAAACAAGCCTTTCAAGAAGATAACCAACGAGATACACATGGGGTAGTAGGGCACAGTCCTATTGCTAACAGAACTGCTAATCTTAGGGGTAAAGGAACATAGGTTCTATGGCAAAATTATGTATCAGTTATTTAAAAGATTTTGAAGGCTGATCAAAACAGAGATCTTTAGAGATACGGCCCAAAAAAAAAAAAAAAAGACTGCAGGAATTAAAAAAAAAACCAAAAAACACACACAAACAAACAAACAAAAAAAACACCAAAAAAACCACACCAACCAAAAGAAGATAGAACTTACTGAAGATAGAAAACCACAAACTGAAAACTGACTGATGGCACAGATCATTTGTAATCTGAATGACAATCAGTTTCTCTTCAAAGAGAATAAAGAAAGGTGAGGATGGAAAAGGCAATATTAGTATGGCTTGCCTGATGGGGAAAACAGAGCTAATGGTGTAAAAGCATTTTCAAGGATATCGATGTATAGAGAAAAAATTAACAACTAAAAGCATTTTGAAAAAGAAAAAAAGAAAAATAAAGACTGAACAGATATTTGCTACATTTTTTTCTAATAATTTTGTGATATTTATTCTGAGATATTACAAGGAGGTCATATTTTCAGACTTAAAAAAAGGAATAAAAGAGATAGTTACTTAGATACTTACTCCCTAAGTATTATAGTTTATAGAGTTACAGCTTCTAACATTTCCTCCCATTGTCCAGACCACACCTGGCCAAGGAACTGGAAGACATCCCAGAGTGTAAGACTTCAGTTAGATAAAGCACAGCTGGTTCAGGATACAGACTTCAGTAAAATTAGCAAATATCCACAACCAAACAGGCCATTGGCCTATTGAAGTGAGTCCAGAGAAGACCACCAAGGAGATTGGAGAGATCTAACACCTCTCCTACCAGGAAAGGCTGAGAGAATTGGGATTGTTCAACCTGCAAAAGTAAAGGCTTCAGGGTGACCTTATTGCGACTTTCCAGTACCTGAAGAGAGCCTACAAGAAAGATAGGGAGAGACTATGTACAAGAGTATGTAGTGACAGGACAAGACAGAAGGGCTTCAAACTGAGAGAGAGTAGATTTGATACTAGCAAGAAATTCTTTACTGTGAGAGTGGTGAGGCACTGGAACAGGTTGTCCACAGAAGCTGTGGATGCCCCATCCCTGGAAATGTTTAAGGTCAGGTTGAATGGATCTCTGAGCAACCTGGTCTAGTGAAAAGTGTTCCTGCCCACAGCAGGGGGGTTGGAACAAGATTGTCTTTAGGGTTCCTTCCAATCCAGGCCATTCTATGATTCTATGTTTCTAGAAAAAGTGGTGTGTAAAAAAAATCTGATAAAACCATCTAAATTGCAGGCCTGCATCCACATCTAATTACACTCCCACTTCAAAACACTAGTGGAATGTTTGGTTTTAGCTCCTTGTAGCTACTCAGACAGTATTTGTAGAAGAGCAGTCTAAAGCTTTCCCATGCAGAACAGTTTCCCTGCCTAAAGCCTTTTTCAAGATTAAATCTTGCTTGCCTCTGTAATACTTCTCTGTGAACTTACACTTTAAAGCTATGTCTCTATAAACCTTCAACCCTAGAAGGCAATCCAGGCCCCTCCCATACATTCACCTTCCAACTACACCTATATGGCAGATAGCAGAGATACTGCCTCACACCACTTATCACTGCCTTTGATATGATCTCCTTTTTAATCACACAAAGGTTCAACCTATTCACACAGGATCAAGGCTGATAGGAGTCCTAAATGAGTTATTTCATGACTCTTCCAGAGTATGACTTCCTGATGCCATCTCATTGCTCCTGGCAAAATCTTAGTATTCCACACTGAAATGGGCACACAAGTCAGTCACTGTCTCACACTGATCTCCACTTAACTGTGTAATAAATGACGTTGATCAGAGCCTTCAAGACAATGTTTTTCTAGAAATACACAAAAGATTATAGGAAGGGAAAATATAACACTACAAAGAAATCAGGGAAGAAATGAACAGAGGAGCAAGGGAAGCATCTCACAGGTATTTTGGGTGGACAGCAACTTCACGCAATATAGTTTTATAAGTGTTTATTAAAAAAAGAAAATAAAGAAAAAAGCTTCAGGAGAATAAATACAGTAGGGACTTTGAGTGAGGCAAATCAGAATGCTGCTTGGGGTCTTGATGCTTCAAGTCCAAAGCATCTTTTTTATTTTCTGTATGAAAAGTAGAAAGAAAAGTGAAATAAATAAATAAAGGCTTTCAGTTTCAAGAACACACACACACACTCATACACACCATTTCAGAAGGGACTGAACTTCAGTCTACAGTTATTAATCCTGCAATCTTACTGTGTCTGTTCACCTTCCAACTTACTTAGCTCCCCATATATGCTTCTTTGTTACAAGAACAGCTCAAAATTTCTTATTGCTGAGCATGCCTAAACCAACACATTTTATGACAAAATCTTCTAAATATGCCAGTCAATATTTTTAATACATTCAACATATATTTTTAGTAGGGAACTTCAAATTTCTCCTTTCATATAAACATCCAAATCTATTTACTATTTCACAGACTCTTAGCTGGAATTTTTATTTAATCAATATGTTTATTACAACAAATAATTACTGAAAACACGGTTCATGTTTTTGGACAGTATAACAGAGTAACAAATTAGGGAATGACTGAAGGAATGACTTTGCTAGTGTGGAGGTAGAGATTAATAAAGTCATCAAAATCCATAAAAAAATAATATTTAAAAAAAGAACAAGCCAGACAAAAGTGATACTTTATAAATATAAGACTGAGAATTTCCAGAAATTAAGAAAAATCTTTATATGACAAGGATCTATAACATCTTAATTTACATGATTAATGAAAGTGAAAGGCAATTGCATATACTTAGTGTTTAAAATTTAAGTAAGTAAACAAAAGATCCTTTCAACATATACATAAAATGGAGGCCTGAGACACTTGGCTTCTTAATTCTTCAGAGTAAGTTTGTTCCTTTGAAGAGTGCTGCAAGAGCACAGCAGCACAGCCCCTAAATGACTAAGGCAAAAAATGGAAGAAGCGCTAGTTCTGAAGTCCAAGAGCATCCAGCTGGGAGGTTTTAAGCTACTTGGATGAGGAAGAACATTTAATGAACTTCAAAAGGCATACTGCTTGCTACTAAAACAAAACATGGATATTGTCAAAAGGGGTTTACTTTATAAAATTTACCTAATCTCTAATTTTTAGAGAAAAACAATTCTTCCTGTAAGGGAAGTACACTTTCCATATACAGAGATTTAATAGCCATTTTGACAACATACTTTAAAACTATTATCAAACAATAATAAGTTATTACCACATATTGCCTTGTCAAAAAAATAACTGAGAACCAGATGGACCAACACATGATAGAATTCTCAACATTTAACCTCCAACCACAGTTAAATTTAGAATCAGCAAATGTCCAAAAGCTCTTCTTAGTTCCTGAACATGTGACAACCTCCATGAAATAAGCAGAATGTGTTTCCATTTGTACCAGACAGATGTTAGTAACAAGCGATAAACTAGTTACACAGAAGTATCTTGGCCCTAAACCTATCCCAATGCATTCAATTTAGATTATGTACTTACACACTAAACAACACTAAACCAGCCTGATGCTGCCCCATAACAGTCCCAAGCACTGCCCTTCATTGCCTTTAGTGGCCTTGCCCAAGCCAGCAACATGCTGCTGGTTTCTTCTGTCTCTCTGCCTTCAGCCCTTTGTCTTTTTCTCTCCACTTCAGCCCATGCCAGCATTACCTCCCTGGCTCTAGACAGCTCAAAGGGAAAAAACTAGAGTCCCAGCCTCCACCAATCCTGCAAATGTCTCCTTCCCAGAAAAGTGACGGAGCAGCACAGGACAACCATGAATTGCAAAAGCAAGCAGGTAGGTCTTCACTCATTGCACAGCACAGAACTGTGTGCTGAGAAACAAAATCCAACAAAGTGAGGAATATAAGTCCTGTCTGGACAGATTTTGGTCCTCAGTAAGATCAACTCAGCTGGGGAGAAGAAGCAAGTTTTAAAAAAGGAGAAAGAGATGTTCACACTCAATCACAGCCCCAAAACTGTCACTCTTCTGTATCACAGCACCTGACACTATAATGTTAAAAAAATTTAGTGCCATTGCTGGATGCTTACAGAACAAAGATTCAATACAATCAGCACAGTATAGATACCCATCAGCTGGGAACCTAATGAGAGACAGATTCTCCGCTTTTTGTGGAATAATGCTCTAGACAACATACAGAAAACAGTGCCAATTATCACGGTAATAGGGTGACAGGGAAGTTGAAAGTATTGGTTGACAGCAAAGTAACACTAAAGAGAAGGCAGCTTTCACTCTTCAAAATTCTTCAGAAGCAGAGAGCAAGTTTTAGTCGGTTAAAACAAATTGAAGAATTGCCTATGACATACACAGCTGAACAAAACTCTACAAAGTTAAATCCCCCATGCTTGGAAACATACAGTTATCCTGAGAAGGCAAAGGAACCATTTCAGAACTTCTATCTAAGCTTAAGGATAGGAAAGTGCAGCAAAGGCAGATATAAGCATAGGTAGACAGTATTGCTCTTTGACAGTATTAAATGTTTTAAGGACAAAGACATATTTTGTGTGTGCCTTTCTTTGGAAGGAGCATCTCCCAGATGGCTAAAGCAAATGCACAGTAACATCATACAAATAACAGAATAATTCATAATTCAAAGAAGTTTCAACCTTAAAAGATATGCCTCGGTCTACCTACCTATGGCTAATTATTTTGTCTTTCTAATTAACACCTAACCAGAAATCTTTGTGAGTATTTGCAGTAAGCAGATGAAGTATATAAAAACACTGTGGTAAGAATATGTACAAATGTATAAAAAATATTATTAAAACAAAAATAAGTGAAGTTGAGAATTTGGTTCTGGAAGTATATGACATGCCTGAAAATTCAGAAATATAATTCAATCCACAACCACAGATAGTTTCACTACTTCTCACACTCAGGACAGGGTGCTATATTTTAAACAGCTGAATAAAAAATCTGTAGTATTTTCATTTTATTTTACTGATTTTGCAAATCTTTGTTTATTGCTTGAGAGAATACTGAATACCACCCTCCTCAGGACTCGTCTTTGTTACACCTCTGTAGTTTCACTCCAACTGTGCTAGAAATTATTTTCAGCTGGCCCAGAGGCATTGTCGAATGCTCTGCGCTGCCATGGGCAAGACCAATATTTGATAGCTAACTTAGGATTCCTGCTGCCTGAACTGGTAGAGAACAAGCATGTGGTAGAAGTGATGAGCTTGCTCTCCCGAGGGTAGGGTGCCAGCTGCACTATAAAAGAGAGATAGTGTGGAATTAATAGTGGCCTCACAGGCAGACTGTATATTTTACCTTTCAACAGAAAAATTCATGCCTTAATGGAAGCTAGAATAGAAGAGTGAAGACTCAGAATGCAGAAAAGACAACTATTGTCTTGGAAAATGAAATCCAGTTTTGTGTACTTCAGTCTCACTATTGTAAGATGCTTTACAGATGCTTTAAAGGACAGTTTGTGTCTAAATAAATATATAATCTAATGACAAACCACTACAGAATTGCTACAGAAAAAAAAAAAAAAGAATAGAAGCAAATTCTGTCTGTGGAAACTTTGGACTAATGCCTGCAAGAAGGCAGAAGTGGGCTTATAAGAAAGATACATAAGCTAATACAGCAGAAGCTTTTTTTGATGACCTCATAAGGTTTCCTCATGGATACATAGTTGTAGAAAACAAAATATAGCTATGAGAGAAACTGTCTCCAAATATGTGGGCAAGTCTGGATGTACAATGAGGCACCTACAAGACAAAGTATAATGAACAGGCATGACATAAAACTTGACTATAGGAAAAAAAACCCACACAAATTACAAATTCAGAGATAAATTTCATAATATTTTGGACCTAATAAACAAACTTTCTCAAAGATAATCAATATAGCACATATACTTCATTTGATTGCGCCGATGAATTCCACCCCCTCACAATCCATTGCTGGACTGCTCAACACATTTAGAAAGCACCCATCTAAAGCTTTGTGAGCAGCTTAAATTTGAGGCAAGAGGCCTTGAGAAGAACATAAAACAGGAAGAGATATGAAAATGCAAGCAGACTAAAAGAAGGAGTTCACTAACTACAATTTGCTTTAAGGAAGGCAACATCTGGTTTGAAAACTGAAAAAAAAAAAAGACAAAAAAAAGAGAAAAAATAACAAAATTGCAAAAATTAGGACAGAGGCATGAAAGTCTGAATAAGAAATTTAACAGGAGGATCGATGGAAAAAATGGATCTAACCAATACCAAAAATAGAAAAGGTGCTGAATCTGGTTCTGGTCAGGATGCATGAAGCATTAAGAAAGTAAAAGTAAAAAATAAACCTGAGTCACTGAATATGAGTGACAAGAAGCATTATGTTCTTGTCATTTGTGATAGAAAAGGAGAGAAGTGAATAGAGTTGTGTTTTGGAATGATAAGATAATTAAAAGACATCATGTTAAACATACAGCCTGAGACACAAGATAGATGGAAGGAGCACTAGCATTGGTGGAAAGACAGATTTACAAGTCATCAATGTAGCCATAACAATAAAAGCAATGCAAGTAGCTAACCCACCTGGAAACATCATAAAATGGAAAAATAAAAAAGTCCAAGGACACAGTCTGGGCAAATTCCAGGATAAAATTATGAAAGAGAAAAAGCAGATACACTGAAAAAGGCATTGAAGAAGTCACAGGCAAAAGAGAGAACACGGGATTATCTCAATCTCAAAGTGGCCATGAAGGTATTAAAATACAATTAAAACACACAAAACTATGAACATGACATGTCAGAGGCTAGAACTGAACATGAGTAAAGCCATGGAGGCTACTAGCAGTTTTTCCATGACACAATAAAGTAGAACACAGAAACGTAGATGAAGAACCATTAGACATCATCCACAACTCCACTACGCACAAGCAGCTGAACTATGATCAGGAGAACAGTAGCTGTAACACTGATGGAGGTGGTGATACCCCCTATGCTCAAATCCTGCACTGAGCACCAGCATCAGCAGAAGAACTGTAAGAATTAAAGCTTATTTCTGCTTCTTCCGTTTTTATTTTGTTTTACAATGCAATTTACATACAGCATAATTCTGCAAATTGGAGTTTGGACCTGTCCCACTTGCTTCTCAACAGAATTATTGCCACTAGATTCACTTCCATAACCAGAGGATAGTACAGGTAAAACTACTGGTGATGATTCCGTAGGACCTGAATGACGGTCTCCCAAAGCTGCTTTTTTAACTCTTCTGCCTTTGAGACAAAGAGATAGGAAAAGCTGGATTTTCTGCTACCCACAGCATGGAGCTAGGCTTCCCAATATTTAGACCAGTTCAGGGGAATTAGTTTTAGTCTTATCCCATGAATCAAGTCCTTGCAAAAATGATTGATTCCTCATATACTAAAATATGGAAATTAACCTGACAGTATTACCCTGGACAGCACTTGGTTTATTCAAGTGCTCAGTACATAAGGATTCACAGCAGGTTGTTGAAGTCTGTCACTGGATTTTATACCTTTTTGTTACTTCTTATGGAGGAAATTCTTTTGGACAAATAAGGCTGACGACATTAAAAGGTTTAAGACATATCATGCACAGAAGAGGGTGACCAGTGGACCTCCCCTCAGGTGGGTAAGAACAGTTCATTACTAGCAGAGCACCAAAGGGCCAAAAGGGACTGCAGAAAGTCCCCTTGTTCACTTGTGCTCTTCCAGAATAAGATCAGCTGCCTGTGTCAGGGAGTCCTTAAAGGCTTACAACACTCGCAGTCTCACCAGAGCATCTATTCCAACGTTTTGCTATCATCCCACTCCAAAGTACTCCTAATGTCTAATCTTAACCTATTTCACTGTAATTTGAGCCACCTGAAGTAAGGTGAACAACATTGCAGCAGCTTTCTAATGCATTTGAAGATTTATCTTGCCTCTCTCATTCTCCTCTTCTTTAAGCTATCAATTTTTCTAAACTTACTATAACTGTCATTGCTCTTCCAACAGACTCTTTAGTTCATCCTCTTCTTTTTTGAAGTGCCCAGTGAATATATTAACACATATTTAACACATTATTTCAACACCGGACAGTGTTGAAATAAAGTTCCATATGTCTGCTATACCACACTTCATTTTCATTATCCAGTGTTTGCACTTTTTGCAACTGTATCACATCAGTTTCTCATCTTGGGATCACCTGCAATCCTAAAATCTTTTTCTAAGGAACTGCTATTCAAATAATTATTCTCCACTCTGTATTTCTCCAATTGGTTAGTCTTGACTAATGTTAAGCACAGCATTCTTTCATATATGTATCCCTGTTTAACTCCTTCGCTTGAAGGCTGCAGGGAGGCAGCACTGACTGAATGCTGCCTATGTCTGTCTTGTTGTTATGTTCAGTGAAGCTCCCGATCATTACTAAATCCATATTTTATTGGTTCTAATACATTTTTTGTTGTATTTACACCATGTTGAAAGCATTAAAAATTGGAAGCTCTTCTCATCTGAGCAGTGTCTGATGCAGACTGATATTTTATAGAGATAATTTTTTGTATAAATAACAAGTGGGATGCTGGGTAACCCAAGTTCACCCTGGTATGCTGAAAAGAGAAAGACCTGCCAAGCCACACTGTGAACAGAAATACTTTATAACTGCTTTCAATTCTCCTCTGCCTCTACAATATTTTTACTGAACAAACTGAACTTCAGACAAACTGTTCTCAGTCTTTCAGTATGAGTTTGAAGTAAGGCCAGTTAGTTTCATATGGTTTCATTTGCCATACTTAGCACAAACTTTTTAAAAAATGCTTGAGAAAGACTGTTTTCAAAATTCAACTTACTGTATAAGTATAGTTGTAGTATTCACAGCTTCAAGAAGATGGGTCAGGATTTCCATTAATATAAAAACATGTGATAGCTGCTCTTACATTTTCCTTAGATTTTAACTTTGCCAGTTTTAAAGAACATTAATAAAGTGTATTTATTCTTCACTTATTTTTAATCATAATATTCAATTGAAGTTTGGGTCAAAATAAATAACCTGGCCCAAGGTTTGCAATTGCAAATTTGCAATTTGCAGTGAGGTCCTATTTAAGAGTTTGCTGATACACTCATGAAGAAATAATTAGAACATTTAAAGTGACAAATTAAAGCCCGCGCAATTAGCAATAACCCTCGCGATTACTTAATATTCTCTAAGTGCTTTTGAAAAAGCCATGACAGGATTTTATACTACATGATAAAAATGCTAGCCATGTGGAGAAATTAATTACATATGTTTATTGCATTAAGCAGGGTAAGAAAAAATCAGATGGAATAGAAGGATATTAATAAATTAACACTCAAGAGTATTACCAAAGTAAAATATCCACCCTGTCACTTGGTTCTGTCATGGTGGTCTGTGAGTCCAGAAGTTATGCTATCAACGACCAGCCAAAATAGATCTCAATTTCCATCTTTAAAACTGGTGTATGGTCATTTCAGCCAATTTATATTATAGAATCTGATCAAAGAAACACAATTAAAATGTAGTTTTCATGCAGAATTCTATAAAGCTTTTTCTCTAGACCATAAATAACTACAAGGGACCCACATAAAGTCTGGCCTTTGTCCCAAAGAGAAGCATGTACCAAAATTCTCTGAATTTTTTTCTTCTGGCTTGCACAATATCATTCTTGTTTCTTTGCTATTCTCAGAACACCATAGAGCACAGTCAGAAAATATTTCAGGAATTGAAACTGCACACTACATGTTTACAAACATGTGTATCTGCATTTACATATAAAGGGCCCCACTGAAAGAACTCAAATCACCAATAAACCTACAATTTTTCAGTCACCCCTTGGTTTTCCTTTCAATTAAAAATAGGTTCAGAATGGGAAATTAAATTCTCTAAGAGTTAGTGCTACAATGCTGCTTGGAGAAAAAAAAAACAACTGTTGTACTTGAAATCTGTGAAAAGATTTCACATCAACCTTCAGGTCTGGAAACAAGAATAAACTCATTAAACCCAAATAAACTATCGTTCCACTGAGAAACTACTCACTTCAGAAAAAGAGGTGTCTGTTGGTTAGAGACAAGGATATTTTCTTTATCTCACCAAATAATCAGTACTAATAAATACACTTGAAAAGTAAGGACAAGAAAATTCACAAAAGGATTTGCAGCAGCAAACCAATTAGCACTTTATGAAGTATTATTTATATGGGAGATGTGAAATGAAGTAGAGGTTCTATGCCTCTATGGAACACATACAAAAAAGTCCCTGAAACCTAAGATCTTCCATCTTAAATGGCTGGCATATTTAAAGTGCAAATTTATATAAAAGACCGGCCTTCCTAAAAATTAATTTAAAATATAAAAGGTAATGTGTGTGTAGTGGTAGTGTTCAGTTTATACATGGACTGTGGGCTTTCTGACATATTTTGACTCAGCAAGCAGTGTACTTTGTGCTCAAAGACAGGTAGTACTAGAGAAAAGTGTATAAGCAGGGCCTTTTCCTAATGCAGAGCAGATCATGCTCCTTTCCCCCTGCACAGCACTGACACTCTTTCCATCCTCCCTGTTCCTCTCCATCCATATCCAACTCCAGACCAGAAAGGAAACATTTCTTCCTCTCTCCACTGGCACAAAAGGCCAATGTTTATTTATATGTGACCATTCAGTCCCCATTCTCACCTGCTATTGAAACCCATTCTCTTTACATCTAGGAAAGGTTTTCTTCATATGGCAAACGACTACTGCACAGGAAAACCATCTTGAAGAAAGATTCTGATGCACAGCTCAAATGGCACTAAAAGAGTTAAATGTTGGGGGCTTTAATGGTTTTCTCTTTTGTGCCATGAAGTTTTTATGGTGATTTGCTTCTGTTAATCAGCCTAGGAAGGTTAAATAAGCAGTGCTCACTATTTACTCTGTCAGACTGGTGGAGCCAACACTCCTAAGAAATGAAGTCTAGCCCCCATTTGCACACAGTTCAGGGCAGACAGCACACCTCTTCTTGCTCACATGCCCACTGCTGTAGAACAGCAAATTCTGCTCTTCTGCCTGTACATACTCTCTTTCAAGTGTCTGACTTGTGGATACAAAATGTCCAATCTGTTAGTTAATACATATTACCAGGCAGTACTGCCTGCCTTTTAAATAATTTGCAATTGAAATTTTGTTCATAAAAACCTTTTGTTTACAGTCACCATGATTGCCTTCTGTTTCCTTGAAAATATTAGCAATAACAGGTTTAAGGCAAAACAAAAATGTGCTTTGTTGCTTTGTAACTTATTAAGTGAAGTTTTTGACTGCCTTTTCAATTATTTTAGACTGGTTGACCATTTTCCAGAGAACAAATTCAGGGTAGAAAGTCAACAACTATATGCCTCTAAAATAAGTTTTCAGTATTTTCCATTGAAGAAGCAGTAACATCTGCAGCATCTGCCACAACATCTTTGCAGATTCTGTAGTGTTCTCAATAACTGGAAAAGTTATAGCAGTCACAACCTGGACAGAAAAAAATACACAAAACCAGTTGACAAGTGAACTTTCATGGGCAGACCTTTATCATCTCCACTTCCTTCTTCATTATTCCATGTAGTGTTTTAAAATCCAATAGGATAACACAATCTCAGGGATAAAAATATTTTCATATCAAAACCAGTCCATCGCTTTCACTACTGGATTTGAGTCAAATGTCATTTAGCTTGAAGGGGAACCTTGTGTCCAAGGACACAGGCACTACTGCCGGAACGGCACTTGCTGCAGTTCTCTGCCGTGGCAGCTGGAAGCAGAGCCCCACAATGACACGCCAGTGGTACACACACACTGCACCATGTCACACCAACAGCTCTGCTGGCTTGGCAGTACTTCATAAACGTCAGAAACACACCCCATTGTCAGATGATGATATCCTACATATAGTTAAATGACTAGGGAAAGCACATAGACTCATCTGAAGCCTGTCCCAGGCAGCAAACTATCTCATCCTGGGCTTTTCAGCTGCCCTTTCAGTGCAGGAGTGCTGAAAGTTTAAAATTCCCAAAAATGTTTCTGTTTTGGCTGGATTTTTTATTTGAAACTCCCAGTTTTCTTTTTATTTTTCTATTGGCATTATTTTATTAAAGACAGAGAAAACCTTCAAATGCACAGCAGTTTCTGTAATGCAGAGCTGATTTCTTATTCCCAGGGGCTTCTACGCACTTCTGGTGAAATTCAAATTTCTTTTACACCAATATTTCAATTCATTTCCATAGGTCAGCTCCTCACAGATCTTAATAATGGCTCAGTAAGTCCTGTTCATAGATGCACAAATTTAGGACACTGGAGAAAAATGGGCACAGTAGTTAAACCCTTACTTTGGCAAACTTCTCCTGTTCAAGTATTATGGCAACACAGAAATTTTATTTAGAAATTTATGTAATCCTAACACCACCACCGTGGTATACTAATCTATACAGAAAACTGCATAGGAGAATCATGTAAAAATGTATTTAAATTGCAACGTAAGATATTCTGCAGTACTTAATTTTCCCAGATTTTCATAATGTTTCTACATATGGGCTTCATTCTCCTTTCATGTGACAGGTAATTCAGAGTAATTTAAAAATTAAAAAAGAAGTTTGTAACAGACCTGCAGAAGACTGTTATTATTTACATCAAATGAAATGTGTCCTTCTTAAAAATACTTGAGTTATTAAGTAACTACTAACTAACTACAGAGTCAATATCTTAATTCTATATTTACTAGCTACTCTGAGGTATGTCTATGTTAGTCATTTAAATTAATTTAAGTGAATGCTTGTATTCAGCTATTAAATCTTTTTTTCTCTATTGTAAACAATTAAAAAACAGTCCATAAAAGACCACAGAGAGACTTGCTGTTTTCTAAATAATGCATTCAAAAAATTCAGATAAAAAGATGAATTGTAAAGCACAAGACAAAGCTTGTGGAGACTTCTATGGAAGAAAAGCATGTCAGGATGGAAAAAGTCAAAAACACATCTAGCACATGGAATACTGAAACGATAATTGCTTTCAGTTTGAAACACAGGATGTGGTATGAGGGAAAAAAGACTCAGGTAAAATGTTTCAATGCCCACTAAAAAGTAAATAGGGTTTTTATTTTCAGTAAACAGAGAAACGTTTCATCTTTCCCTTGAACATACCTGAATCCTTTCTGTGTTTATTTGTTTCTAATTCCACCGGTAACATTTGTATCAATTTTTCCTTCTGTGATGCCATAGTAAAGAACACCTTTAGAAAAATTTTAAAAGGATAAAAAACAAAAAGAAAGAAAAATCAATAAAGAACACAATGTTAAGAAGCAGTAATGTTTAAAACAGAATCAAAGGAGAGGAGAGGAGAGCAGCTAAAAAGACTGAAAAAAGATAAAGGGCAATGGATTTAAAAATTAAACAGAAGGGAAAAGATTAAAGAAAGAATGGCAAAAGGCAATGCAAAAGGATTTAAGAAGCCAGTATAAAGAAAAGACATTCAGTTATGAGAAAGGAATAGCAACTACTAGAGAAAAATACTTGAATATAATAAATCAAAAAATGGAACTAAGAAGTTAGAAATTAATTAAAAAAAGATAGAAAGTTAGAAAACTTTTATTTTTCTCCAGGAAAGAGATAAATACACAAGATCCATTTTTAATTATTTTTATTATATACAATATCATTCAACAATTTTCCTGGTTTAGTCATTTTAATGATACGAAAACAAATACAGTGCAATGCAATATCAATTATTTCTTATACAGCATGTGCAAAGCCAAGAATAAAATGCATTCCTACTTAAAATATCAAATCAAATTTCTTCATTAGTAATTGTATTAAATTTCAAGGAATTTGTCTGTCTACTTTATATAGGTTTTCAACTTCATTATAAAGATCATTAAGAGTTTCTGAAGGGTTTATAAAGCTTTTTTGCAGTCAGAAGCAGTGTATGGCAAGCAGTTAAAGAAAACCAACGAATTGACTGGACTTCATAAAACACAATCAATTTACTATTAATGTTATCATCTCATTAGAAACTTCTAATAAATGTGCTCTTACTATAGTGGAAATATTTTTTTCCTCAGTAAAGACTGACAGGATACAGAAAATTTGGAAGAAATGTAACTTGGAAGGAAGGAAGAAAAAAGACAGTTCAAGGTTGGTATTCTCTTTTGAACATTATATATTATATACATTGTGGAGTTTTTATTATTATTTCTATTACCTAACTTAGGGGACTGTTAGCTATTAATTTCAATATTTACTCCAGGTACCCCAATTTTCTCTCTCAACCAGTAACATCCCAAAGCCACTAAAAGTTATGCCACATACACAGCCTGCATTTAAAGATAGTGATTTTATTTCATCCCTGTTTTATTTATTTGCTTATTTATTTATTTGACTATCTCCTGCTCCCTGGTTTCACTAGAAAAAGTAAACAGATTTTCAAATGTTACCTCTCCATATTATTTATCATTTTGGACACCACTCACCATATAACCTCCTTTTTTTCTCTGCTCTCAATACTAATCTTTTTAATCTCTACTCATATGAAATCATTTCTGTTCCTCCAATAATTTTCAGTGGGTTTTTCTGGACCTTTTCTGTTTCTGAAATATTTTCTGTGAGAAGAAGTAATCAGACTAAAAAAGCTACTCAAACTGAAGGCATAATATGACTTTATTTAAATATATTATAATGCCTGTGGGAATATTTGCTAAAACATACGCAATCTTTTTCTTTCTTTCTTCTTGGATATTACAATATATATTGAACAAACATTTTATGTGAACAGAACAAAAACAACACCTACATGTCATTACTCCGTAGGAAAAATTTCAATGAGCAGAAGTAGCCCAAGCTCCCTCTCAGCATGTGTTGCCATTTTGCACCACCCACTGTTAATTCCCTACTGTGCTGAAAACTGATCATTAATGCAACTTTTTGTTTATGCATTCCATAGCACTCTGTAAACCAGGCAGGTAACATAACCTCTTCCCCTAATTATAAAATTTCCTTTTCAAATCTGAAGGATGTAAGATCAACCAGTTGTCCTTGTTTTACTGAAATGTCATGCAATCTCAAAGATTGGATGAGCACCGTAATCATTTACAGAAAACACACTGGATTTCTTCAGTCATATATTTTCAAGCTTTTTAATTTTTAAGAATTCAGTCATATTTTTTCAACCTTTTGATTTGTAAGAATTAACCACACTTTCAAGAAAATTACTATTAGATAAGGTATAAATTTGTTTATTCACTGCAGTGATTTTTACTGTTTTGTTCCTTTCCCTATCTCATTACTTAAAGAGTTTTTTGAAGTTGTACACATTACCTTGGTTAGCTTTTTCCATTGTGATGAAAATGAGGATAAAGAAACTATTGCACATTCACAATTAAAAATTAATTTAAAAAAACACCCATACAATAGAAATCCTCAAGCTGAAAATCACACCTATTAACATTTGTGCCACCAGAGATTCCTCTGAATGTTTTTGGTTCTAAAACTTACAGGTCCATTTACCTCTCCTTAGACAAAAGGCTTGCAAAGCAGAACACTGCAGACAGATAACAGCACAACTTTCAAATTGCTTGACAACTTGTCCATAAGCAGTAACTTTGAGCTTCAAACTTTATCCCCCATAGAAAAAAAGTGCTGTAAAATGTGAAATTTAATCACACAACCCCGTCAGAAAACAGAGATGTCCCATGCAGTGCAATTAACAGTTCTGTGTAGAATGCTGTTTGCACACATACAGTAACTTTGTGCTGTAATGTGCTCAGAGATTTTTTTTTTTTTCTTTTCAAGCCTAATGAACAAGTGTTTTTCATTTCAAATGACTGAGGAGACTAATTGAACTATGGCAGATGAATGACTTCATAAACTATACAGAAATTAATTCTTCATTCTTCACACAGCTAATCTCACATGTTCCATTAGCTGGACACCAAAATAATACACGGCCCAAGCAGAGATGTACTTACAGTGAAACAATATGTGCAGTTTATTCACATATAGGATTATTTCTGAAAAAGTGACTCTAATTTTAAGACCCATGTAACTTCATATAATATCCTTAGGATGGATAGCCCTGGATCAGGGAGCCAGCATGCAAGGTCAGTGCAATAAGCAAAAACCTTTTTAGAAACTTAATTCAGCATGCTTTTTTCAACTAATACAGCAAATAAACTAAATAAAGCATTCACACACACACTAAACCATTCACCGTGTTACACATACTAGGATTGTGCACTTAAAACTGATACAGGATAGAATACTCATTTTCAAATACACATAGCTAGAACACTGGTATGAGCATGTTGTATCTTACGAAATATCTTTCCAAATATGGCTATATATCCTTCTGGTTTTAAATTTCTGAAGATTTCTCAGTGTACATATATTCCACATATACGACTCTAAAATCATCTTTTACTAGCATGCAATATAACAACGTTGCAATATCAAAAATACCAGCAGACTGTCACTTTCAGAAACAAATAGGTCAGAAAGAAGTTTTTGTTCTCACATTTTTGCAGTTCTTTTCCTAACAATTTACAACTTCAATAGAGCATTTCCTGAAGGACTTCATAGAAACCTTTAAATGAAAACTTTTTACATTCATTACAAGTAACAAAGGATGCATCAAAGAGATGCTGAACACAATAAAATAATGGAAAATGCTCTGGAACAGTGTAAAATTTCAAAAAACAAAATAGGACAAAATATATAGAGGGTGCCTGAGTATTAATAGAAACATGGTTCAGAGTCTTATTTTTAAAACACCCTAAACTGCAGTTGAGAGAAAGGAATGCAGCAAAATATCCTTGATAGCTCTGTGAGAAGGAAATGTAGAGTAGTCGTACCCTCAGAAATGCTGAGTTTAGATGTGAAGAGAAGAAACGAGACAGTAACTGCAGTAGCAGGTACAGCTCAGTACCGCTTCTGTGAATGTAAGCTGCGCACAAAATGGACTGAGGATGAATGAGATCTTGAGGGAAGATGTAAGAAAGTGGAATCATGAGACTAGAAAGCAAGCAAATATGCATAGTGGGACAGCTTCAGGGTTCAGAGGCACCACACAAATCTGTGTCAGTGGCAATGTGACTGTCTTTGGGAAGCCCAGACAGATAGCATTACTATTTTTTTTCACATTCCATATTTCTACGGTTTTCTGTACCTAAGATACTGAAAGCAAAACAAATTTATTTTCTAAATGGAAAGCTTGCATCCTACAGAAGTTAATGCAAATTGCCAGAAGGAAGCTGGAAAAATGAGAAAGCCCAGCCCAGCGAAAGAGTAATGCTTATGTTTCCAGTAGGGAGCCAGATAAAAGCAGGAGAAGGATGAAAGAGGAGAGAACTTAGAACGGCATACTTCTCAGGTACAGAAAACAAGAAATGGGGAGAACAAGAAAGCAATGAGGAGTTGAAGACAACAACATAGAAATGACTAAAAATCGGAGGAAAAAAGGGGGCAGTTAACAAAATTAATCTAGTATTTATTATTATTATCATTATTATTATTATTATTATATTTGTTTGCCCCAGGAAAAAAGCACAGCATGAGACAGGCTAGTAAAAGGAACTAGTTTTTACCTAAGAAAAAGCAATCAGTGCTTTCACGAGGGAATCCCTTACTGTACTGCTGTCCTACCTTCTTATTCCAAGTTCCAGTACTATTTCCATTACATGACTTCAAAGAGTTATTCAAGGCAAATCCCCTGCTCATAACATTTGGGCAAGAAGCCCTGCTCAGATGCTGGTTTCATGTAACATCTACCTGACTGAGCACCTGTGGCATCTACACTTTGTCACTTCAAAACACACTTTGGTAAGGACTTTCCACTTGTCTTTTCCCAAAAAGAAACTAATGAGTTTAAGTTCAGAAGTTGGAATACTGATCACACCCTTTCTTTTTTAAATCATTCTTATTTTATTGGTTTTGATTACTTGATACTGAGAGATACTCATACAAGCATATTTTTGAAGAAGAAAGTACTAATTAAAACAACCATATTACAAAGACCAAGAGGCTTCTTAGTAATGAAATACAAATTATTTCTCTCTTTAGAGATGAACAACTGCTTCACTTTTCTTCTGTAAATACAACTACTTTTAACTATGTAAAGTACCTCTCATTTAGAAGAACATTCTAAAGTCATTTTCAGTCTACTGATTTCAGCCCACTTCTTGATTTCACAAAAACACGTATTTTTGCTTCTGCAGAGCTGAGGACAGACTACTGGGATTTGCGTAGTTATTTCCATTTGGTGACAGTGCTCTACAGTGCTCTTAAGACCTCAGCTGGCTGAAATAAGGGCTTCTGCACCAAGTAGTTGTTGTTCTAGGAGATGGAGCCTTTACATCCAACCACATTTCACAGGGCAGATGGAAGCTACATCCCCATGGTGTAGCAGTTCAAGCATCTACCTCAAAACTGCGATGGTCACCTCTGTGAATCCAACAATCTACCTATCATAGTGATGTTAAGATCATCAAGTCCATTCTGCCCTTCCATTCTTTCAACTTCATTACAAGATTATTTTTGATTCTTTAAAGTGAATAAGATCTATGCTTGAAATTAAAATAAAACCATTCTTACCAAGAAAATATGCACAATCTCAAATAATCCAAAAAAATCCACTGTCACAGTGTAGGAAAGAATTAGAAATTTTCACCATAGTAAGTTTACCCCATGTTTGCATCACTGATTTTCAGTAAGACATATTATTGCACAACAAAACATTATATATTCATCATAAAAGAAAATAACTAAATCAGTAATTGTAATACTTCCATACAAAGAGAGGGGACAGAAATGTCATAATTATTTTAATTTTACTTAATTTACAGTTACTTAACTGATTTATAGAATCAACTGGGTTTATTTCTTAGTTCTGTTCTTTCTTTTCTACATGTACTTTATATCACTTCTCAATAACAGGTGACATTAAACCATTCCAGGAAGAATTGCCTATGATGGCTATCATAATGCAATACTGTGCAAGTGAAAGTGGGACATACAAGATATACTTTAATTTCTTAAAGCTAAAATGAGGATTTTAAGGTTTTTGACTATTAAAAAACTGACTGAAGTGGCCCTGATTAAGTGATCTTGAATAGCTATGTAGATTCAAGCGAGGTGCATTGGCGGGAGGGCACCAAGTCTGAGAAGGTTCATCCTAAGAACTCTGCCAACAGGTCAGGGCACAGGTTCAGATCAAGGCACTGCACTTTGTAGGCAGGGAAGAGAGAGAGATTTCAGCAATACAAACCATGGAACTAGTACAAATGATGGGACAAAAACTATCTATGCTTCAGAGCAAGCCTTTTTAGCTTCAAACTTGTGTCTGTATATGACAGAAAAGAGGACGTTGGAGTTTTGGAGCTGTGCAACAACCCACAGCCAAAACAAATAAATACCTAGAAATAGAAAAAAAAAATCTCCCTGAAAAATACCACGGAATACTTCACTAAAAATCCTATTAGGGTACACAGCGTAAAAATATTCACATCGTCTCCTGTTAGATAAGCAGAAGCTTTAGACAGACACACAGTGACGATCAACACATTTCTGGAGAGTGACAGAGCTGCAAGTTTTCCAAATTTGGCAGACCACATGAGAGGCTTTACCTTTGTGACCAGGGCTCTACTACAGCAAAGTAACACGGAATATCTTGTACCATTTGGCTAATGCAATAAGCTGACAAATAACTACAGGATCCAAACATGTAAAGGGATTTCCCTTTGCTGTTATCTTTCTTCACCAGTCCCATGTGCTTGAACAATGACATTTCTCATTTGTTATCTTATTTTTCATATTAATCTCTACACTATTAAGCATGAATAAGAAAGAAACAGAAGCAATGAGATTTGACACAAGGTCTTTCAATAGACGTTAAGGTGTGCCACATTTGTATACAGCCTATTTCCGAGTAACTTTTCATACAGGTGAAATTTAAAAAGAGAGAGCTGAAAGTACATAACCAAATGGTCTGGGCATTACTCTGATGCTTTTTTTCCTTGAAAATTCAAATGATCCCTGCAGGCAACCGACAACTGCTAGATCTGTGGAATGTGCTCTTTGAACTGTACAAAAGCCTTCAGCCTTTCGTGCATTGCTGCAAACAAAAACTGCCAAGTGCAATTATTTCTCAGATTTAATGTTATGGAAGTGTTGCACCATTTTTTTCACAGCTTTGAAAACCACAGTAGAAAAAGAAAATTTACAGGAGTATTTCCCCACAGAAGTTATATATTGCATTTATCAACTTTTGTAAACAACCAACACAAACGAACCAGGCAAATCTCAGAAAGTGCCATTCTTTCTTTGGTGCAATTACAACTATATTTCTATGGAAAGAATCAAAGGAGTAAGTAGAAGGAGTCCTCTCAAGTACAGTTTTTCAACCTTTAGCTTTTTTAAAAGGAAAAAAAACCAGTAAAACCAAAAAACTACAAAACAAACCACAAATCATATCAGAAGCACCAAACTGTGCTGAGAGAATGACAGAACCCTGAAAATTCATATTTCACACCTAACCTTTTGTTAACGTCCACTGCTGTATCTAGAGTTCCTACAAACACCCACATACTAAAAGTCAACTTAATAGATACAAGCACAGTGATCTAGATAATCTTGTTGGCATCTGTAGTTCTAATAAGGACTGCCTTAGTTTTGAACACAGATGCATTCAACTTTCTGAACTGAAGGCAGATGAACCTTATTCACTGAATACAGACATACTAAGTAATGGGGCTTTTATTACTGACTTTAGCTGTATCTGAGATTCTTAAGCTAAAGCTTACAAAAAGATGTAACCAACTGCTCTTAAATAAAAGTTTCCACCTCTGAAATAAACATTACCCAACCATTTATACACCCAAATTCAACACAGTCGGTTTTGCTTGGATTGCAGTTGGGCCTTGCTTTATAAAGCAAGCTGTTTAGTTCCAGTGTAAACTTCATTACAATTCAGACATGAGGTGGAGCACTGTCTACACACCAACTAATTCCCAAAGCACACCTAAACTCCTAGGTCTTGTCTAAGATCCCTTCCCCATACGCACACATTAATTTAGCCACAATAACCTGTTTCAAAGCAGGAGAATGGACCTACAAATAGCCAGATCCAAACTGTAAAACAAAACAGATGCACATACAGTCCAAATGTAATCCTTAATTGATTGTATTGAGTCTGGCTGAGATGGAGTTCATTTCCCCATAGCAGCCCTCACACTGCTGTGCTTTGCATTGGCAACTAGAGGGGTGCTGATAACACACTGGTGCTCTGGGTACTGCTGAGCACAACATCAGCACTGTAACATTCCTTCCTCAGCTGAGGGCGAGATCCTGGTAGGGGGCACAAAAAAGCCAGCTGACCCAAACTGACCAAAGGGATATTCCATAGCTCAGATATAAAAGCTAAGGCAAGGAGCAGTAAAGCATTCATTGCCTACAATGGCTAAGGAACCGTCACATATGCTGAAGTCCTGCTCCTCAGGAGTGGTCACCCATCGTTGCTGATGGCAAGTAGAGAATAAACCATGTTATCTTTTGCTTCGCCAACCCATAGGTTGTTTTCCATCTTACTTTCTTCCATGTCCGGCTGGGAAGGGGAGTGATAGAGCAGCTGGGTGGCCACCTGGCCTCCAGCCAAGGTCAACCCATCACACATCCAAAATGAGAATGAGCCACTGCCCACTGCACGAAAAAAAAAATAAAAGAAAAATAAAGAGCTTGACTCTTTAGCTTTATCATGTTGTGGACAGAACAGACCAGATGAAGGCGTTTGATACAATTACAGTTTCTTCAGATTGAGTGAGGGCCAAGAATTAGAACGAACAACTCTGCCTATCATCTCCAGATCTACATAGAATCAAGGCACAGGTTAGCAAGGTGGTAGTCCCACTCTTACTGCGCTCCTGCAGGTGACAGGGCAGACACACTCAGTCTGCAACTGCAAGATACACCTCCTCAGCAGTAACGTGCAGCAGTGTGAGCTGAATGCACTGTGCTGTAGCTCACTGATCAATTCCCTGAGGAGATGGTCAGTGGTGCACGTGTCACGCTATCACTGAGTTCTACAAATGCTATAAAAGGGGTACCCAAAACTGTGAAACCTTACTTTCATTTCAGAATTAGAAGAAAGGCAAAGAGTACTGGTGCAGTACAATCAACACCCCACTGAACACCTTAGAATCACAGAATATCTCAAGTTGGAACCTTGCTATTCACGTTTGCAATGAAACATAGACATGTTAAAAATAGAATGTTGGGGTTTGGGGTTTTTGTTAAACTGTCTTTGTGGTAATGAATCTTGGTCAAGCTTCAGTGTTACATGACTTATACAAACACCAAAGAGCAGACCACAGAACTTCCAGTGATGAATGTAATAACATTAAGGATGATGTGGCCTTCAATATGATGGTAAATCAAGCCAATGCAAGCAGAACTTGTAATGGAGAAATTGTGATAATTTTGAAATAAAGAGAGCAGTGACACTTTTCTCCTTGTTGATCTTTCCTTCTGGACACCAAAAAGCACAATAATAAGGATGTTCATGGGTTTTTAAAAGGATTCCATGTTGTTGCTTTTTGCAACAAAACAAAATACACTCATAGCACCTTGAGTGAGAAGACTGTCCTCTGTGAGGCACAGGAGATAGGCAGATGTTCTTTTTAAAAAGTTACAAAATAAGCTGAAAAACAAAAAGCCTGGTATCAAAGCAGATGCTTACAAACACTACAAAACAAACGAAATGGCATGAACCTGTGCCAGGGGAGGTTTGGGTTGGATATTAGGAAAAGGTTCCTCATCCAGAGAGTGGTCGGGCACTGGAAAGGATCCCCAGGGAAGTGTTCACAGCACCAAGGCTTCCAGAGTTCAAGTGTTTGGACAATACTTCAGGCACATGGTGTGATTCTTGGGGCTGTCCATTGTAGGGCCAGGAGTTGGACTTCAGTGATCCTTGTGAGTCCCTTCCAACTCAGGATTATTCTATAATTCTATGAAAAGCATACTATTTTGAAATGAGCTTCTAACATCTGTAAAAAAATAAAAACTAAAAAACCCCCTTAGTTTACCTTTGATATTGTTAAGCTTTTTTTCAAGTAAATGAAGTGGAACAACTCTTAGTCTTATTTTTTTACCAATAAGGCAAGCAAATCACAGAATCACAGAACATGCTGAGTTGGAAGGGGCCCACAGGGATCATCAAGTTCAGCTCTTAGTCCTGCACAGGACCATCCCCAAGAGTAAATGTCAGGGTTTACAAGAGCAAAATCAGTAGAAAGACTTGCTGAAAATGATCTTAAAATAGACATGATGAAATCAATTGTTGTGAAGAAAAGCACTTTACTAGTGATTTGCATAAGATCAGTGATGCCTCATGTGAGAGACTGGATTATTATATTAATTATTGGCTCAGATCAGCTCAAGTGTGTTTGTGGGGTGGAAGGGATAGCTCAAATTTCACAGAGGTGAGGTAATGCCCTATTCCATATTCCAGCCGCTATGAGTCTCAGAGGAAAACCCCACAGCAGCTGTCAGTCCAAAGCAACCCCAGGAGCACTGGTCCACACCAGAGCCCCTGAAGCCCCTAACCCAGAGATAGATTGGCTCCCACAGTGGGAGCACCACCCCTCAGCCTGCCCCGGAGTCCCACAGTGGCCAAGCCAGAAGCCCCACCTGGGCAGGGTGGCCACAGGGGACCAGAGCAGATAAAACCAAAGACATATGATCACACGTTCCAACCCTCCATCTTGTAGACTCCTGTAGCTGGATCTATGCTACTATCTGGGATGGTAGCTATATTTCTCTTTTTCTCTCTCTTTATTTACTTCTTCTTCATCTCCTAATCGCCTTTCTTAAAATGTTGGGTAACTTAGGACTGGATGGGCTGGATTTTGTTGTATGTGTTAGCATGTGCTAAGTCAATGCTTTGCAGAATGGCTTATTTTGGTTGTATGTATTTTTGGTTGTATGTTCCCATTTAAACTTCTCCCAAGTTGCCTTATTTTCCGAAGTTTACAACTAAAAGCGCTCCCTGAGAAAATGTGTCCAACTTTTATCCTTTGTGCTATCTCTTAAGGTGAGAACTGATGGCTCCTCTAATAATCCAGAGGGTGGATATTGTTGGGAGCCTTGTATATTTTTAAAGTAAAACCCCTTCAGTGACCTTGTAGCTCAAGACTTATTACAACTCATTTTCAAGAATGTTACAAGACTGTTTCTAGATTTCTTAGATGTATCTCATTGCTGACACCACTCTGAATACCTAGATGCCACAGTAGTATAAACTGTTTATACCTAAAGGTACTTCCATTTATTGTTTATGTAGAAAGAATTACAGGGGTATGTGGAAAGAAAACATGGGATCATCTGTTCCTCATGACAGTTTCCCCAAAATTAATGGAAATTTGCCTAATAATAGTCATTCCTCTTTTGACACGAAAATTTCAAACCTGCGGATCCACATGGAAGCGTTAGTGTAATGTTGTCTACCTTTTACACTTCCTAAAACATGACTGATTAAAAGAAATCTGACAAAAAAAAAATCTGCCATTGGATCGAGGATTGTAATACCAAACTTTACCCTAAGGCCCATTTCAAAACCAAACAGTTAATCCTTGGGTGGGGTGTTTTCTATGGTTCCTCAGTTAAAACATTTGTGGTGCAAGTGTCTGTAATCTCCTAAAAGAAATATTTTCTTTCCTCAAATTTTAGCAGGAGTGCCCTGCTGGGTTGTCCGTTCCTGCAAGTAAACAAAATTAACCCAATGGGTAGCCCATAGCTTTGTTCCTGCACTGGGTAAAAGTCAGTGGCTGCAGTCCTGATTGAAGGGAGTTAACATTTTAACATTGTAAAAGACAAAAACCAGAGAAAGAGAACTCCACAGGTCTATGACCTATGACAGAAGAACTCAATAATGATCTCTGCATTCCAGATATTAAGCCTTGTATCATATTTCCGAATTTTTCTTAAACAAAAAAGCCAACAAAGCCCACTAGAAGCTGGCTAAATGAGCAACATATCTCATCCACAGGGCAATTAAATGTAAAATCAAAGTACAAATGAACTACCAAGAGTAACTATTTCTGGAAGGGGCCCTCCACCTAGAATAAGAAAATGGAAACCAGTCACAAATTTAGAAAATGCCTTTTGAAATCAGATCCCCAGATAACAAACCGTAGTTATTTTAAATGGAACTCTCCTCTCCTCAGCTTGTTTTTTATCTTATCCTTCACATCCCTCCCAGTCCAAGTGTATTTCTCTTCTGTGGGCTGTCAAGGTTGTCAAGAAGAGGGCCATGTGTTTTGCAGAGTTGTAGAAGTTGAGAAGATTCATGCATTAAAGAGAGTTGAAGGTCAGAAACGACCGTTAGATCATCATGTCTGACTTCCTATAATATCACAGACTGTAAAATTTCATAGACTTACGTTATTATTGAACCCAAACACTTACAGCTGATTGAAGAATAAATTCTGTTTTAGCTAAAACAATTGTTTCATGTCATACTCTCTTTTTCTGTACTAGATTAAAGAGCTCTCTAGAGCACCAGATATTTTCTCTCTGTGAAGGCATGCTGTAATTAAGTCATTTCTCAAACATCTTTTTGATAAGGTAAACAGACTGATCTTAAATATTTCACAGCAAGGCAATTTTCAAGCTCTTAAATCACTTTCATAATTGTTTCTGGCACCATCTCTAATTTTCAAATAGACTTTTTTTTCAGATGTGGCCAGAAGAACCATGGGCTGAAATTGAGTCTGTTTACTACTGCAGTATAAAAAGAAAAATTCACATATTTGCTGACATTTGGTTGCTTGTACATCCAGCACAGTCATTTATCTATTGCATAGCATACTGTATTTTCTCTTCTCAGAAAAAAATCATACAAAGTATAGAGGGTTTTTTTGTGACCAAGTAGTGCAAGCAAGTATCAGCAAAGCTTGGTGATAACAGGGAACTTTAACTATCTGGTCATCTTTTTGGAAAGGAGACAGCAGAACACATGCTATCCAGAAATGTGTCAGCAACTATATTTTAGTACAGAAACTGAGGAAAACATTCAAAGGAAAAAATATTTTAGATTACACTTCAACCTTCAGCCCACTGAAAACATGAAAATGGAGGGCAGCTTGGTTGAAATAAACCATAACATGAGAGAGTTCCCATTTCTAAGGATGGGAAGGAGAAGGAAGACTAGGAGAATAAGGTCAATGCAGATTACAGAAAAGAACTTGTATAAATGAATTGGTGGCCAAGATTCTGTGAAATGTAACTGGAAGAGAAGCAGAAAGGCTCCAAAGATATCACATTTCCATAAAGGTGTAACATTCAAGGCATAAGAGCAGACTAAGTCAATGTTGAAAAAGGCTACCTCATAAGCTCTTCAGGGACCTGCAATTTAAGGAAAGTACAGGTCCATTTGCAAGTAGACAAAACAGAAAAACATGACAGTACAGGGGGAAAATTCATAAGGGCAAACACAGAAAGTGAAATATAACTTAAAAAAAATAGTAGCAAGAAAGCAATTTTTACATTTCTTAATGGTAATAGGAAAATTCAAGAAAGCATCAATCAGCTTATTTGCAGAAGAATCAAAGACAAATATATTTTGCTTAGTCTTTGATATAAGAGACAAATACATAATCTGATAGATAAAACTAGTACAGAAGGGACAAAAAATTAACAGCATAACAGAGACACCAGATGAAGAGACAGTTCAATAAGTTAGATGCTGTCAGATGAGCTCAGCCTAACAAAGCTTATACTTAGGTTAGGTTAAAACATGACGTTGGCTTGTGCTGCGAGGCCAGCCAAACTCCAGTGCCCTCCAACGCCTGAAATTTTGCTAACCTGTCATCTATAGTAACTCAAAATCAAATCAGTGAAATTTTGAAAGTTTACAATTATCTTTATTTTTGAAATTTATTTTTAACTCAAACCAGTCTGCCTCTTATTCCCACAAACAGCTGCATTGCCTCAATAGGTAGGGACATTTCACTACAGTGCAAGGGAGTCTAAGAGAATTAATTGAAATTCTTTTAGAAGCATTAGAGACTTTTCAGAACTTTGGAGAATAGATGGAGTTCCAGAAAGATGAAAAGGAAAAAATCCAGTCCCTGTCATAAAAAGGTGAAATAAAAGGAGGCAAGGAATGACAATTTTTTCAGTTAGTTTCAGTCTCTAAAATAGTCTTGAGAAAAACAAGACCAAAAAGACTTTTTTTTTTTACAGCAAGAAAATAAATACCTGTCAATATAGTTGTGTCATGAGCAAAATATGGCAAGTCAATTAAATTTCTTCTTCAATGGAAAAATAGTTTGTTAACAGGAAAGAAGCCATGGATGACACACAACAAGAAGTGGATGACTCATAAAAAGAAGCAAAGGAAATAAAGACTAAATTAAACTATTTTATGGCTAATACAAATGTGTTCAAAAATTTGATGTAGAGACTAGGAGTCAAAGAAGGATACTATGAATGGGGCTCAATAGGGGTCCATCCTGGTCTTGTGCACTGAGTATTTTCTTTCATAACTTAAACGTTCAAAAGGTTATTCATATAGAAACTGTACTTTTAAAAATTTCAGATGATGCTAAGTTTGAGAGAGACAGAAAACCATTGGTTTTTGCTCCATGGTATACTTTCCTCCAAAAGTAAGAGGAAGTACATTTAAAGATGTACACACATTTTAATATTTTTGAAGAGTTATTAAGCACCATGAGTCAGTTCTGAAGCAGCTGAACTCACAATTACATCAAATCTAGTTTAAAAAACATAATCACTTGATTGCGTGGCATCACACAGCAACAACAGCTCAGTCAGTGCACTGCACTTAGACCTGTTTTGAACTATATCCCATTCTCTTCTTAACTGTGTTTCTCCACCAGATTTTTTTCAACTCTGCATTAAGTAAGACATAACAGAGAGCCACAGACATAGCCTGAAAGGTGTCAGCTTCTCAGTTCTGACCATCCCACCTTTGAACACATTTTACTACCAACTGTTGGCGATTCTTGGTCATAAACTGCTGGGACAGACTGAGCCAGCACTACCACCAGTATTTCAGTACTATTGGCATAACTGAAAGAATATTTTCAAAGATTTCAAATAGCCCATTTAAAAGATGGGATATTATCAGTTAACTTTCTCAGGGCATATAGACAACTCACTGGGGTGTTAGAGACCCATAAGAAAAATGTGAGTTTGGACTGAGAGACTGCCCATTTATTTGAGGCAGCATAAAATACTTTCAATAAACAGTGCTATTTGCTTTTTATGCAATGAGAACGGTACCTGTTTGGTTAATAAAATAGAAAATATACTTTTCAGGAATGTAGAAGCAGAGAAAATTCAAAAAATATGCAAGTACACTTTAGTGAAGAATTTAGGCAAGGCAGCTCAGAATGCAAGAATAAATACAAAAATTGACCATTAAAAAAAAAAACAAAAAAAAACAAAAAAAACACAGCTACGAAGGCCTAGATATATAATATTTGTCATTCCTTACCACTGAAGCAAAATAGTAGCAAAGTAAAATATCAGTTGCACTGCAAAGTAAAGCTAAATAGCTTCCTATTTTCTTGAATATTGAATTAAATATGCTCTTTACCTTCTAAGATGAAATTGTTTCCTTTTATTTCCATAATCTGATTCTATCCTGATCTATTTGATCTTTACCACATCATACAAAACAAGCAGAAGAAAAAAAAAATCCCATATAGGCTGTCAAAGTATTGAAAACAACTGCTTCTGGATTTCATATCCAGCATTTTCCTAGACACTCTCCATTGTTCTGTCCATCTTTGATGCATATGTAGTGTGGTCAAGCTAATGCTGTTACTGAAATCTAGAATTTTGGATTTCTCAAATTCAGCCCAAACATTGCATCTATAGGGGTGTTTTGCATTTAATTTCCCAGGTTCCTTTTAGGGAAAAAAAAAAAAGAAAAAGTCCTTAAGGCAATATAAGCACTTAATCCAACTCAAATACTAAAGAGGACATAACCTTTTAAATCATCTTAAATATTTACGATGCCATAAGCTCTTAAACTTCCTGGAATACTTAGCCTTCCTTAAAACCTCACAGTACTCAAAAGTCCCTAGAGCAATGTAAGCACCTATACTGCTTCAAATCCTTTCAAAGGACACAACCTTTAAACCAACATTCAGGGTCTAATTTTTAGAAATATTTTTGTTTCTTCAGGCACAATTCTGCTTGGTTTTGTCCACAAGTCATGTAACTATTCAAGTATTATTCACATGCTTCCCTTGACACAATACTTCCATCTAATGGAAGCCCTTTGCATTGGTATATGTAAAGCACCTTGCCAACATTGGGAAAGTCAACACAAGCAATGGAAAAGATTCCTTCAGTCCTAAACCAGTCCAGCATTCAACTTCACTGAAAGAGTAACAAAAACACAAGACAGTCACTAAAGCTTTCACAACAGCTTGTTCATATATTTATACAATGTCTGACAATTAATCAAATCAAGCTCATAATATTTCACCACTAACTTATGGTAGCAATCAAGAAATTGCAAAATTGACATCTGCAATGACAGCAGCAAATGTGATCTCTGGGTCGGAACCTAACAGTAAACAAAGCCAGAGTACAAGCCACCTTCAAGAAATACTCAGTTAATATTTATACAACCACAAACTACTTCAGGACTTCAATTCGTCAGGATGATGTTACTTCCCTGTTCATTTTCAAACCTAATTTATCTTTTTAACAACTTTGTGGTGTACTTAAGTTGCTCTAGTTTCTTTCCTCCATAACCCTTTCAGATAGGCCTGGAGTGAGCAGAAAAACATTTGAAAGTAAAGCAACCTTACACACACAAGCTTGAAAGGCAAAGGTCCTTCTCCTTCCAGAATTTCCTGGTTCAGGTGTTCAGTGTTTCTTATAACGCGGGAAAGGAATTGTCTGTGTTCCATTCTAAAGGATCTCACTTTTGATTGCAGGAAGGAGCGGAGCATTAAATGAAATATTAGTACCAATGATGCTCTCACACAATTGAGAAAAATTACAAACACTTCAAGTTTTTTACTTTTGAAATTCACATGACAAACAGTAAACAGTAGGTCAGAGTCATGTTGCTTGTCCATAGGAAATAAATAAAGATATCCATCTTAAGGGCACACTTAAAAACTCACATTTGCCAGACTTCTGCATGACAAGCAAAGTTATTGAATATATGCATCTGTAATTTTTAAAAAATTATTTTACATGAATCATAACCTGTGTTATGATTAAAAAAGTGCTGTATCCATCAATGAGCAAAATACTTGAAATTTACAGCTCAACATTATCAAATTCACTGTTATGCTGATGTTTCCACACCTTGAAAACTTGTTCGGAAGTGCCCCTACAGCTATAAGTCAATGGCTTAAGAGTTTTGAAGAGTCTGTGTTTCTGTTGAGCCTGGTGAGCAATTACAACATTGTACAAAACACTTTATCAATTTTTCGATTTTTTTTTTATATTTATCATCTTACCAATTAAATCAATTGATGTTCAAATATATAGGCTGGTCTAACCTTACTGAGAGTTAATCAGCATTTCATAACTAATGCTCTCCTATCATTCAATTAGCCTCAAACTGGTTTCCTTGTTACCAACTCTTCTTTTTCTCTTTTTCCTTGGTCTCTTTTACAGACATTTACAAACTGCCTATTTCCTTACGTTCCATGATATTCAGTTTCACCTATAAGCAAAAAAATGTACAAAATTTTCAGCTATTTGAGTCAGCATGCCTATTTAAAAAATAATGCTAAAATGAGCGGAAGTTTAAATTATTTAGCAGCAGGCTACAGTGGAAGCAAATGTTGGCTTATCAGTAATTCCTAAACATAGTATTTGGATTTTTATCTTTGGCACTTCAGAAGCATCATCTTTCTATTTCACAGTGTGCTACCAAAAAAACACGGAAACCTACAGAAGGTTTGAAGAGCATGAAATTGGGTAAGTCAATGTCTCAGTGCCACACATAGTGTCATGGGAACAGAATATTGGCTGATAGGCCAAAAGCAAAGACTTTGACAACTAAGAGCTCATAAATCATGTTTAAGGGTCCAATGAAGAACTACAGATAGCAGCATACAGCAATTTCACTGACAAACACTGACTAGGATAGAAAAACACTAGAAATGTACACAAGATTAGAAATCTGGGAAAAGGCAGTGACACTAAAGGCTTCACCTTTCAAGCAACAAGAACAGTAGTACTTATTACAACCACTGCCCTGTCCAATGAATTACCTCATCAATATTGCTGCTATCAACAATACCTTTCACTATGTGCTATACAAAGTACAGCATAATATACATATACTTGTGTGTGTGTGTGTGTGTGCACGTGCAGGTGTGTATATATATATATATATATACACACACATAAACATACCCACACACAACTTACTACAATACAGAAGATGATAGAAGATTACAATAAAAAGATACTCAACTTCTAGCTTTCAGTATTAGCTTCCATTTTCTCCCTAACTACTGACAAACAAAGTATAACTTTACCATTGATTTTTTTATCTTATAACTATAAAAAAACAAGTTAAAAAAAGACAGCCCCCACTGGTCATCTAGTTCTCCTCTTTAAGAGTTCTCCAAAGTTCCCCGTAGAAACATGAATAAAGAAGATGAAATAAAAAATTCAAAACAACACCCTTTAAATGACAGTTTTAATGGAAACAGACTATGTAAAACCAACTTCTGCTTCAGCACAGTTTGAAACATACAAAGCGAAAATAGCCCACGAGTCACAAAAGTACATGTGATTATGTGAAAACATTTTAATTCCAGAAGAGATCTCTACAATTACAGACTCTAATCTACTACCTAAGCAAAGAGCAGAAATAATACATTACTTACAGATATGAAAGGGTGGGGGGTTTTACAGACTTCTTTATGACAAGGATCCCTGTGGTCTTATATAACTAAGAAAACATCGAAATTAAGAAATAGTTGAACTCAACAAAACTAGTTTTGTACAGTAGAACAGCTGGCTGAGCACTTTATACTCTTGTGGATGTGCTTCAAGACCCTTTATTTCATACTACTGCATAGTTTTGGTCCGTTTTCAGAATATTTGCTCTTCTCCAGCTTCATCATTAGGAAGGTTCAATGGGAGGCTTGTCTATCCTGCTACTTCTCAAGTGCAGTACTGATTTGAACTAAAATACTAACAGAGACACTATAGAAGCCTAGCAATACTGAGATGATAACCAATTTTTGTTCTAGGCATAAGACCACATTGTTTTGCACAGCAATTTGTAAAGACTGCTTTTCCTGGGTCAGATTTATGTCTTTTTTCTCTTTAGACAACTGAGTATTTCCAGCCATATACTGGGGTTCAGCTTCATAAGCCAACTCCAGTACAGGAGTAACTCATTTGCAGACAATGAAGAGTTTTGGAATTTAGCTGTAGGGCTCCAAAATGAATTTCTCCAAAGACACAGGAGGTCTCAACTTCAAAATACCCAAAGGCTTCTATTTCATCATGAATTGTAGAGGACTTTATAGTAATGTATGCATGTTAGGGGATTTAGAATGATAAATGTCAACATGCATGCATTAAATTATTGCAAAATCAATTAAAATTTATCTAGAAAACTTTGATCAGTCACTGATTTTTTCAGTTTTAAAAATAGAAGTACATCCCTCACTAACATATGGCTGGGGATTGCTGACATGAGCACGCAGTTTCAGATAGTTCATCTGGAGCCCATCTCCCCCATATTCAACATTGTCATCAGAAACAAAAATTGAGAGATAAAGACCTCTTGGGAGAAGGTTGATGACCTTGCTTTTGCTCTTAATAATTGTCTCAGAAATCATCTATCTATCTTGCAAAAATACAGGTATAACACGCACCCTGAGAATAAAAATACCATTTATCTGCTCCACTGAAGAGCTCTTCCTCCCTAAAAGACCTGATGACAGACCATTTTTTCCCCCTGGGCAAAGATACCAGCTAAAACTGTGATTCTTTCTCTGTCAGAGAAAAATTAGGGGAAGGGGGTGGAGAGAAAGGGGATCACATTTTGGTTTTATTCCACTGATGCTGCCGCCTGTCACTAAAAGATGAAGGGTTGAAATCCCATCAGTCTGGATTTGCAGATCTGAGGATGAGGAATTAGTATTTTTCTGTTTTTGCAGAAAACTCCTTGATGTATGGTTCCATTATTGAATGTTAACAGCCGCAGTTTAAATTACAAATGAGGTGCTATTAGCATAACCCTTACTTGGTTTCTATTTAAAAATACGATTTTAGCCAAAATCATGTCAATTGAGAACCTACATGTTTTCATTTGTTGCTACAGATAAAGGAGAGAAACAATTTTATATTTCACTATCACAAAATATGAGGTCTAGAATAGCAAAATAACAAAGAACACTTCCGAGGCAATATTGGTATTTCCTTCGACAAAAGGGACAAGAGGTGTCCTTAGGAATGATGGACAAAAGGCAGCCATAAACATGCAGCAGTGCTGATGGGGCAAAACCCAAAGTTTTTTACAGTTCTCTCTCCAAAACAATTTTCTAAATAATATTATTTAAAAAGCCCTGAATTGTATCACGGAATAACTGTTAATTAGCTTTGGTTTCCACCATATATGTTTTCATCAAAATACTCTACACAACAGATGGTTTCCTGCTCTTATACTTTGCAAGTACAGTGTTTGTGTCTTGCCCTTGAAGAGATGTTTGTTTAGTGTATCTCCTACCGATGCTTTTAACACATAAAAATAGTCTGGTTTTCTGACATACACATGTATCAGCATATCAGAACTCATGAAATTGTTACTCTAAATGGCCAGGTTCCAACAGCACTGTTTGCACAGTGTTATCTTCTTTAATATTACACAGAGCTTCAAACTGTACAACAGCAAAGAGATCCAGAAGCCCAAGCCAACTATCGCTGAAAACAGCCAGACTATTTTGGATGATTTTGGTGTTGGGACACTTATGCTGAAGTTACTGTTTGCCTGGACCAGTTCAATCTGTTTCTCTGTGCCTTATGATCTCCATGTGGAAAATACCAATCAAAATATATATATGACTGAAGGTTCCTGAATTACCTGTGTACAGCAAGGGTACAGTGACCAACACACCATAAAAATGACATGGTATTTCTGCATTCATTTCTGCATAAGACTCAAGTCTTAACAGTGCTCCATAGGGGGTTAAGGTGGTACTTAATTCAGTGATGTTTTCTATAAAGTTCTTTGAAATCCTTAGATGAAATGCAGTGTATTATTACTATTACTGTATGTCACAAATTATGCCCCAAAGGATCTCACCATGCTTTGTTAACTGTATACAAGAATCCCTTCATTACCATCCAAATGCTTCTACCTCTGAAGCATAACACTGCAGGTCTTTACCAATAGACAGTAATCCTATATAAGCATTTACTGATTTTATATGAAGAATATTTTGTCCCATCACAAATATATGTTTCATACTATTTCCAATTCCTGAACAGCTGAATGCCATTCAAAAAATGCCTGCAACAACCAGAATATCTTTCCCTTTTCCTTATTTGAAACTTCAGGTTGCTTACAAATTTTTAGTCAGAATAACAGTGTAATGGGAACTTGATTCACTTTCTACATGGAATGAGATGGACTCCATGTGAAATTAAATTATTAAAAACCTTCTGATGATTTAGATGCCCGTGCTATGGACAATATTTGCTCTGTTAATTTTGATACAGTTGTTAATGAGTTTCTTGAACAGGCAACTCTTCAGGTTTCTATACTCAAATTCATTCACTGGACCCAGATATTCTCAGCCTGTTGGATGTCCTCAGTC
This sequence comes from Pachyramphus minor, assembly GCA_013397135.1. Taxonomy (NCBI): domain Eukaryota; kingdom Metazoa; phylum Chordata; class Aves; order Passeriformes; family Tyrannidae; genus Pachyramphus; species Pachyramphus minor. The sequence goes on along the minus strand of VYXB01005257.1, from coordinate 321,599 downwards.
TGAACCTCTAACAGGGTCAGGACAAAATGTCAATCATAAAATTTATAGTTCAATAAAAATATGCAGTTATTCACTACTCACGCATCCTCTGTTTAGTGGCACCTTGGCTGAACTGCCCTTTTAATTTTCTCAGACATGGGGTCTTTTCAGTGTTTTTCTGTGATAATGCATAAAATTCCATTCAAAACTAAACATTCTTAAAGTAGTAGAAGGATGGGAATAATACAAATCCAGTTCAAACAAAGCCAGACAATCTTATAGCCTTGAAAAAAATCAAGCCTATAAAACTTGTACCAACCACATAAAGAGCCAGCTTGCCAGCTTCAGTGAAGTTCTGTGTATTTACCAGTGAAAATCTCAGCCAGCAAATACTAATGTGATAGTGTTTCTAGGAGAAATATTTTGTTCTTATTTAGAGCACATGGCTTAGTGATACTGAGATACAAACATTGCTGAATGCTATTTTGTGAAATTATCAGAAAACAGAGACAGAGAAAATACCTTAAAATTATTAACACGCGATTACTTCCCTTCTCTAAGCATTTTTTTAGGCCAATTTGCCAGCACTCTTTTTAAAAAAATAAAAACAAATTGCTTCCTCGGCCGAATGTAGATTCCAGGAGTCAGGTATTCACTATAGTTTTTACACACTAAACGTACCACTTTTTAAATAATAAAAAGAAGAAAATAGGGAAATGAAACATCCCAAACACAAAATGTAATACTCAAAACAAAATTATAACTGAAAGAGAAATTTTATACACTGCAGTAAGGGTTAATCAGTCAACTGTAAATGAAAGTGCAGAAACAGTGCTTACCATGAGCAGTCCTGCTCATACTTGTCCTTATAGGACAAGTATAATACTGAGACCCTCTTAGAAGCATATTCAACTGTTGTCCGTAGTCTCTTCACGGTGATGTTAAAAACACATATGAATTAAGTCTGGGTAAGTCTCACCGTCCAAGGTCATAATTCAAATACATGGCAATTAGACACAAAAAGACATTTAATTATAAGTCACACTACAATTCCTTTGTTATATACTGTATTCCAGCTAAAAAGCAAATAGAAACAGTGTACAATCCTTCTAATGCCTTTTAGACCCATTCAACTATTCCATGGCAATAAAGGGTTCTCCCCACAACAGCCCTTTATCCATGCAAAGTGGGACTGAATAAGGTGTTATCATCCTGCATTAGCCAAGGTTAGCCATTGCTCAACAACAGTTTAAACTACCCAAGAAATATAAAATATTTCAATACAAATGGAAAATAGCATTTTATCACAATCTCATTTAAAAAAACACATTATCAATATTGTTTGATACTAATATTTTTCAAATTGGAAAGCAAGCAAATTGCTTGCTCTTAAAAATTAAAGTTATATTTAATTTTAAAATTAGCTAAAAGTGCATTTTTATCTATTACATTAACACCAGATTTTTTCAGTCTTCTATTGCAAGCTAAAAAGTAGCAATGCAAGAATATCATGATATACCTCTTTTACTATCTTACTAGAAACTAAGTAATGGCATAGAGTTAAAATATTTGCATTTCTTGACCTAGAAACCAAATATAAGAAAATACCCAATGTCTATTGATACTTCACAGTATTAAGCACAGTCTTTAATGATTACATACAATATCTAAGCAATTTGGAAAATTTGCTTTTAATAAGCCTGTATGTTTCACCACAAGCATAAAGAAATAATTTTTTAAAAAAATTTTGTTTACTCATGTGAAAGCAGGACATTTTTATCAATGTCAGTGGTAACTGCCTTACTGCCTCTTAAGTCTCATATTATGTCACATGAGGTGGAATTTATCTGCCTTAACGTTTAATAGAAAAGTTAAAAGTCTAAATTTGTGCCAGTCCCCTTAGGTTGCTTTTATTGTCAGTGACAAGAAACAGGCATCTCCAAAGGATGAATCATCTCATCTAAAGAGAGAAATAAAACGAGTCCATGGGAATCCTCCCCTGGAAGTCTCGAACTCTCTTCGCTGACTAAAGAAGCCTATAGGACCAGCTCAGATATATAACACCTATGTTTTTAGATGCATAACGTAAGTGGAAATTAATCCTACTTTTAACATCCCTCTCAAAAAGTACATGGGAAAAGTAAGAGGAAAATGCAGGGGGAAAAAAAATACACTGTCCCAGAAAAATTCAAAAACCAAGACTCTTTTGTGAAAATAGCGGGGGATCTATAAATTTGAAATGCCATAGAGTGTTTGATCTCCAAGCCAGGACAGACTCAGTCATTTCTGTAAGATTAAGAATATACAGAGAATATTTTCAGAATATGATGACAAAGTAATATGCCTCTTCTGATTATGAGTAAGCAGCAATTCTCAAAAGCTTATAATTCAGTGCAATAAGAACAGACATTCAGAAGCATGGCAAAAGACACATCTTGTAACCCATTAAAGCTTTCCTTTTAAATTTCAAGTCCTTGATCAAAAGCAAAGGAGAGGTCATAGACCTTTTTTTAGACCATTTTTCCATTTTCAGAAATTATACACCCATCTCACAGAAAGTTTTGCCTATAGCAAAACTGTGAACAGAAAATGTCTGCCAAAATAATCGAAGTTAAAATTCAAGAAAGTTGACATTTGAAGAGAGAGTTCCTTTCTCCTAAGTGTTTCAAAACACAAGGAAGCCCCTCAATCACACATTCATAGAAGACAAGACAATGTTGTGAAGTCTCGTTTACAGTGCCATCCTCTTGAATTATGGACTGTCTCAGACCACCCATTTGCAAGTTACTGAAAACAGTTTATAATTAATTTTTTAAGTCACTTTATAGGTCTCATTGACCTCTGAAGGGACTTCAAGAAGACAGCTATTTCTATTGGAGATTAATGAAGCTCTTCTGCAAGGCTTGTTCCTAGTGATGTCTTTTTTTTTCAAACTCAGAATGATACTAAAAATGTATCTTCCTTGCCATGGATCAAGCGAAAAAGATACTATTTTAAACATCTAAAATTCCCATCATGTGACTGTCCACATCACGTGAATCATGGTGCTAATTCATAGCTAAAAGATATTTTCACAGACCTCAATGTGATTTTCACAGTTATAATTACAAGTCTTGAAATATAATTTAACACATTTTAGAAAGCTCTCAAATTCTGCCATGTCTCATTTTTAGCCAAAACTTAAGTAAAAGACTAAACTGAGTACCTAAATACATCAAAATGTAATTAAAAAAAAAATAAATTAAATGTCATAAAATAAAATAGCAGAACATTTTCTGATTTTGCATACCTATAATTATCCCCAGAATCATAGAATAGCTGAGGTTGGAAGGGACTTCAGGAGCTCATCTAATCTAAACCCCTGATCAAGCAGGGTCCGATGCAGCAGGCTGCTTGTCCTACTGGAGATGGAGATTCTACCGCCTCTTTGGGGCAATCTGCTCCAGTATTTGACCATCCTCACGGTAAAGAAGTTGTTTACATTATTTTTCAATGGACACATAATTTAATTTTCTGTATTCAATTTGCATCCACTGCCTCTCATCCTATCACCAGGTGGCAATGAGAAAAGTCTAGTTCTGTCTTTTTTACGCACTCTCATCAGGTATTTACTGTGAGAATGAAATGTTATTCAGTATTTTACTATTCAGGAGAAGCAAGGATCTTGTGCCTAAATTAGTCCAGCCATTAATCATATGGTATCACCCAACCCACACATCATGCTTGGTGCTATACAAAATCAGGCTAGCATCTTTAAGATTCAGAAATTATGTATGTATATATGAATTATACAGTATCATGCCTACACTATAAATTTCTATAAGACACCTGCTTACTTGCTAGCCACTAGTGACCATTCGCTGGGTTTGGAGGCCTGAATTTTAATTTACAAAGGACACAGAAGACTCTGCACTACCACAGTGTGAAATGCACAACAAAACAGTAGTTCCCCATTAGATAATAAGTAAGAGAGCCTCACTCAAATTTTTTCACTCTTATAAATGGCAGAGCACTAAAAATATCTACAAGGCCTGAGACTACAGCTCACCAGGCAATTTAAGCTGCAGAAACTAGCACAGCTGCCAAAAGAAGTTATCGTGTGCTCCCCCACGCTTTTGGCTGCTAATTCCCACCCCCATCACCCTTTGTATCAGTGACAGCCCTTGGACAGCCATATGGGAGAAGGCTGGGATAAACCCAGCTGAAAACAAAACCTTACAAATAATTGACTATTTTCAGTCAGATCCATTCTCCAAATTTATGAACAGCCACACGTGCTGCATGAGGGAGAATGACAATATGGGGAGGAGAAAAGAAGCTGGCACTGCATCTTACACAGACGTGCCAAGTCAAAGTGTTCAGTGAACACTTAGGCTAAAGCTAAGCAGTCAACACAAGTTACTCAGTGAGTAATACTGCATTCCCCAGGCATTACTTTCAGAATGAGCTGGACTGACCTCTGGAGATGGCTGCTTCTCTCCTGAGAGTAAGCAAATCTAGAATGTCTGAGCTTCAGTCACTTATTTTCTATCTATCTAAATTAACCAAGGCCTAGATGAATAGAGAATGGCAGAAAAACAAATTTGTGACTCATACAGCACTTCATTTCCATTAACAATTGCCATTTGGAAAAAAAAATAATTGTAGCATAGCCTACCATCACACAAACATGAATTACCTGAATTACCTGTGTACAGCAAGGGTACAGTGAGAAGCGGTACGTATTTTCTGTATCCTCTACAAATTTTTTCCTAAACCATATTTTACATCTATAAGCAATACTTTTCAGTGATGTGGTACTGTATTCCTCCCACAGAGCATATAAATCCACAGTAGAAACACCCATAGCCAAGTTCAGTTATAAATCACTTACATTTCTTCAGAGTCACTTTGTCACTTTGCTGTGCTGAGGGAAGGGATAGTCTTTTCCTTTTGGCTCAAAATGGTCCTCCTTACAAAAGTGTCTGTCTCCTCTATGGCAAATAAGGACAAAAGGTCCTTAACTTTCACTTGAAGTTATCTAGAACAAAAAGGAAAGGGAACACAGTAAGTGCAAGTGTCCGTATTGTGTTTTATAGAAAGGTATTACAACCATCTCTTTAAAATACGCTTCAGGGTCATTCTTACACACATGTACTGCACACACAGGAAGAAATCATACACATTTCACATCTTTCTTTCCATGTATGAAATATGTGAAGTAGTCACTACTCCTAAAGCAGTCACTTACTTCACCTCTGAGATTCATAATAACAAGGTTATACTACTTTAAAAGAGCAAGTGTACAAATTAAAAGATAATTTCACATTATTGATCATTTATTTTGTACCACAAAGACACTGTGAATACATATCACTGAGTTCAAGAAAGCAATCACAATTTGCTGAGCACAGGTTCACTGGAAACCACCTTGGCTAGCCATTATTGATAAATATTATAACCTGAATTTTCTGTTAAACAAAACAGCTCTCTATTGCACTACATCCTACTGCTCAGAAAGTGAGACCTGGGGTTTATGATGGGTAGCTCCATGAAAACTTAAAACTCACCACTCCATCCAAGTCAAATCTATAAACTGAATGTTAAAAATTATTGAGAAAGGAATAAAGAACAAAGTGTAACACATCACTTGCTACTGTATTAATCCCTGTCTTGAAAAGCATGATGTAGTTTTTTGTCCAGAACTAATTAGCAAAGGTTCAGAGAGGAAAATATACATGATCAAAGGCTTAGAATGGTTTCCATATATGAGGAAGAATTCAGTATATCACCACGATCCAGACTAGAAAAGAGATGACTTAAGCAAGGGCACGATAGAAAATGACAAAATTCTGAAAAAGAAGTTGCACAGACGTCATCTGTTCCCTATCCCTTGAATTCAAGATCTACCTAGTAAAAGCCAAGTCCAAAAGAAAAGGTACGAGTTTCTTCTCCAAAAATGGGGTAACAAACTGTGAACTTCTTCCCAAGGATGCTGTTGATGAAAGATTTCAGAAGTCAAAAGGGAGAGTAGAGGTACCCTTGAAATACAGTCATCATTGGATATAGAGGATGGCCTAAGTGAATCATTGGTCTGAACCAGGATGACTTGTCCTATCTCCTTGTATATTTATTTATGGTAATGCTAAGTCAACAAATTTTATATCCGTTTTACAGTGATCTACTCACCAGTCAAGAACCAGAATTATTGCATTAGGTACACAGGGCATCTAGTCTTAGTCGTATTTGAAGTACAGGCTAGATCCTTTTGAGCAGCAAAGTGAAATCCCATGGTTCTCTGCACTTATCTGCCTTATTTTATTTTATTTTATTTTTTCAGTGGTGATGGTGTTTTGGAAAAATCAATCAAATTTATTAAGCATGTAGTAAAGTCTTACTGTAAAGCAGCAGTAGCCTTCTTCTCCCCGGTCCGCAGTCCCAAAGCAGCCAGGGTGGAGGGCTACAAAGCAAGGTTCTGCTTCTCAAGTTGTTCACTGGTCTCATGGGTTTGAGTCTGTAACTTCATCCATGTGTTCCACTCAGTTCAACACTTTATATAAATGCAGGTCAACATCTCCATGTCCCAAGTTTCATCTCAAAGCAAATCTTAAAAATCATATACTCTGTATTCCAATATCTTCTCTTTTGCTTTAATCTCTAGGATACAGCAGTGTTTCTGATTTATTTTGGGTAAGTGCAGATCAATTAAAATTCCTTCAGGGAAGCCTTCTGAAGCAGCAGAAGTGAATGACTGTCATCAGGAACAAACAGTTTTTGCTGTCATAGACTGGCATGTCACTTTTGAGCAAAAACTATGTTAATTAATTCTATCCATAACTACCAGGTGTACCAAAGGAATATAACCAGCCCTTTCTGCTGTCTTGCTAGATACAAATCTTTGTGTCTGTGAACTGAGTATCCCTATATGGAGACTTGTGCATTGGCACGTTATATGAAGAAGCAGCCTGTACTAGCACAAAAAAACATAACAGGACAGAAATAACTTTGTTCAGACATCATTATGCAACCAAAGTCCCTTTTGCAAGATGCATGAATGAATACCCTAACGTTTCACTTAAAAATCAGAAATTTTGCACTACATTTACACACACAACTATTTATTAACATTCTTTTTAGATGCTAAAGTGAGGAATTTGAATAACTGACACTTTTTTTGGTCAGCTTGATATATTGGATCAAAGTACATTTACTGTTCGATCTATTCCCCCCTCTAAAAAAGAAGAGGTTGCTACAATGTTTTCTGTTCTGTTTGCTTCTGCAGTTCAAATGGCTGCACAGAGGATGAAAGAAAATTCACTCTACAGCATGCTAATGATCAAAGACCTATGTACCACTGGCCTATAGCAACATTTTAGGCTATCTCTCCCTCCTACCATTTGTCCAACTTTTCTGTGTAGAACGTTAAGGGTAGGAATATAACCCAGACAGCTCAAAAAGAATCCAAGATCTGTTTGATATCCTTCATGTCACTGTGATTCTAACTATAAATAAGAGCAAGCTGTAGCGAACAAGAACCAAATGTCTTAGAACTGATGTATGAGCAAAAACAAGCTTCTTGCAAAATGGCAAAATTTAATGAAGTGGACTTTAGGTATACTACAGCAGGTAAAACACTATTACAGGATAAACCTATTGAAATCAGTCTGACAGTACCAATAACAATGCAGAATTATCATTGCCACTACTTAAACACTCAGAAAGAACACCATGAGAACAGGTGTTAGGAGGTGGCTACCTACTGGCCATCAAATGAAAGCCATGATTTTCACTCTTTCCATATATGGTTTCAAGTTACTATTAAATAAAAGTTTACAAAATCTTCCCATGAATAGCATCTTGACTCTCTCACACAAGTGCACATAAAGGGGGAAAAGTTGATATGCAATTACCTCAGTTGCAAGCACTAGGAATCAACAGTTACCCAAAAAATTGTATAAATTAAGAATACTTTTTTTCAACTACTTGTTATATAACTCCATCTGAAGGTCAAATGAGAATTCATACCTGCTTTAAAAATTTATTCCATATATTCCTTAATTTAATTATACTCCTGGTGGAAATCCACTTATATCAAAGATACATGAAGAAATTTTTACATGAAGAATTTCTTAGCTTATGTGTTTTGTTTCCAAAACAGCACAGTGTTACAAGTAACCTGTAAGTTTAAAGACACAATTATATTCCAGGGTACACATATATTAATATAGGGTATTAAACGCTATGCTTGTGTGCAAGGTCACATCATTTCCATAAATTACCTAAGACACAAAGTAAAAGTTCTATATTGTGACGTGATTCTATTAGCATTACAGAAGTGGGACCTTTTTGGCAATTCATAAATGCACAGCTGCATTACAAAGCCATCCCAAAAAGGACTGATAAAATACTTTATCTCGTGACAGTCACGTATTTTTAGAGTACACTATAGAAAAATGCATTAGAGAAAAAGTATTGAGGACTATATATGCAAGTTTCTTACTTCATTTAGGATTAATATGATATAAAATTCCATTTTTGGTCATAAGCATCCTATTAATTTTACTTTCCATATCTATAGCCTATTGGGTGTAACTAAGTAAAAGACTGGAGAAGGATTTGGCCTGAAATCATAGCATATAAATAATCAAGGACTGGACTGGCATTTGGAATTTGGTTTGGTTTAATATTGAATAATATTTACTCTCACATGTAATTGTGTAGTTAGACTAATGTAGTATTACAATCATGTGTCTTCAGAAATGTGTTTATCTAAAAGCCTTTACCCAGAAATCTTATCTCACAAAAACATAAACTCGCAAAAACAACTACTGCTTTGCTAGTAAATACTGAAAACATTGTCAAGGAAGATGTATTAAAATACAGCAACAAAAGACACAAATATATCTATGCTAAAATCCCTTCCAGCTGATCTGTGACATCATTGTCCTAAACTGGAAACAAGACAATAAGTAAACAAGAAATCAATCATGATATAAATAATGAAAGCAATAAAGCTGTTATACTGCAAACGTCCCTAAATGTTGTGCTGTTAAACTGAATGAAGCTGTTTGGTTAGTCTGCAATTTAAGAAGTCTTATTATTCTATGATCAAAAAACCTGCTTTACAGAAACCATCAGAGTTAGCATACTTCCCTTCTCTTACATAATAAAAAGAGATAAGCAGGACAAATCATCTCCCTACAGGTAAAATGGTCTTTCAACTACTAGAGCACATGCATCAGCCCCATTAAGATAATCTATAATCTTCTCTATGCTTTCTATATGGAGCTCCTGCAGGACATGAAAACACACACTAAAATTTGTAATATTTTAAAATCTATTCCTCTCATCAGTTGTATACTGAATTTTTCAAATCTTCTGGATCAACATTAAGACTTATTTAAAATATATTAAACAGAAATACAACCTTAAACTGAATTGTAAGTGAATGGACTGCCATGAAAACAAATGTGTCTAAATAATTCCTTGCATGGTTACCTGTCTACAGTCCCAAAGTAAATGCTATATACTACATGGATGGGAGAAGACACAGGATAATTAACTCTACAAGGCAATCCACCAACAAAGATATAATGTTAGATTTGGGACAAACAGATGGTAAACTGTTGTTAAACCAATATCCAAGCTTGGGAAGGTTAAAGAGATAGTGGTAAATTTGTATAGTACTTCTTGTGGCAAATATGTCTGGGAATATTTTTCTCCAGCAATCCCCAGTGGGAAGAGTGTCATCTCCTTTCCCCCATATTCCTTCCAGCTTTATCTGCCCTTCTCTTTCCAGGCTGTCATTCAGCACAGGAACACACAGCGGGAGCTGCAGACATGAATGCTGAGCAGTTTGGTGTGATTCCAGACATGCAACAACACACACAACTCAGTTCATCAGGGTTATGCAATCAACACTGACACCATTGTGACAATATCAGGAATTCATATTTGTTTTTTTTAATTCACCTCATTGCTACCTGGTTTGGAACCCTATCACCTGCGAGAAGGTCGCTCATTAATGTGCAGTACTGTTACAGTGCTACAGCATTCCTGTAAGACTGGCAAGGGTATAGTAGGTTTCTGGAGAGAGAGAGAGGTGAGAAATTCCATAAAACTTCATTTTGCTCTTTTTTTTTTTCCCCTCTATTTCTCTTTTATTTTCTCTCCCACTCCTTTTTGCTGAAAATGTTGTCCCCTTCCACAGCTCTGTGAGGAACACAAAATGTACATGGAGCCAGCAGGGACAGGAGGACAAGAGGCAAGCATTCAGTGACAGTCAGGATCCCTCCTTGTCACCTTAGGCAATGCCAGAACACGGGATGGGCTTAGATTAGATGGAGCGAGGATCAGAGATGCTGAAGCCAAAGGTACAAGGGCATGAGGTTTGAAAAACAGATTATGATTGATAAAACTCTCGAGACCATGGCAGGCCAGACAGTAAGAGCTTATGTTTATTTGAGGGGATGATTTACATTGTTATACAATAGGAGGTAGAGCCAAACTAAAAATGGGCTTGAAGGGAATTGCTCTTGTGGACCTGTTTGCTCCTGGGTGCTGTAAGTAGGATGACATCCTTGGGACATCTTTAAATTCAAAATTTCCCTTCTGAATTTTGGCAGATCTGGCTTTAATTAAATGTTCATATGCAGAGTGGAATTTTCTATGAGAGTTTGATTTATTTAATTGTCATCATTATGTTGGCTAGTATACATTTATTTCCCAAAGCAGTGCAAGTCAGCTTTTTTAATAACTACTTGTATTGTTTACTACATTTCACATATACAGAGCATACAGTGGTCTGGAGGGTAAAGGTAAAATTTCCAGAGAGAATGCAGCAGCACAATGACTTGAACCACTCTAATCTGGGGTTGAAGTACTCTAACTTCTCTCACCTTCTTCTTCAGCTCCACCTGAGACTCTCACTCCTTCCTTTGGCTGACTTTAAAACAGTCCTGCAAAACAAGGGACCAACTTTTGACCAAAACATGATCATCCCTGCTGGAGCAAGAGGAGAGTGAGGACATGTAACCTGGATAAAGTGGGACCACACAGCCATGATGTGGCATGGCTTGCTCTGCGGCAGAAGCTCACCCTGTGAATCCTGGGGAGTAGACTGATGAACACTTCTTCCAATGGCAGAGGCAGCACCAGCACCACCTCACCCTTCCCAGCACTGGCCATTGAGCTGTGCCAAGGCAAGTATGCATGGAGCTACGTGTGAGCCCTACTGAGGAACTAATCTAGATTATAAGTAACTAGCAAAATGAAAGCTGCTGTCAAGCTTATGGAGTCCACTTTGCAGATCTACAAACCACTGTATGAGCATCTTCAGAGGTACAGGAGTGAAGAGAAAAGATGTTTAAGTGAAGCAAAAGCCATTACTACTACTAAAGAAGAATTTACCAGCCTATGATCTGATTAGGCTATGACATCCAGTAATCAGAAGCTATGAGATATCACTGCAACTTACCAAGCACCATCATCCCCACCTGCCTCCCCCTCTGCTCCTCTCCAGCCTTCAAAGACACTGTACAAAGGAGTGCAAAGACCCACACTGCAAACGAGATGGATGTGCAGTCCTCAGGGCACAGGTGTAGGCTCTGTGACAAAGACAGGCTGCAGAAGGGCAGCAAGGACTATAGCATTAACATGCAGCAGCTGCTGGGTTTGATTTACATGTCTTAGAGAACTGGGCCCCATTATTAGAGTGGATGCACATAGGCCTGGCGTGCTTTGGTTCATTATTGTTACATCTGTATATAGGTATGGACATCTTGTATTCAATACCCTAAACAGCCCATTGTTAGCATTTAATTAGAAATGGAAAACTAAATCAAAGTAAAATTCTGGGTTTTGGCCTTAAGATCAAATAACTTATTCAAAATTCCAAAAGGAAACCCTAAATTCTACTTTATATCCCTCTTCATTTTAATGATATTGAGTTTTACAATATATTTATCACATTTTTTTCCAAATGACATGGCTGTACTGTAGCTAATACAAAGTACCTAACTTACATATACATTGTCTACATCATTTAGAGCACACATAAAACAATTATGGTCCATCATTCTATTAAACTATTGTCCACTTTTCAATAGTTTCATTTAACAGTACAGGAGGACAATCATTAAATGAAACCTTAATATGAGTTATTAGTTTGTAAACTGAGCAGCAAAGTATGGTATGATGGAACTCACAGTTCAAGAAATTCTGTTTTCATATTTAATAATTTTATGTTTGCCTATGTATTCATTTTCTACAAAATTAAAAAAAATAGTAATTAAAAACAAAAAAGCTGAGAAAGTGGGGGAAAATACCTTATCTGCATTTCTCTTCCAATTCCATTTGGACATCAGTATTTCCTAAAGGTAGCCTATTCACTGCTGGATGTGTAATTACCTTCAGTTCATAGTCTAGACATTAATGCTTTCGTAGTATTTAAGACTCCTTGTAACATGCTTGCTGCTTTAAGTAAGCAAGGCTAAATCTTGACCAGATAAATTAGCAAAGAATGCAATAAAAGCTGCAATAAAAGAACTTTATCCTCCAAACCTTCAAGTTGCTGCTAAATGAGATTTCTTTGAAATGCAGATCAGTTGAACTAGATTAGTGAATTTTAGCTCCTGTCAACATCATAACAAAATACAAATACAATTGTTCACTGGCCTTATCTCCATGCTTCCATCTGCTGCCTTGTTATTTACTTTCCTTGATTTACTATGCAGATCTAAATAAGACACATCAAGGAGGGCTTACAACACAATGGCTTCTTAAGCTTTACATCAAGGTATTTGAAACTGAAGCCCTGAAAGGGGCTGCCATCAAAGACATATCTCTAATGAACTTCCATATCAGAGAGGGTTGGTATTTAATACTGCTGTGAAAAGAAAAAGCTACAAATCAGAATGGCCCATGAAGGAAAATGTCTGCAAATCTTGATGAGATTAGCACCTTCCAGAATTAATATCCCAATAAAAATGATATCTGGTTCACTGAAGAGTTAAAATTCCAACCTTTGCAAAAATAATGCCTAGTATCAGAATGGGAAAACTCAGCTGCCAAGGTTGAAAGGTCAGGGGGATATTCTTTTTTTTCTCCACAAAATGTTCAAAAAGCATTTTTGCTGGTGTCTTGCTTAATATACTGTTGACAAACTAGCCATGGAATGAAATAATTAACAGACAACAGCGCTACTGTGGTACTTTCTGCAACAGCGGAATTTTACAGTATCTTTAAAAAAATTAGCAGCAACTTCATGGCAAAACAACATAATCTAAAATGACAGCATACAACATTTCTTCAATAATTTTTCTATTTCCCTTTCTCCCCCACAGCAATCTATGGCAGTGCAGGATAAAATCTTCTGTCAGTTTGCTTAAAAAAAAAAAATACTTAAGTGCCATTTCTATTACATGCCACAGCCCTGCTTGCAAAGTGCAATAAACAAAGAAGTTTCCTCCTCATGATTTAAACTGTCTCTATATATATCAGATAAATTAAACAAATATAAACACCTTGGAAGTTTCCAAAGCCCAGACATAACCTTGTGCAGTAAATCCCCAGCTCTCACAGTGTGCTGCAATTTGACAGGAATTTTTTTGCTGGCTTCTGAAGTACGTAAACAAATGATACTTTTCTTTCTTAAGAAAGCATTTCAATCATTTATGTTCTTCTATAGCAAGGGAAGATCCCATAAGCATGTTCTGTACTGTGGATCAATCAGCTCCAAACTGAAGTAGACATGTTGTATGCTCCAGTGCCTGGAAATCATGCTGCAGGCTCACCAGATGATGAAAACAGAGGTATGCAGTGTAGTGGAGCCCCACATGGCACCCGCTGGCTTCTGGGCATGTCAAACTTCACAACTACCCTACAGTCAGTGACAGCAAACACCTTCCCTTTTCTTCTCGCCTCCAAACATATACTTGTCTTTCTATCCTCCTTCCAAATTACAGGCAGTCTTCCAGAAACAAAGCCCCCAAACAGAAGCAGCATCCCATGGCTATACTGCAGAAACCACAGTTGTCTTCTTGCTACATTTCATTTTGTACGGGCTATGTTCCAGACTTACTTACGGCCAAGAGAGACCACTACTTTTCCTTGTTTAATGAAATGACAAAACAACAGATTTGCATATGTAGAAGCAGGTGCTGTAACAGGTTTGACGACTCTTGACCTAAAGCATGTAAAATAATTTATCAGCAACAGCTGTCCCTAAGGTATTGGGGCTCTGATGGACAGTCAGAACTTCACCATCTGCACCGCCGTGTGTTAAAAATGACAATCTGAATTAAAAGCTGGTCAACAAATCTCATATAACTAATGCCTTCCATATCCCCATCCATATGTTGAATTCCCAAGACACACAACACTTGGATTATCTATTATAAATACTAGTCTTTAACTCTAGATAAAATAAGACAATCTAGGAAGATGTGAAAAATAAGTTTGTGGGACTTGCTACTTATTCATAAAAAAAGCATTTAAATTATTCTTTGCATGTGCATACATTTGAAATGCTTCTACAATTTCAGATCAAGATATAAACATATGTTCTTTCAAAATAGCATTATATCTCTTTTCAGAATTATAAATATATCTATATAGGCTAATTTGAGGAGTGCTAACACATTTTTTAGCTTGGGAATTATTAAACAACACTATTTTTGTCCAGCTTAACTTCTCTGAAGTCTTTCTTGAGTGCCCTGACAAAAAAACCTGATTGACAGCAAAACATCTCATGGCATCTCTCTGTTCTTTACACAATGAAGGTATCCCAGACAACTGAGGTTTGCAGTTTATGTTCTAATTTTTCCATGTGAAGGGAAAATGTGTTCTTTTATCCCCAGACCAGTGGAAGGAACCTGAGAGTCTAAATATGACCCCTTGGTGAACAGAGTGACTTGTTCTGGAGCTATGCTAGCAGAAGGTAGCACCATATGCCCCGAGCCCTAACTTGGATGCTCTTTCTACAGTCTAATGTGCTTGTCAAAAGATGTTAAAATCACAGATTTACTTTCTCTGGATATATTTTATTATTGTACAAAGTAAAAAGAAAAGTAAATAGAATGTATTATGACTTAACTTATATAGGCTATCATCCAAAATGTATTTCCACCAGTTTAAACTGTAAGATCTTTTTTTATGGTGAACAGTTTCTGAGGTGTTCAACATTACCACAATCTTGTATTTGGTAACAATCAAAGTTATTGTAACTCTTATTGATTAAAAACTAACTACATTCTAAACTTCAGTACTAATAATTTTCCTTCTCATACAAGTGTGGAAAAATGCAGGTCATTACCTGGAAATGAATGAAAATTACCAATCTTTGCGCCACTGAATTTCACTGAACTTTCAATTATTTCTTTTCAAAGATTCAGAACACCACAGATCTTACCAACACAATACAGGCAGAAAAGTTACTAAAATAAGAAAAAACTAATCCATGGAGAACATACTGGAATCAAATCTGAAATAACAAAAAATGTGTTTTCCAACATTTCTAATGATACCTTTAAATGTGGTGGCACCTATAAATTCATTTAGTTCATATTTTGATCTTTACTTTTTAGGTACTGCTTAAGGACAGGAGGCACTTTTTTTCTCAAGTAAAAAATTAAATTATCTTGCAGAATTTTGTGATATTCAAGTATCTTTCAAACAGTTACAATTTCTTTCAAAAACAATGCAGACTTGGAAAAAAAGAAATACAATTTATTTACACGCTAGGTTGTAACTGTCTGTTGAGAGACGCAGTGATCCCCTCAAGAGCATAAATATTTAGACAAATTTTAAAATCTGTATTATATACTTGACAGAACATATTTACATGACAGCTCAGAGCTTAAGCAATCTGATAAGAAATACTTCCCCCATAAAACAAAGTCTAATTAGAAAAAAAGTGCAGCTCAGCCATGTGAAGAGGTTTGAGATTAAAAACATAACCATTTAGAACCAGATTGGCCATTTAAGTGTTTGCATCAAAACTGTGATACTGATAAGGTTCGCCCTACTTCCCAATTCACTGGATCCTATATATGTGTTTATGAAAATTGAAGATGAGCAGCACAGGGCATTTACTCTGTGTCTTCTTTGACTAAGCCGTTTAATTGCCTGCTCGTTATCTGCTGCCCGCTGCTCCCACCGGTGCCACATCCCAGGCAGGCAGAGAGGCCCCAGCATGGCAGGGATGCCCATCTCACCCAGATGCCATGGGGAAGATCAGGAAACCCCTCTTCTCCTGCCTGGCGGAAAGCTGGAAGCCCAGTTCCCCACCAAGGTGAAGTCCAAGAGAGAGATATCGGTAAAAGGTGGAAATAAGCCTTACAGGCCTTGTTGGCGAGGGCAGACTTCCACCATCTCCTTGAAGCACAGGACAGCTTTCCCCAGCACAGCCACTGTGGAAGCTGAGGGCTCATTTATCACTCCATGACCTACTGCTCTTTATCTTGGTGGTACTTAAATAAATTACATATTTTGGAACCAGATATTGTGTCCTGAGGTTTAGCTTACAAAGCATATTTGGCTTAACATGCACATTCATCAAGGACAATTCTAAAACACCTCTGTGATTCGGGGAATCCTCCCTCCTTCCACAAAGACCATGAAGAGCAAGACTTGGGACCTCAATGTGGCCAAAACAAACTGCAAATCCATTAGAAACACATGTACAGACAAATCTAGTAAAGAAATTTAAAGGCATAATCTCCCACTGTAGTCTGTGCTTTTCAAAAGGCAGATGAGCTTTGGAAGGAACACTGAGCTGGCTCAATGCAGCCATTGGGCACTTGATAATTAATTGCTGCCGCCAAGCAGCAATGTACCACAAAAAAGGCGTGAAAGATTTGTAAGAATACAAATATCAAAAAGCTATCATGTAAGCAACTTGAAGGACCTTTTACACTCTTGTCAGGGAAAAGAGGTACCTCAGGAGAACTATATAGACTAAAACAAGATACAAAAGCAAAGACCAAAGAATTAACAAGGAGCGAACTCAGAGTCAAACAGTCTTATGGAAATGCCTGGTAAAAGAATTTAGGTTTGGACCATTTTTACTCTCTTTTATGCAATACTAAAAGCAGATTCATCTTACCTAACTTTAAACATCTACACAGGATAACCTAATGCAGAGCTCCTAATCTACCTAATGCAGAGCTCCTAGCAGGGCCAGTGGCTCTCCTCTGCATGGGAAGCCAGGGAAAGAGGCTCTCCCAGCTCAGGAGCATTAGTAAAGCACCTGATGTTTTAATGGACAAATACAGATACTGATGGAATGAATCACAAGAGAGAGTAGACTGTAAGAAAAAATTTATTTGGAAGAGA
Source organism: Pachyramphus minor (assembly GCA_013397135.1). Lineage (NCBI taxonomy): Eukaryota > Metazoa > Chordata > Aves > Passeriformes > Tyrannidae > Pachyramphus > Pachyramphus minor. The sequence continues at coordinate 304,307 of VYXB01005257.1, read as the reverse complement.
GGAGGAATTGCTGGATATTTTTCTAAACATAATGAGATCTGATTTTGGGAAAAAATCAACTTTTAATTAGTGGAAAAAAAATCTTGAAGTCCAGATTGTAATTCAAGTTTTACAATGGATATGTCCACAGAGGAATATAGATTTACTTTTTTCCTTTGTACTTCAGACTGTTTAAATTTAGTGTTTACTATTGAATTCTGTGAACTTAAGAGTGTCTGCTAAGTTAGTTCAGATACAGAACCAAACATTTTTTGTTATATTTAGCTACAACTTTCAACATTTGAATAGATTAAAAGCTAGGAAATAGAGGTGAAAAAATGCTGAAGATATTTGTTTTTAAGGCCCCAAAACAAAAGTCTAGCACCTATGGACATCATGTATTTGTGTACCATAACAAGCAGTATACTTTTCAAAGAAATTCTTTCTTATTCTACTCTCATTTCAAATTAAAAAGCAATCACTTAGACTTGACATTGAAAAGTGTTGCCTTTTGTAAAAATATGTGTATCTCACAATGTACACAGAATAGTTTTCTTCCCACAGACTTTTTAAGTAGCACACAGAGGTAATCTTTCTGTTTGCAGCATATAAAATATTGATTATTAATATTTTATAATAAAATAAGGTGACAACTCGTAAATTTTCTGATATAAGCTCACTACTAAAGACTATTTCCTTTTTTTTTTTTTACATACAACAATTCTCCTTTAAAACTTAAAGGTGAGAATCTTAAAAAGAGGAAAAATAAAATTATAAAATGTTCTTTATTTGCAATTAGATTCCAAAGTTGTAGAATACTGTATTTGTCCCAATTTTACAAAACTGCTTAAGGCATCTGCCAACCAAGTTTCAAGAGGATTAGCTGTAATGAAAATGCAACATATGTAAATACAACCGCGTATTTAAATGTCAAATATTTCATACACAATAGAAAAATTACAAATTCACAGTTATCTTTCCAAACATAATTCTATCAACTCCTTTCATGAGAGATAAAAACTTAGAAACAGTATTCTTATACTGTACAAAACACACAATGTGGCAACACATTAACATGGCCTTCTTAACGTATCTCATTATTGAACTGAATGGGTTTTTTTATGAACACACAACATACTCCACCTTTATTACCAATTTCACGTGCTTCAGATTCACCTTGTAGATTCAGAAGAACCTGGTTCCTTGTGCTAAAACCAGCAAAAACAAGGTAGCGTATGAACTTGAAAAAGCACCTTTTCCTTTGTGGTCTTTGGATATCTTGTTTACTTGACATGATGTACAATACTCGCACAGGAGAAAGAACACAATTACACAAGAAAACAAAACCATGCTGCTAAAACTACTCTGACTTCAGACACATTTTTCTCATCTCTGGATGCGGTACTACCTTGCTGTGAACTATTAGCTTTCCAGTACTTAGAAACAGACAGTTTCATACTGCTCAACAGAGATTACTGCTGTCTATCTAAATAGGGCTTACAGTGGCATCAGCATATTTTATTAACTCAGAACCATAAATCCTATTCTTATATGCTTCAAAAGACCAATACTCCTAGGGTCAGTTAAATTTACAACAGAGTGGCACCTACCAGAAAGAAGCTTCAATATAAGGATATGCTGCTTTCTGATCAAAAATCCTGGTATCTATTGAAAGCTTAATAAACAGTACCTCATTGAAACTAAACAAGTTTTCCAAGCAGATTTTTAGCTCACCATAACATTACACAGTACCCCAATATACTCTATAATGCCTCACAACATAGGTTCTCCTTGTGTTTCAAGAATTCTCCCTTCTTTGCATGATAAGCCTAGCATTTGCAGGTCAGCAGATCTTCACACCTGTTCTTCTGTGAAGCTTTATTTAAAAACATAAGCTGTTATCAAGGTTCTAAAATTTGGGGACTTGATTTTAAAGCAATAAACCAATTTTAAGGCAGGTCTTCTCCAACTGCAGACTGTTTACTATTTTATCTTTTATTGTAACACAACACTATTCACTGGAATTACACTTTCAAATAACAATATAACAATTCAATGCTATCACAGCAATGAAAAGAAAAACAGTGAGCTTTGAAGCCATTTGATCTTCTCCTATCAAAACTGCAGTCTTTTACTGATTTCTGAATCTACTTAATTTGCTATTTTGTAACAAAAAACGTAAAGAGACTACAAAAAGTAAAGAGTCGGAAGTAAACATTTTGATCAACCTAATTCACTTTTAAAAAACCAAACTCCTGCTGCTCCTTTTTAGAAAAATACCTTGACATTTAAAGAGAAAATAAGAGCATGTGTGTGACTTGTTTACATCAGATAGAAATAAATTCTTCCTAAATGTAGAGAGCACAAAGTTTTCTTTTGATAGTTTATGAATAATAGTTAAGGAAATGCTTAAAACACTTAGCAAATCTTTTGACAATTTAGCAACCTACCAATATAGCTGCTCAGACACCATGGTGATGTGCATCACATATAGACTTCTGAAAAAGCGTCATCTACTCAACACAAGCATGCAATTTTAGCATATAGAGAGGGACAGGGTGCAATTATACTGCATGTAACGAAGTAGGTGTTGCAGTATCATATGGTATATCATCAGGAAACAGAAGAAATGTTGAGTTGGAAACACTGATGACTTGCTGTCATGTGTATGCCAGTAAAAATATGGTTTGGAAGGAACTAATAAAGTGGTTGGCCCCCAGAAAAAAATTATGCACACTAAATACTTTAAGTATGAAGACTTCTAATAAATACAAAATTCAGCTACCCAAGTAACATTACACAGAAGTTCCTTTCTTCAGATGCACTTCAGCCTGCATCTACATGAATACATGCAGGCTTTGAGCAAGTGGCCACAGCCTCTGGTTTCTTATGTCTCAAACTCAGTTATTAGTAGGTTTTTCAATTCAGAGATTTTCCAGTTGGGCAACCCCCACTCTGACCACTGTTTTGAAAGAACACCATCCTTAGAGACACTGTTCACAATGATGCAGGTGATTCTTTTAGGTCAATCAGTGCTCCCAGGATTGTTTCTTAACATGGAGCTCGTGGGTTCAGCAGCTCACTACTACCACAAAAGCGCTACTCCCCATCTCTTCTCTCCCTACCTTTCCACGTCAGCCACTGGTTTCTACTGCTTATCTTGTACACTCTACAGCGATCTCAGATCCCTCTGTGAGCCAATACAATTCACAAAAAGGCAGAAAGCATACATAGGCTTCTGTTAAGTTTTTTTTCCACTGTTCTGCTAAGTTGACCCAAAGAAGGGTATGCTGAGCTAAAGATCAAGCCCAAGAGAGGTCACAAGCCCACATATGTGAGAAGAGGGAAGAGGATGGCAGGCTGAGGGCAGGGGACCAAGTGAAAACCCCTCTGTTAAAAATTAGCGACAGCATATTGTAACAAGATCAGCTGTCTGTGAAACTACACTCCAAAACTGACTGTCTCCAGCTCAATACCTACAATGAATCTACTTCTAGTTCATTCATATGTTACCTCTTTATGTTCTCAAGCAAAGGAACATTTTTATTCCCAAGACCTACCTCAGATTTGCTTCTCCACAAATGCTGGATCTACTGTCCTGTATTTGTCCAGAGAAGGGCAACAAGGCTGGTGAAGGAAGGGTCTAGAGCAAAAGTCCTACGGGGAGAGTCTGAGGGAGCTGGAGTTCTTTAGCCTGGAGAAGAGTTGACTCAAGGGAGACCTTATCACTCTCTACCACTGCCTGAAAGGAGCTTGGAGTCGAGGGGGTTGGTCTCTTCTCCCAGGCAACTAGCAATAGGACAAGAGGACAGTCTTAACCAGTGCCAGGGGAGGTTTAGGCTGGACATCAGGAGGAAGTTCTTCACAGAAAGAGTGACTGGGCATTGGAATTGGCTGCCCAGGGAGGTGGTGGAGTCACCATCCCTGGAGGTGTTTAAGAAAAGACCAGATGTGGCACTTAGTGCCATGGTCTGGTAGACAGGGTGATGTTAGATCGTAAGGTAGACTCGATGACCTCAGAGGTCTTCTTCAACCTAGTTGATTCTATGATTCTGTAATTCTGTGTATATCATCAGAGCATTGGCTATCCAGTAGCTCCAACACCTACTGCAATCCTGGCCAAACAAGCCCAGATTCACACTTCTTCCAATGGTCCCCAGATAAGTCAATTTGAGGGTTACAGTCAAAGTGCTACTCAATCTGTCTCACAGTAAACAGTATCTAAATTTGTGTACCACTTCCTTCCAGTTTACACAATGGAAATGAGAGTTGGGTTTGTAAATTATATGTTTGTTTATGTACTTAGAAGAGGTGTGGAAGAAACAGGGAACAATAAAAGGAAAAAAGGAGCATTTTATTGAGCCATCATGTGTCCCACAGAATGACTATTCCTGGATTTACCAACCAGATTTACATACAGTTGCATGTACTCTGCTCTTATGCTCACTTTCAGCCCGTATTAGACCAAATTGCAAAAAAGGGAGTGAGATATAAGACTACTTTGTCACTAGTGTGAGCAAAGGCTACTACAAACCAAAACACTCAACACTGAGAACTCCTAAATCATTTTAATGAGTTTTTTGAAGAAAGATCTCACACTTCCTGAAAGTAAAAGAGTAGGAGTTTAAGCAAAGAGATGGCATTTTGGAGAACTAAGCACCATTTGGTCCTGCTAATAAACTGAAAGTGAGACTCCCAGGTAGACATTAACCTAAAGGTTATCCTCTAAGTCATTGATGGTCAAAAGATGTCAGAAGGGCAAAACAAAATTATGAAAGTAGTAGAGTCAGGTTTTACTAGTGACACTCAGAGGTCAGAATTAATGATAACTAAGCATTTTGTCATCAACAACTTGAAAAGCAGTTGTTCAAGCTTTCAAAGCTTGAAACTAAGCTCTAGAAGCTTTTCAGAACACAGTACTTTTTACACAGATTTTCCAACTCAATCCTTGAATAAAACAACTCTCCTTTAGGGAAAAGTGGCTTTTGAGAATGATTTATTATCAAGCTAAAAGTCTACACTACCAAGTGCAACAAGATCCTCCAACGGACACTACATACTGTGCATAGCCAAAGAATCTGCAGGAGGCTGCAGGTCCAGACCCAGACACACATCCAGCTGCTGATGCATGCTTCCTGTTTGCAAACCCAACTGTTTATTCAGTCCATATTGATTCTCTCTACTCACAGCAAAGCATAGGCCAATTTTTTACCCACAGCAAATATCCACAGTTTTTCCAGAGAAGCATCTATATTCTCCCCTTGACAGCTGAGTTAGTTCACTATTAAAGGCACTATCTGTGGTACTACGAAGACGTGGATTTGCTACAACAAGTAACATCTAAAAAGTTAGATTTTGCTCTGAGCACAAATCTATTTTCATGGAAATGTAAGCATTATGAAAATTAAACTTCAATATGGTAACATTACTGATTCACAAAAACTCCAATGCTTTACATGATAATTTGAGAGAAATTTTGTCCAGAAGCATGAGCCTAAGTTTCTTTTTTCATTTTACCACAATCCTGAAGGATCTCTCCACAACAGCCTTACTTGTCTACCTTCTGAAATCCTGGAATTGCAAGAACTACCTGGAAGATGGCTCTGCAACAGATCTCAGTACAACTGCTCTACGGGTGACTCCAGGTGCAGTCCTATTGCACCTGAAGTTTACCTCCTTATTGAGCCCAATCCTTCATGACCACCTTCCTCCCCAGCCTGCTCCCTTCCACATTTACTTAGCTGCTGGCTGGACTGTTTCAGAACAGCATGCATGAGAAGACTAACACCACAAATACAACTACAAAAATTAAAACATATTTATTAGCTTAGCATGCTGAAATGATTTAGAGAAATCTAAGAAATACTGGAGTTGATGTACTGAAATTACTACACTGAAGTAAAACACTATCACAGACTCCACTGAAAATTATCTCAGTATCTGGTTTCTCTTATGAAATTTTTCATTTCATTATTTTAAATGTACAGAAGTATCTCTGAGATCCTCCCTCTGCTGATTCTTCCTATTTCTTTCCTAGTTCCAGTCCTTTAACTGTTGCCCCGCCTTTTTTATCTCCTTCAGAAGGAAGGGCAGCTTTCCCTTGGTACAAGTCACAGCTCTCCTGCTATCTTTCCTTCTGTTCATATTCTTTATTATTATGTTTAACAGAATGAAGGAACACTACAGGTTCCCACTGAACAAAGTGATTTACAACAAAAATAGAAAACTGAGATAGTTTTAAGACACTGGAGTTTATAGGTAGCTGCAGGAGGCAAAAGCACAAGAACACCTGGGAAAAAGTAAGGTATTTAATGCCAAGGGAGTACTTTCTCAAAAATCTTAAAATTTCTCCTTTTTGCTGTCCACAGTATCCAGTAGTCAGACCTTCTGGTGTACAATATTTCACAGGTGTGTCAAGAAGTTCTACATGGATACAGAGGATTTTATTATAAGCCAATAAGATCTAAAAATATACCACTTCTCCTGTAAGAATTATTTTTACTAGTTTATCAGTTTTCAGTTCAGACCAGCAATATTTGTGCAACTGAAATTCATAATGGTGTTGCCAGTTCTTAAAATGTTATTACAAATGTTTTTATACCAGCTTTCATACATTCCACGCAACTCTAAAAGCACTTCATGCCTCAAAAAAATAAATATCTGTATTTCATGTCCAAGATGGAATAAAGTTCAAAAATATATATCTGAAGTCTTCAACCTCCAGACAAGGTTTTTAAAAATACTAGAAATAATGAACACTTTGTACATTCTGATGCCTCTGAATTTTACATGAGTTCCTAAAAGTGTGATAATACTGCTTGAAATTACTGAATTCATTTTACTGTCCTGTTCTGATTCTGAAAGGTGACACTTGTAACATTCTTTAAATAACTGGGACTGAGACAGAGATGACAGTGGTGATTTTTCATAGAAAAGAGAACCTAATTTTGTTACAAGGCATAAGGAGTGACAAAGAAAGCCATGCCAGAGCTGGAACAAGGCAAAGGTTGTGCATGTCCACACCAAGCTGTAAGGGCAGCCCTCAGTGCTAACTAATGCATCTGAGATCCAAGTTTACAATGTAGGATTTCTATGGAGCTGGCATCAAACCAAAGACCACGGCTGCACAGTTAAGAATTTTACAGGGTTTGACTTGCATTCTATACCAAGTTTTAGGAATGTTACATAATTTTGTCAGTCTCAAGAGCATTGTAACAACTACAAATTCCTTATGAATGAATGTTAAAGACCTTTGCACAGAAGGAAGGTGCTAACGTAAAAACATAGGAGAGGTGCAAAAGACAAACACTTCTTTTCAGAGGAGGAGTCCTGTCTTATCTGTCTCACCTCCTCCCTTCTCCATAAATGTCCATTTCATTGCCAGTACCAAGTGAAGCGGCAAATAAAAGAAAGTGAGAACTTTGATGGCATTTCCCAGAGCTGCTCTTCTTCATGAAGCCCCAGTACCCTGGATTGGAAGGCAACACTTGAAAAACAACCTCTTATGAACATGGAATCACGACCTGAAATGTGATTTAGAAATTTAAGTATCAGGGATGAAAAAATGGAGAAGCACTCAGCTGCTCAGTTTAAACTAGAATTCTTTTTTCTTTTTTTCACAATATCATGTTTCTACCTAAAGCATGATGTTAAGTCCCTCTGAATAAATCTACTTTCATATTAAGCATATTCAATGTCGAGGGCAAGTTGGATGAGAGTGGAATGGACACACCATGACTACTCAAAGAAAGCAGTGTATGGAGGCAATACCAGGCATGCTTTGGGACAATGGGACAGAAAAAGCCTCTTACAGGGAACAAATAACTAAAATAGAGACAGCTACACTTCAAAATAGCACACACAGGAACCAAAGGAGTGGTTATTAGATCAGAAGACAGACAACTGGTGATCATTCCTTGCCTTTGTAATGAAGGGGTTTTATTACTAGAAATAATTCTTGGAGTCAGAAATTATTTTACAGTATCCATCAAATTACACTTAGGTTCCTGCAATTTGTTAAGTATTTTTGCTTAAGATAATTTAATAGGCATTTTAAAAATTTAGACTTGTATCTTCTTCACTGAATAGAAAAACATACAAAATGTTTAATGAAACAGAAAAACTATATACTCCAATAAGCATATAATATTTTAACTATTATATGCTATGTGATCAGGCTACTAAGCGGAACCATCATGTCTATGTCTGCCTATTTAAAGTTACCATATTTTAATGTTCAACAATAACATTTCCTCTATTTATTTATCTTCTTTTGTCAGTCTCTCATATGAAACTGCATATAGTTTACAATTGAGCAAACAGCATGTGTAATATACAAATAAAACTCAGCATTAAATTTCAAACAGAAGATGATTGGCAGATGACCAATTTGCCATTATAACATTAGAACCAAGGCTATACCTAACCTTAAGGACCAAGTCCTCAAGAAGAATCAATGACATCTAAAACCACATGTGTTTTGCTCCTTAAGGACATTCAGAGCAAATCTGCAAATGGTTCTACGCTGACATAGGAAACAAATTAGCTAAAAACACTGAAAATGAAAAAAAAAACCAAAACAAAACCAAGGGCACCAAATACCACCTCTCAACAGCAGATCAACCTCAGCAGCTGAATAGAAGATAGCAGAGGACAAACTGATTTGAGAATAAGAAGTCATGAGGTCCAGATATAGCTGTTAATAATTATTTCTCTTAAGACATGATATCTTTATTTCCTATTGGAGGATTCCAGAAGTCTGCTTTCTCCATCCATGTTAGATATTAGCATTCCGTTAATTGGCTGAAACAGCCCAGTGTTTCATTCTTCAGTCAAAAAAAAATAAAGAGAATAGTAGCCACCTGGTTTCTTTGGGATCAATGCAAATGCAGTCCTACACGGAAAGGGGAGAGGGATGGGAAGGGGAGGACTGAGATTCTGCCACACACTCCCTTTATTGCTGCCATCCTGTTTTCACAGGGGAGAGCGTATTCATCTGGGGCTATGTAGGTTTTCTTTCTTCTCTGTTCTCTTTGGCGCCGATGCTGACACACAGAGAGATTCGATGAGAAATGACAGCACTCCCTTAATTATCAAAGGACACCCTGGGCTGAAATTGTGCTGGTACATACTGCACCCTGCACCTTCCTGAGCTGCAGTGCTGTGCTGTACAACTAAAGCTTATGTTGCTTCTAGCCTTTAGAGTTTTTTGCGAATAATTTTGAGGATGCTAAACGTTACTTATTAGCCACTGGAATTTTTCATGGTGTGTAATACATAAGTATTTTCACACTCTGAGAAAGGATTTATTACTAGAGAGTAGAGAAATTGTCTCCTTTGAAGGTCAGTAGAATCTTATTTCATGGAATGAGTGAGAATAGCAAGAAGGGCTTTCCAAGCGTCAATTTAGTTCCCTCTCAACCACACAGAAATACAGAACTTCAAAAAACTCAGAGATGAGAAAGCAAAGCAAAACCAGATGCAGACAAGGATAATTATTATATTGAAAAATAAACTATGTAAACTATGTATTTTTCAGTTGAATGACAATCCACATGTACGCTCGGGATGAAAGTTTCCAAGACATTAAGCCTCTGTCACAAATTACCTAGCAGATGACTTCAGAGGTCTCCAGGCAAACACCAGTGTCTCAGACAGCACAAAATGCCTGATGAAGATGTGGACACAGAATCACAGAATATTCTGAGCTGGATAGGACACACTAGGATCATCAAAGTCGAACTCCTGGCCCTGCGCAGGACTATCCCCAAGAGTCACACCATGGGCCAGAGAGCGTTGTCCAAATGCTTCTTGAACTCTGTCAGGCTTGGTGCTCTGACCACTTCCCTGAGGAACCTGTTCCAGCACCAAACCACCCTCTGGGTGAAGAACCTTTTTCTAATACCCAACCTAAACCTCCCCAAGGTCTTGTCACTGGTCACCACAGAGAAGAGATCAGTACCTGTCCCTTCACTTCCCCTCACGAGAAAGTTGTAGACTGCAATGAAGTCTCCTCTCAGTCTCCTCTTCTCCAGGCTGAGCAGACCAAGTCAAGTGACCTTAGCCATTCCTCATACAGCTTCCCCTCAAGGTCCTTCCCCATCTTCTTTGCCCTCCTTTGGATGTTCTCTAAGAGCTTAATATCTTTCTTATATTGTGTGCCCAAAACTGCACCAGTGCAGAGCACAGTGGGACAATCCCCTCCCTTGACCAGCTGGCGATGCTTTGCCTGATGCCCCTCCAGGACATGGTTGGCCCTCCTGGCTGCCAGGGCACTGCTGACTCATCTTCAACTTGCCATCAACCAGGACCCCCAGGTCACTTTCTGTGGCACTGCTTTCCAGCATCTCATTCCCCAGTCTATACATACCTCCAAGGGTTGCCCTATCCCAGGTGCAAAATCTGGCACTTTCCCTTGTTGAACTTCATATGGCTGGTGATTGCCCAGTCTGATTTGTCAAGGTCTCTCTACAGGGCCTCCCTGCCTTCAAGGGACTCTATAGCTCCTCTGAATTTTGTATCATTTGCAGACCTAGTTAGTATTCTTTCAAGTCCTGTGTCCAAGTCACTTATGAAGATGTTGAAGAGCACAGGGCCTGAGACAGAGCCCTGTGGAACCCCACCAGTGACAGGTCACCAGTGTGATGTTACCCCATTCACTATTCCTCTCTATGCTCGACTTCAGTAGAAAAGTCCCTACCAAAGTAAAAGATCCTGCTTTGGCCATTAATGCAAAACTTGACACCAACCTCTATTCAATAAGAGGGCAGAAAACATACAGAAAACTTCAATCCTTTTAGTAGCGTGGAGGCTCTGTTCATACTACTAAGCCTCAAGGGCCAAGACATAGGCTCAAGTGCTAAATCTGTGAACACAAAGACATGGTACTCACTTGTGCTGCCCTGACACCATGTGCCTGAACAAGGAAACTTGCAGGTCTGAGGTTTAGGAGGAAAAACAGAGATTAAGATAAAATGTAGCCAAACTAGAAGTTTTCCTCTATATATACCCAGACATAAAAAAAGACCTGCACTTATCCCACTCTTCTTGCATCTCCATGGAAAGGTGAAGCCATAAGCAGGCAGTTAGGAGTTTACAAGGCTGTGCATCGCTAGGTTTAAATCAAACCAGGCACTAGACAAGTATCTTAACAAACCTAATAAAGCCTTTGATGAACCTGGAAAGGAACAGGACAGAACATGGAGGCTTACTGTTTCAGTGAGTATGAGCAGATATGTGTGACAGATGGCTTCTACAGAGCTAAGGGAGAGAATACTGCAACTGGTAACAGACACACTAGATGTCAAACATCCCTCTCTAGAATTTATAGGGACTGGTCTAACTGAAATAAAGAGTAATGCTCTCACTTGTACTCACAAAACACTAACAAAGCTCTCAGAAATCTTCAGCATCCACACAGTGACAGTGGAGTATTTTGGGAAAGTGGCAAAAGTCAGAAAAACTCATCTGGCATCACTGTCTGACTGGGCAAGGAACTGGAGAAGTATTGTCCTGTGGCCTAATACTGACACCACAGCAAAAGTTCCCTGTAGGTTGAGAAACAATAGCCAGGCTGCTGAAAGGATATAAAGTGGGAGAGCTCACAGAGAGGTGACACACTTAGTATTAGGTGATGTGTGCCACAAGGCATCACAGGTTAGCTGGGAACTGTATTATCACAAAAGGAAAGCACAGACTAGAATCTGTTCACAGACAAAAGAGCTCTCACAAATTGAGAGTTAATGGTTTCTCCAGTTAGCCCAATGATTTGCAGTAATATAACTTTTGTTTCAAGTGTTCACCTTGGGACCCAGATGCTTGGTAAGAGGTTGAGACATTTGGAGAGATTCAGGTTTTGCACCTTTGCGGTACCCTTCATCAAGGAAACAACTGGAAAAGTAAATGAAAAAAGGCACACAGAGACACAAGTTAACAGCAATGACTGCCAATACCATGATGAAAACTTCAAGTGTTACAGAGAGGACACATGGAAGGGCCCTGAAAAGAACACATTTATCATTGAAAAGAAAATGTATTATTGACAAGCGGTGAGACATACATGACAATATATACCTGCAATACTAAAAAATTACATATCATCTACCAAACATCCACAAAAATGCTACCTGAATCCATACCAAACTTCAGACAGGAATAGAGTGCTGAAACACCCTTACTCTTCTTAAGAAACAACATCTGCATAATCCACTATACTAGGGTGTCCTGCAATTGGCTGTAAGGCACATATTGATGTAAAGCAAAATCTATTCACACATAAGACAAGCTTTCATGGAAAGAGTGTCTAAATTAGGACACAGAAGTGGGAATATGTGATGAACTGCAACACATGTTCATTGCTCATTATGCCTGATACACGAACAGCTGATGTTTTGCTATACCTGTCTATCAGAAAACAAAGAAAAAAAAGAAAAAAAAAAGAAAAAAACACAGTGGAAATACACATTAAGTCAGCAAGCAACAAGGAAAATTGTAAGTCCCTGGGACAGCATCAGTCCTGCTGCCTGACTCTATGTCATGACACAACAGAGTTAGCATCCACAGTTGTCAACCACAACTGTTCAAATTGCCATCTGGAGCAGACTGCCTGAAGAGGGCATGGGGATCATTTGGAGCCCTGACCCGACAAAATACAGACTTCTTTCTTAGGCTACATGACCTAAAAATTGGGTGTCCCTCACAGTTCTGCAGGAGTATGAAATTTCACCTGTCCAAGAACTGAAGAAAAAGGAAATATTTATTATTAAGTCCCTGGTAGATATCTTGAGCTAAGATGAATTTATCATCATAGGAATTGGCAACACAGATTGACCAGAAGATTCTATGACATTTACAGAGATTATTGAGAATATTCTGTCAAAGCTTATGCCTCAGACTACATTAGAGTACAATCTTCCAACATGTAAAGGGAGGAAATCTGAAACAGGCGACATCCACAATCTCATTTACAAGATGAAACTGCAATGATGCAATCAAACAGACTTACACCCACCCTCCTGAATGCAGCAACAGCTTCCAGGGCTGAGCAGTTAAGAGGCAAGCAGAGAAAGTCCACTCTCCCTAGAGCCTGCTGTTTCTTGCCAAGTCCTCCTGGTGGCAGAAGGAGAGTAGACTGAAGCATAGTATCTGGCTCTAAAATTACCTCAGCAGGGCCACTTTCATGAAAAACGTCCATGCATCAGGCTTTATCATGATTCTACTTCTTTATTAAGGGGAGCCTTAAAATATTTTGTGCACACTTTAATAGGTTCTTAAAGCCACGTTTGTCTCTGGTGCAGGAGTAAGACAAGCGAACTAGATGTGATCAACCATGAGACAACACTGTCAAGGTGTGATTATCTTACACACACTCATGGGTAAAAAAAAAATTGATAATGGGGAGGCAATTAGGAAGACCTTTTTTTACCATAGGGCAAGAAGGATAACAAATCAGTATTTCAACACTAGCAAGTTTTTTGCTGAAATAATGCAAATGGTTTCTGAAGAGATTTCTGAATCGACCAGATCAATACGAACTGAAACACTGATAACTGAAGCAAAGGCCTTTATAAAGGAGATATATATACAAATTTGAAACAGATTTCTCAAATAATGAGGTAATATGTAAATATGTCTTCCACAAGCATCCAGGTAAAGAACATTGCGAAATGTCCTTTTGACAACCTAAATGATTCTGTGATTCTGTAAAATGCCACAAAAGGGAATATATCTAATAATTTCACAGTAGCAAGGTATTTTATTCAAAATTTTCATTTCAGACATTAACTGAACATCAACTCCTACAAGCACATGGCTTTAACCTCACAGTTCATTATATTACATTACTTTATTTGCCCCCATATTTCCTTTTTCCACATAAATATTTTTGTCACATTGTTTTTCTTTTTGAAATTCAGCTATTTAACTGGTGTTTGATGATGAGGCCTATGAGGAAACTCTCACATGAAATCATAAAATCTTTCATGTTAAAAATTATAACAGAAGAAACCCTTGAAGTAAATTACTGAATTAAAAGCCAAGGATTAAAAAAAATTCTAAAATTTCCTCTCAGAAAAACAAAACCACTGAAATTTTAGGACACTATGTTATTTAAAAAAATCAAAATTGAAATCTGCAGAACAGCATACTCTTATGAATGTCCATCTGTATTCAGTTCAAAAAAGATTTCTGTTGCCTCAGTACTGCTGATGTTATCATGTTAGGAAATAGTGTTAGTTAAAAATAAGTCTCTCATGTCAACCATAGTAATATAGAAATAGCTAAATGAGAGACATAAGTAACTCACTACAACAGGCCTGAATTTGCATTATTTCTGTATTACTTTTAACTTGCAGGTTACACTCATGGTGATTGTTATTTGAAGATTCTTATGACTTTTGGAGCTTTCTTGAGCAGTATGTTATTGTCTTGGTATTAAGAATTAAGGAATCTGAAAGTCCACTGTTCCCATCTCCATGCCCGCCCTCAAAACATATCATATGTAACAATAAGAGGAAAACACATCTCCTATATTTTTAATCTGCATATTTTTAATCATTTTGTACAACCTTCTCTTAAATATAAACATGATTCTTTAAATTATTAGAGTTTGAAAAAATAAGATTATTCCAAATGAAAATAAGTGGAAATACAAAACCAATATATTTTGGTCAATAATTCAAAATAAGATTTGTCAGCATATAAGTTCCATGCTTCTTAGTAAGATCTTTTAGACTATGAACTTTTTTTGCATTTCACAATCAGAATGTATATGAGGTATATTGAAATTCAAAATATTTTAAATGATTTAAAATACCTACTTTCATCAGCATATAAGTTTGCAATTTTGGTAGAGACAATTCAATAAAGTTTTATTCAAACTGCATGGAAAGAAGATGTCATTTTATTTCACACACAGTTACCAAAAGGAGGTTTACTGGAGGATCAAAATCATTATTTTGCATTCCTAAATACAAAATGGTATTCCTTCATCTCCTAAATATGTCAATTTTTTTCCCCAAAATAACAAATCCTTCTCCCAGCCAGTTAGCAATAGGACAAGGGGGTGAAATCTTAAGCTCTACCAGGGGAAATTTAGGCTGGATATTAGAAAGAAATTCTTTACAGAGAGAGTGGTCAGGCACTGGAATGGGCTGCCCAGGGAGGTGGTGGATTCACTGTCCCTGGAGGTTTTTAAACTGAGATTGGACATGGCAGTGAGTGCCATGATCTAGTAAACGGACTGGAGTTGGACCAAGGGTTGGACTTGATGATCTCTGAGGTCTTTTCCAACCCAATCGATTCTATGATTCTATGATTCTAACCTTTAAAGTATGGTTTAAAATTGCAGCCTGTATACAAAAAATGGTTCTGCATTCAGCCTAGAACTCTTCTGACTTTGTTTCAGTTCTCCTTCAGGTCAAAGAGGTGCAGAAGTCACTGAGGAACAGCTACATATAATTTTCCACAGGGAAGTACAACTCCCCTTCCCTGGCTCCTCTCTCAACTCTCAAGCTCTGCCTGTACAAGCAGAGAGGACAGAGATGCAGGCAGGAGGCAGCAGCCCCTTTTAGCAGAGGTGACCACAATCAGTCCCACCCAGTCCGTGCTGCTGACTCCTTCCAAAGACATGGACAGTGCCAACTCTCAAGTGCCTTTTCCCGCTGTATTGCCTGCGGCTGCCAGTTGGACAGGACAGGCCATCCTGGCTGCAGTCTGTTTCCCAGAGCTGTCCTCAGCCCAGGGATGTGTTTCAAAGTACACAGGTGCAGCACCTGTGTGCAGTAGCTGCCACCGGCATTAATGTATGAACCACTTTCACACAATCTGAAATTTAGTAAAACACAAAGATAGATGATATTTGTGTACACTAGAGATAAAAGAGGTTGTGCTGAAAGTCATAAAAAGCTCTGAAAACAAGCAGTCCACATCTGTTTTTGTAGGCTTGTTATATATCAGAAACCAGTATCTACCAAAACATATTGTTAAGGAAGTACACTAGAGATACTCTTTGAACTTTGGAGGAAGCAACTTAACATCATCTTAAAATTTAGTGCCATAAATACACAGAAACAGAAATATAAAATAATCAAATTGTGTCTCAAACTGTTTAAAATAAAAAAATTTTATCAATAGAATGTACCATATGCACTATTGAGTCATGTCTAAATAATTTTGGTCAAGTTCAAATAACTTAACCACATAATTTTAGTGAACTGCAAATCATCATTGTTTCAAATTAGCGTAAGTACAATATTAATTAAGCATTCCTAGAAAGCAAGTCGAATTAGGTATGAAGGAGGATATGAAATGTCCGTGATTAAAAAACTCCTTACAAATCTTCTGCAATAACTGTTGTTATAGGTTTTTTTTTCTTTCTTAATTTGACATGTTAAGGGTTACCATAGATATAAGACACTGAGGAATTTTTAGACCTATATATCATAGTATGACAACACCATCACGTTAGGCAACTAAGCATGTCTCTTTTGCCACCCGCCACTTCTGTTAGCTATCCTGAGCAGTTCAGTAAATCTTCAAGTAGAAAATGATAACATGCCATCATTTATGCTCAAATTATATGCTTTTTAGCTAGGATCTGGTAAACAAGCTCTGAAGCACTCCATTAAAGCTGTCCAGAAGCCCTGCAACCACTTCACTCAAATTAGACACAGTGTACAAGGCAGTCATTAATTGAAAGAAGCAATACCATGAATTCGTAGATCTATATTTAGTATTCATGTCATTCTCTGCATCTCTCCACCATACAATTTTTAACAGACCAAAAGTTTTCTAATAGTAACACTGAACATTTTTGTCAAATGGATACCTGAAACCTGTGAGTGGGACAACAATTTGAAAATCCCATTTTAGCAGCCAGCAGAGAAAATAAGGTATGGGTATTTCTGCTGAAAGAGCCTAGCACTGTAACAGGTAACCCTGCAGACTGCCCACCAGAGAGGGGCTTCACTGGACTCTGCTGATGAGAAAAACAAAGTAAACATCAGCTTTAATATGGGTCTCAGTTCTCTAAAGAGTATACTTCTAAATAGGGTAATGGCATGTCCATTTAACAGCTTTCCTTCCAGAGCTTCTTACAGATTTCTTGAAGATCACATGTTAGGAGTACAGGCATTTTAGTAAGAGTTTTTAATTTCTCCATTTATTCCACAGGCCTCCAGTTTTCAAAATTAATTAACAGTAACTACCAGAAAATAGAGAAAGAAGAATTACTGCTGCAAAATGGTTCACTGATTCTTTTTTTGACAAATAAACATGATTTTTTTAATAAAAAATTTGGTTTTAGTTAAGTTCGTCAAATGTGGGCAGGAACTGAGATGCAGTTAAAACATCAAGGAAAGGTAGAGAAATCTTTGTTATACTCTTTTATCAATCCAATTAAATATGGAAAGAAAAGTCACAGTGTTAAACAAGGAAGTTTCTCTTCAAAACTTGTTCCATTGCAGGGAACACTGCTTTCCTTTCTGTATTTTCTCCTCTTTTGGATTGTCTGTGCTTTTAAATGCACCATACTACATGTCTGACAAGCTAGCCTAGTTTTAGTTCTCTTTGATTTCCTTCCACCACAGCTCCATAATCCTCAGAAGTTCCTTCCCATAACGACCACAGTCAGAGGTCAGTGATCTTGAGACTGCCCAATAGCTTGGGACCTTCTCTCCTTTTACTGCACAGCACAGGGTTTTCTACTTCTCTGGGGACTGAGCCCAACCAGGACTGGTTTCAGAAACAGCTTTAAGAGAAAATAGTCTCCATATATCACTTATCCTGCTTCCTCTCATTCAATCTCTTCTAGAAGACATCCCATCTCAGATTTCTTGTACCAGCCCTCAGTTCTGTTTCTCACCTGCTGCTCAGGGAACACACCAGAATTCTTTTTTCTACATCATGAAAGAGAAGTTAAGCAGAGGACATGATTTAAGTTGAGGAGAGGGAGAGTTGAAGATTTCTATCTGGAGAAGATGACAGGAAGACAAGACAGTGATAGCACGATACTGAGGCTCCTGAAGTCTGTATCAACATTTGAGGTATATTGGTATAACAAGGCAAAAAGATGGAAATTAGTAAAAACAGAGAAATATTACAGAATCTTCTGAATTGGAAAGGATCACCAAGTCTAACCCTTAAGTGAATGGCCCACACAGGGATTGAACCAGCAACTTTTGCATTATTAGCCACATGCTCTAGCCAACTGAGCTAATCTCAAGTCTACCATCTGACTTACACCTCCAGGACTACTAGTTTATTTGAGAAGGAAGACTCAAGGAAAAGAAAACCTTCCCAATTTTAATCATATGATTGGGAAATCAAACGACTAGCCCAAAATCCCAGCTCACGATAAAGCTTTTGAGAAACTTTCAGATGATATCATATTTCTTGGCATGGAAGGCTGATGGAGAGAAGACTAAAAGAGCTGCTAGATTTAAATACTGTCAGATTGTGGCAAATTGTAGCACTGCTGGTGGACTTTTGAATGTAAAAGTCCTTTTCTTCCATTGGTCTAAGATCATCAGAGGCCTCACAGAAAAATCTTCTTTTTTTCAGCAGCTATTCTGACCGGCAGAAGGACAAGCAGGTCTTGAGGCATAAATGAAAAATTTTATTCCCCAAACCAGAGTTATGGTTTTATAAAACTTTACAATTACTGCACTCAACTCTTCATGTGCGATCAGACATGATGCACAATGTTCAAAATTAAGAGGGACCACAAGAAATTATATACATGGAATGGATACCCCCTTTCACTTTATCTCCCATTTGGAATAACAAATACCGATAAACCAGAAAAAATTATTTGAAAATGGAAGACAAACTTGACAGGAAACTGGGAATGGGGGATGCAGCAAAGAACAATTGAACAAATGGCAGAATACGAGCAGCAGAACTGACAGCAGATTGTATCTACACTACCTTTTCCAAATTACTTGGAAAAAACAACATCAGCTACAACAAAGAGAACAAGTATGTGTATGTATGCTACAAGCAGCAACACATAATGTTTCCCAGGATGGTGAACACCTTCCTGGAAAACATTAACTGTGAAAGAATTACAGTGGTTAATCAGCATGAATATAAACTAGCATGGAAAAGGGACTAATGTAATCTCTGTATAATCAAGGAAATCTAACTGAGAAGCAATGCTACCTGAGCATCTGACACTGTGGTCACTCCTAACAAAACAAGGTTACTAGTCTGATAGCCACAATTAAAACGCTCAAAGGGGAAGATTCACAGAACACACTTTAAGTATCATTAAATGACTCAAAAGGAGGACTGGTAGTGAAAAAGTGAATCTGTTTACAAAACAGAAGATTATAGGAAAGTTAACCACAGCCCATAAGTACCCAAACTCAGGGCAGAATCTTAACAATGCTTTTTTTATTCTTTCCTCTTCTTCTCTAAGGGAAGTGTAACAACATCCTGAAAAGCTGAAGCAGGATAAATTCAGAAGAGAATTTAGGGATGAGCAAATATCGAATCGCTATCCATGACAGCAGGCTGCTGAGGGCTACAAAGGATATTCTATCACTGAAAGTTTTCCCTCCCTTTACCTCCACCTTCATTGAGATCAGCTGTTTTTCTAGGAGGTATGATTTACTCCACTCTTAAAGCAGAAATGGAGGAAGTCCTCACCACAAAGGAAGTCATACCCAAAGATTACAGTAGTTCTTTATAGGCTTAAAAGCTGTTGAAGTAGGACAACAATAGCTCAAACCTCTTTTAATCCTTTATGCTCTCGTGACATGCTCATCAGCAAGAAGCACCTGCCAGTGACTAAGACCCTGCTCTACTCCATGCCATATAAACACAACATTTAGGTAATCCCTGCATGGGAAAGCTGAAAACCCAAACACATGACACAAGACAAAACAGGTAGATTCAGTGGGAGAGCAGGAGGAAACAAGGAAACAATATGGGTCAGCATGAAAGGCAAGAGCCCTCCTATCCACAATCCATCCATTGTCACATTTTCTGCAGGCAACACAGCAAGGGAGAGTTTTAATGAGGGATTTGAAGTCAGACAAGTTTAGACCAAAAATAATTTTTAGTAGTGAGGATAATTACCACGTGGAGGAAGTTACCAAGGACTGTCGTGGGCTCTCCATCACTAGGAGTATTTTCAAATAATGTTGATTTATTTTCCACAAAAAGATATGTTGTGCTTCAAATAGAAATTAATTCAAGAAGATCTATAGATACTGTTATGCTGAAGACCATAATGGTCCCCTCTGGCTTTACAGACTTAATTTTCCAAGTAACTTCTGTCCCTTTAAAAAGATGAGTCATGATCTCATGTTAAACAAAATTATTAAGATCAGTTTATGGAGTCCCACAAACCCAATAAAATTATTTATAAGACATAACAGCTACAAGACCACCCCAGCACTCTTTTCCACCATTACTTTTTTTTCCCTACCACGAAATAATGAAACTTATAGAGAAGTGGACTTCATTAAGCCCACATGCCTCCCATACAATTAGGCCATCTACACCATTGACTGAATTGTCAAGTTCCTCAATGAGTATCATAAAAATATTATAAGAAAAAAAATTACAGTATTTCACTTGTGCCACAGTACTTGCTTTGCTTTAGAGAAATAAAATGAAACACAGAGAAAGATAAACACAGTCTAGAATGTTAAAGAAAGAAGAAATCTGCAAACCATCCATTCAGAAAAGATGGAGACCATTTGCTAGAAGGTTAGAAGAACATTTCTATCTAACGGGAAGGAGGATAAAGAAAATACTTATATTGTATGCCTTAAAAAAAATTACACAAGTTCCCAAGTGCAAGCTAAGCAGCTTCAGGCAGTACTTGGTCAGTCACATACTCACAGAATAGCTGAGGCTGGCTGGGACCTCAGGAGGTCTCTAGTCCAGCCCTGCTCATAGCAGGCTCAATTGTGAGATCAGACCATGTTACTCAGTACTATCAAGGGGTCAAGAATTTATTAGTCAATTTAGAAAAGAAGGACTTAACATCCCTGATAGAACAACAGCAACAATATCAAGCATACAAGCAAATAAGCTTATAATCTAAATAAATTTGTATTGACACATTTTAAAATATTGTGTGTGTAAGCTTCCTAGAACTGCAATGGGGGGAAGATTTTAATCAGTCAAATATTACTATATCTACAACTGCACAGAGCTTCCTTTTAGGAACAAGCCTGCATTGCTGGATAAATTCCAAAATTACTTAAACAGTGTGAGTTTGAGCATTATAGTGCCTATTTATCCAATAGAAAAAATTTTAATTAATCAGCCATGGTTGGCATCTATGAAATACCTGGAATAATAAAACTATAGTTGAGTAAAAATGTCTGTGAAACAATGTTTTGTATAGCAGATGTTCTCTAAAGTGGTTCAGCTAACTTTAAAAGCATTATGGAATTAATAACAGGCAAAGTAAAAATATAAGAGGGAAGTGAAATCTTGGTCAAAGAGTTAAAAAGACACTGAAAAGTGCCCTATTACTGCTTTCGCATAAAAACCCAAACCATGTAGTGGAAATATAAATCTCCTAACAAGATATCATCATGCAAGGATAACAGATCGAAAGTGTTCTCTATAGATCAAGACAGATATTGTCTTGGACTACTTTTTAAAAGTTTCTTTTGCGTTTTCACTGACACAGACCTAAAGTAGCAACTGTTGTTGTGTTGCTGTTGTGTTGAGGGCATCTCTGGATATTCTCCTCTCTTAAGTCTCCTGGATCTTCTCACACCAAGAAGAGACATCTAAGCATGAGACCACAGTGGCAGAACGGCCTCAGATGAAGAACCCATACCATTTTGTCAACAAGACTTCTTTGGCTACTAGGGGTTGCAAAATTCATTCAAGTGTTTCTATCCCGATGTAGTGTTCTCACAGCAATTACTTTAGATAACTTCTGTTGTGTTACATTTTGACTACTACAAAGTACTGACAAACTTAAAAACATAGCGTCAGGAAGTTGTTATAAACTGGAAATGAAAGTTTGGATGAATTACATAAATGTACAGACTGGTTACAGAATAAACTATGAGGAGTATGGTAATAACGACCTTATCATTCCAGTTGCATGGAAAATACCAAAGGGGAAAAAGCAAGATACTTAGGCTGGTTAAAGCTTGTACCCAACTAAAGCAGGATGAATCAAAACAAAAATTAAAAGCAGTACTCCCATACATATAAAACAAACAAGAAAAAAACAGTTCAAAAAGTCCTAGGAGATTATTGTCAATAACACAGAAGCAGCTTATCTGAAAACAAACTGAATAATCTACCCAAGAATTAAACAGGTATTGGAATTGAAACAAGCAAAATCATTTAAAAGGCTTCTCTTAGATTTCATCTACAAGTTTTCACAGTACTGTGGAACAAGCAAGCATGGGTGTTTATAGATCTCGTTAGGCAAGAAGATGAGTATAGGATTAGAAAGAACAATCTGACTGACCTTGTGCAATCTTTTGCTAAAGCAACTGTATCATGTCAATTTTCTTGATAAGACTTCCTCTTCAAAATCTCTGGTCTCATGCATACTATTTAAATGCTCTCTCTTCCAGCTCATATTTATCCAAGGCTAGTTTACACTCATTTGTACTTATTCTAACAATGTCCCTTAGCTTAAATGGTTCTTCCTCCTATATGATGCGATCTCTGCCTTTCTGTACACACTTATAAATATGAAAGAAATATCAAACTCTCAGTCTTTGTTTCATTAAGCTGAACATGTCACACTTTCTTAGTCTCATCATGCAAAATAAGCTTTCCATTTCCTGATCATCCCTCATAGCCTATCTCTGTTTCTTTTCCAATATGAATTTATTTTTTCTGAGAAAGAAAAAAAGTGTTAGGACTAATAGCCTGTTTGTCCATCCCAGTTCATGCCTATCCACAGTACTCTTTTGTGTCATGTCACCAGTGCCACCATTCAGATTTAGGCAGTGTCTACTTTATTACAGATTACAGTGTGTTACTTCAAACATGATAACAAATTACTGTTTATAAATACTAACTTTGGGAAACAAGCACACAGTGCTTATTTGTATCATATGCTTAAGTACTACATAATCCTTTACAACCAAGTGACCAGCAAAAAAATAAAGACTGCTTCTTAATACTATTATAAAATATAGTCATTCTAGTAACCCACACAGTTTTACCTGTCAGGATATTATAAACTGGATTTTTGGATTCTGCATATGCCTATGCACTCAAGTGATTGAGCACAGGTGGTTTAGCTCAGTTACCTAACATAGACCTGAAGTACCAAGCTGATCTGAACTGAAACTCATATCAACCTAATTTGTATCTAATTACTTTCAAAGTGACCAAAGAAATCATTTGAAGGGTGTTAGTGGACAGTAACTATATTCTCTGCACATACCCAACTACAGACCAAGCCCCCCAGGTAAAACAGGTCAGGGATTGGAAAGAGTGCACATAGGGGTAGCTTTGTTCACCCCTTACTTCTCTGGGAAGTTTCTCCTTAATATCCCAGCTTTCCTACACAAAAAAAGGCACAACAAACCCCGAAAGATGAGATGAAGGTATTATGGTAAAGGTAGCATCTTAACATTCATAGTGTAGAGAGAAGTCGTCCGTCTACAGTTTGAAGTTTGGGGAATTTAGGCATCTAACTTTAACACCTCATTTCCCTCCCTAGAGTCATGAACTGTCAGCAACCATATAAGCAGCTTCTGACTCAACAGACACACACCATGCAGAAGCAATGGTATCCACATAGACACGCACAAAAAATCTTAACTTGGGCAATTGCAACTCCTCTTGGTTTTAACACATCACTGAAGAGCAAATCAATTGCCTAAAAAACTGGAAATTGCCTAAAATTACTGGACATAATAAACATTCTGCAAGCAATTACTACAATGAATTATACATCCAAAAGACTGGAGTCCTGAATATAAATGATGTCTTTATATGCAAGACATGCAACAAGTACCTCATCTCATACTTGAATATATATGAGTATTATTAAATATTATGCTCCCCCAAATCAAGGTCTTTGTTATGACAAAATATTTAGTCTTTGTTTTGAAACAGACTTTTAGAAGACACTGTGGTACCTTCCAAACACTCACATTTTTCAACTAATCAAAACCAAATGATCCTGTGCTACACACACACACTCTAGATTCAAGAAGACACTCATCCATCAGACTGACAATGAACAGACACATAAAAAAAGCAAGTGGTTCAACTCAACACAGGTAACGCCTTTAAACCTACAGCTATAGTGAATGTACCTGCTGTAGTAGCAGTTATTAACTGATTGTCAGATCACATAATAATTCATCTGTTCATTTTCAGATGCTCTACCTAGACAGTACTCCATGAAGAGAAATATCTCACACAAAAAAATTCACAATTTCCTTCTGAAAGCTTTCTAACTATCTGAAAGACATGCATCATACACAACAGTCTACCTGTGCTAGTACTGTCTTACACTCAGAGTAGTTACTTCAGTCAAATCTTAGGTACACTGGCATTTTTTTAAAACTTCGGAGACAAAACATCTCAAATGGTATTTTTTTAACAAAGTACATAACTTGTGTTTCAGTTATTTTTCAAACATATTTCAGCTTTCAGCATAATGACCTTCATCTGCCACATATCAAAGCCCAGAAATCCTAATCCACAGTATTAATAATTACAGCACTTACAATTTACCCTGTAAGAGGGAATGTGATGTAAATAGAATAGTTTAAATTTAAAACAATGAAGCAGCTTTTAGGTTACTGTTTTCCAAAAAATATAAATGAAAAAATTAACTCGCCATTAATGCTTTGGAACTTATACATCTAATTTTTTAAGTGCAGCGAAGCAAATGGATACTTTTGTACTGATGTGAGTAATTAAAGTACAAGAGCTTCACAGACTCAGAAATGTAACGCAGCCCTTTTATCAAAAGCAGTCACTCTATCTCAGCCTGACAGTTAACAGCATATGATCTAGTAAACAAATACTTTCACACAGTACAAAAGTGCCATTAAAGGCCAGAACTGTCAACACAAATTCCATTCTTACAAGAGAAAAAAAGTATATAAACTGTTGATCACCTCTGGTTGCCTTAACTAGCATGGAGGTTGTCATGGAAACATTTCTGCGAAGTTAACAGTGATGAAACACAAACACTTCCAGTTTAATTGCTATTAGGTTTAGCATACCAGAGTTTATTTATACTCAAAGAGCATTATGATAAAATGCCATAGAAAGTA
Source organism: Pachyramphus minor (assembly GCA_013397135.1). Lineage (NCBI taxonomy): Eukaryota > Metazoa > Chordata > Aves > Passeriformes > Tyrannidae > Pachyramphus > Pachyramphus minor. The sequence goes on along the minus strand of VYXB01005257.1, from coordinate 279,090 downwards.
AAGCTAGTAATGATTTGGCATAATAAAGCCAAGGGATTTAGGGGAAAAAAATAAATAAAAGGAAAATAAAGCCAAATAAGACTTTTTTATTAGGCTGAAACACGACAAAAGCGAATTACGTCTTTCCCAAAAATATTAATCAAACTTTCAGCTGGAACATGATTTGTCCAGGGCAGTTTTAATGCAACTATATTAACATACTGACATGTAAAGACACTAAAGAAAAAAAAAATCTTCAAACAAAGCAACATATGTTTGAACCACAATATATATATATTTATAATACAGATTCAAAACAGATTCTTAAAAAAAATTTCAGCATCACGTTAACTTCTGTAGCACACATTACATGAATCCCATGAATAGGCATCCCCTTTCTTCCAGATGAAGTAGACCTAGTCCTGTTATATTCTTACCAACAGAGCTCCCTCACCATCAGTGACAATTCTGTTATCCTTGCAGATATATTGAGCCCTACGAGATTTCAAATAATAGTGCTGATTGACTACCTAAATGTGAGTCAAGGAGAGCTTAATTTTATTTCATTACAGTTAATGGAGATTCACTTTTATTTTATTAAAATTAAACAAAATTTATAGAGATGCATGAAAGTTACTACTAAAATCTGCAGGTTCCTTTCATTATCATCTGATTTTGTTGTTTAATACTCCATTCCTTCTTAGTGCATTATTTGACTTAATGCAAAAGCTTTAATAAATTCCTGTGGCTTTTTATCTGTTTTGATTAGCACAAGTTTACTCAATTCAGCTGACACCCTGCAACACTGAGAAGCTGAACAGAGATCAGGGCTTTGGAAGACTTACTGGAAGCAGTCAGTGCACTGAAGTGCGTAAAGCACGAGCACAGAATGAGAGTTCAGCTGTGGTGCTGCGAGCGTAGCCTAAACATGGATGGGGAGCAGAAAGACAAAATGAAGTAGGAGGCATCACACTTACTTTACAGACAGAATCAAAGTCCTGGGTGCTGACTCTGGCATACAAGTACAGGAATACAATCAATTGTCCATAACCTGCCATTAATTTTTTTCATTCACAAAAGTGGTATGTTTTGAATGAAGGTATGGAAGGAAAAATTATCTATAATAAAATAGCTATATTTTGAATAATTTTCCACTACCTGCTTGTTAGGTCTAACATCAAAATACAAGTACATTCATCTCTACAATTACCATATTTATGCCTCTTAACTCTGTTTTTTTCTTTTCCCATTTGCCCATCTTGCATTTATTCAATCTCCATTTTTCTTCTTGCTGGTGTTCCTGACAATCGTCACTCTCCCCCTCTCAGCCAGAAAAGTTATCATTAGTGAAATTGTTAATGCTGAATTTTAAAGACCATTATTAGGTTTAGAATGAGTGCCTAAAAAAGGATTAATAAAGAAAATGGAATAAGGATAGAGTTGGTTTTCCAGATTACTAGCAGAATCAGGAAAATATCACAGTAGCAAGTTTACACCCTTGAGATTACAATTATTACCCCAACATGAATATATGGATTTGAAATGAAAGCTTAGATCTCAAGCAATCTGAAAAATATCACACATATTTTTGTCAAGTAGGCTGCTATCCACCACGTAGAGAATAATTTCTTTCATACTGCTTTTATTAGCTAGCTATACGTCAGCTCCTACTACATAATTTACCTTCTAAGATGCAGCTTCCTATTAATTAATAATATGTTTCTGACCTATACAAACATTATTTCTGTGATAATTACTGGAAGACAGCAGTTTCTTTAACCCAATACACTATTTTTCAGCATTATCATGGTCATTACCACAGAATTTGCATGTACCTAGTTCTGTCACCGTAACGTGTTTCTCTTCTGGTCTTCTTCCCACAAGGGAGAAATATGCAGATGAGTGTCCTGTTTTGTTAAAGCCCTCTTCTCTTCTGCTTCCATGGGTTATTTTGTCCTAGGGGCTACTGGAAAGTTGGTTTGTTCTAAGAACACATATACAAATAAACTCCCATGTACTCAATGAAAAAAAAATAAAATTCAAAAATACTTTGTATTAGGAGTGAAATATGATTAAAGTCATGGTGGTCTAATGTTCTTCTTTCATCAAGACATAGACAGCCTCTTGAACAAGATCTCTGCTCTGCACAGAGAATCTTTAGCTTTTCCATCACATTCCTGGAGAAGCCCTGTGATCCAGCATAGGCTCTACTCCCAAGCCTATGGGGAACCAGCCCAAGAACTCTGAAAATAAATACCAAAACACCAAACTTCTTCCAAAGTCTTGCGAGGGGATGACAGAGATAAAGATAGCATGTTCTGCCTACTTCAACATTTTCAGCTGCTATATCCTCACATACAGTTGTGCCACAAGGGTGGTACTGAATATATAGCTTCAAAAGGTATGGATACTGAAAATTATATCACCAGCTGACAATATAGTGCAGTGTCCTAGCTTATAGAAAATCTTAAATCTACATAATTCTCCATAAAAAGACACATTTGGAGTTTTTATGCATCTGTTGAACAGGCATGTCACAATTGTTCACAGTACTTCACAATGAGTTTTATGACAATTTATCATTATTCCAAGTAATACTTCAGTGAACTCTCTAGTGTTGTCTAGGGACTGCTTGATAGAAGATTATAAAATCTAGAATTGTTTTGACCCCAGCTTCAGCTGTCAGATATCAGAGATACCTTATCATTCAGTTTTCTTGGCAGAAGTCCAGTGACAAAAGATTAAACAAATGCCACATTTTTTGCTCCATCTGGACCTAGGAAGGATGTTCCTGTCCCACCAAGAACACACGGTGGGAAATCACCTCACAAAGCTTGGAGAAGGTGATTCTCCGATATTAGCTAGTTTTCTTGGGCCCCTCTTCCTTCCAGGGCTTTATCTCATGGTACTCTACCAAGCAAATCTATGAAGAGGGCAAAGTCTACTCTCCTGAAGTCCAGGCAGCAAGCTTGCCGTGCATTCTCCTTGCTGCCTTAAGGATCTGGAACTCCACCATTTCATGGTCACTGCAGCCAAAGCTGCCTCTGAGCTTCACACTCCCCACCGGTCCGTCCTTGTTGGTCCAGCACAGCACCTCTTGTCATCAGTTCCTTTATCACTTGGAAAATGAAGTTATCATCAATGCACTCCAACCTGTTCTTGGTAGCTTATGCCCTGCTGTGTTGTCCCTTCAACAGATATCGGGAGGTTAAAGTCCCCCATAAGGACCAGGCTGTTCCTATATATCTATGGAGGGCCTCATCCAGTTGGTTTTCCTGGCTTGGCATCCTGTAGCAGAACATCACTACAATGCTACCTGTCCCTGCCCTTGCTTTAATCATGACCCATAAACCTTCTGCCAGCTCCTCTTCCATCCACAGGCAGAGCTTCAGACACTCTAGTTGGTCACTGACATTGAGGGCAACACCCCTTCCTCATCTCCTCTGCCTGTCTTTTCATTCCAACATTCCAGCCATAGGAGCTATCCACACATCTGCATGGTACCAATAAGATCATGGTTTATCTTTCTTCACAATTTAAAATACAAGACGTAGTGGAACAGGAGCCTAGGAAGGACTGGATGCGAGATGTCTCATAACCTTAAGCCAACATGAGGGGAAAGTCAGTACAGCTGAGGAACCATAACAATCTTTGCTGCAGTGAGGAAATCTGAACCAGCACAATGAGAGTGCAATGTTTCAATGCTGACATAAACTAACAAACACCAAAGAAAAGGAAGACAAGAGAAAAGAAAACCCACTGGAAGCTTTGGTAACCCGTCAACTTGAAACAAGCTGTCTGTGAGGCCACATTCCCCTAGCTGCCATTTACCATTTCATCTGGATAGAGCAGGGAGTGAGAAAAGGAGGCAGACATGCCTGAACACTAGGCAACGAGCTAAACCTGCAACCTAACTTCATGATTAAGAGGCCATGCAAATCCAGAAGAGCAGAACTGGGAGTCGGGGACTCTGTGAGAGAGCACAGTTCCTCGCCAGCTTAATTCTTGATTGCTGTTGTGTGAAAGGTAAAGGAGATATGGGGGAACCACCACCTTCCTTCCAGTCTTGAACTTTTTCTCATCTGTTTCCATTTCCTCAATAACAAAATATGACCCTAGATACACCTAAACTACACCTTTTCTAGACAAGAATAGTCACTTTGAGTCAATTCTTTTGGCAATGAAGAAGAAAGAGGCCAGAAGAAAACAAATCCAGTAAGGGTTACCAAGATCCCTGATTATTTCCTTGCTTGATAAAAAGAAAAGGAAACTGAGATATACTGAAGATGGAAATGGAACATCAGACACACTCCAGTATGCCAACTCTTTAATATACCTTAGTACAAATGAGAAAGAAAAAAAAGCAAAATACACTAATAATGTATCATTGCCCCAAGTGACTAAAATCCCTTAAATTTTAGGCATTTGTTTCCCAAAAGATTACATACTTAAGGCAAAAAAGTTGTTAAGATTATGACTGTTTCCTTCATTGGTGGCAGCACCTTAACAGGTGAGCAACAACAAGCTCTTTCTCACTTTCCCTCAAATTCATTTCTTTCAGTGGAATGACATTGTAAAGGGAAAGGATGGTATCTTTATTTTTAAAATTTTACTCATCATATTAATTAAAAGCTGCATAGTCAATAAATTTCAGATTTCTATGTAGCACAATGGCAGTCTGTTAGGGGCAGCTCCAGAAACAAAAACAGAAATGAAATAGCCTTCCAAGAAAAATTATTTATAAACTTAAAAAAAATAACTGCAATGCTGTTAATATTGTAGCTGGCAAACCTACACTAGCAAGTTTACAGTTGATGCGTTCCAGGCTACATCAAAATTATTTATGTGTAAAATGTTCATAATAGAGAAGAAAAAGTCCAAAATTTATTAAGGTTTCATGCTGATCCTCCAGTCTGGAAAATGTTTGTAAAAAGGAAAAAAACATACAGTGTTAAGTAAACATTTCAGACCTGAACCTTCTTTATATGCCTTTGAACCTTTCCTTTCATGTGCAATACCTGACAGCCCACTGAGAATAAATGCTGAAAGCCCCAAAGATGGGTGAAACAGAATTTCTGACTCAGGAAATAAAGATCAGCTGAATATGATTCCCATATGGCAAACCAGATCAATGGAAAGCAAGACCAAAATTTACAATATCTATACTTTGCAGTACAACATGGAGTTGGTCTTTTATTGCTGGTAGCAAAACTCCCAGTGGCCAAGAATAAAAGCAGCCACAAAGATTATACATCCACTAATGGTGAACTCTAAAAATACACATTGATAGATTTCAGATTGGAAAAGGAAAAAGATAAAATTTTGAGCTTTTATTTAGTGTCACTGAATACCAATCAGCTACTAGAGCAATCAACTTCCAGCATAAATTCCAGAATTATTAATATAAAGGTATGTTTTCAAAGCCAAGGGGGAAAAAAACCCCAGCAGATCGGATTACCCGATATGAAAAGAAACACTCTTTGCTGTAAAACTAAAACAGCTTCAAGGCTACTTTTGTGATAGCATGTGTGGCTGAATGTGAGAGAATGTATAACAATATTATTACTTTTATTTCAAGATTTCCTGTAAAACCTCAGGTCATTCTCATGAAGACTTTCTTAAAAAGCAGTGATAAATCTGACGAACAATTTTCAGAACTTGAAAAAAGCACAATGGGCAGCGGGAAGGTAATCAAGCAGTCCTCAGTGACTGAACTGGCACAGCAACACTCTCACTGGGATTAGCAATAATCCTCTGTCAGGAATCCCAAAGCACTGTACCTAGCAATCTCTGGTGGGATGTCAGAGGGCAGATGTAGTCAGAAGTCTGCAAGTAAAGAGAAAAAAGTCCAACTTTTAGAGTCCTCTAATACAGTTCAGATGGAAACACACCAAAGAGAAATTCTTAAAAAGAAAACAAAACTGACGATAATTTTAGCAAATATACAACAGATCTGCTTGAAGTGAAAAGATATAAAATCAGTTTCAAGCTTCAGTACAATATTTGCTCTATTCTAGCATAAAGTCTCAATCAAAAAAAAAAAAAAAAGGAACCTCACAGTATCTTGGACCTATCTCCCATTACGCTACTCCACCATTTTGCATTTGAAATGAAAGATAGCCAGAGACATATGGGGGACCCAAGCACCAGAACTGCCCCAGACCTGGCTGTTCCAGGATGTCCATAGAGAGATGAGGATGGAGGTCAAAAAAAAGGAACTACATAGTATTGTTGTCTCCTCTATCTCTCTATAAACAAGAATGAAATACCTTGACACTGTATACGAAGAGAGATGATTTGCCTAAGAATTTTCAAAACATTTTTTCTGGTAGGTAGAAATATATCCTATACATGTAAAATAAGTGTCCATGACAGAAATTCTACTGGCATTCAACTTCACTGATCTTCCTAACAACTGATAAGCAGTGCAGTCAAGTCAATCCTGACTCTGAAAAGCTAAATACTTCAGCATGCTACTATGTGTATTAATACATACATATACATACTATGTGTATTAATACAAATCCATGGAACTTCATCAGCAATGGTGTGATATGTTTTTAGCATAACCTTAGGCTGCAAATACTGATGCTAAAGAGCAACACAGAAACAGCAAAGAACAATAATATTTGAAGAACTTTATAAAGATCCTCTTCCACAAGAGAACTGGTAAAAGAGGACCTCAAAAAGATTATGGACCCCACCAAACTGCCACGGACCTGGGGAAGGTTGTACTCCCCTTATCACTAACAGCACACTGCTGCTCTAAGCTGAACCACAATTTTGTACCTTTAGAAGATAGTGTATACTCTCCTCTGATTAGTAGTCCTCTTGCCTCTTTCCTTGGGCAGTATTACCATTCATTTAGACCAAAACTGGGATGTTATCTCTCTTAGTCTTTGGACACAAGCATCTGGGTCCTACAGATTCACCTATTTCCAAAAGATTTACATGCAAATATTGTAGGATCTTTACAAATACTACCTTTAAATTATCCTTCTCCTCTCAAACTGTACAGCTATTATACTCCCATCGCTCTTATTTCAGATCTTGTTCCTATCTTTTGTTCTAATCTTGACAAATGTAATCTCATTCCACTGACATAAATCCAGTATCCCATTATATATTAATCACTTATCTTCCACGTCAAAGCCTACCTATCATCTCTCATTCCATATCTAGAGGAAAACTCCCTTCTCCTTTACATCCAGGCTGCCAGCTTCCATCATCTATGTGTTATTTTTTCAATTAAGCGTCTTCAGGCTTTTTATCCGGGCTGACACCTCACATGGCTGTGAATGTCCACAAGACTAACTGATTAACCTCTTTCAAACTGCTTTGGCAGGAGACCTATGGAAAATTTTAAAACTGATTATTTGCTGATATGTTATGATAACTCCTTGGTTTTCTGTCTTCCCTTACCTGTTTCTAGCTGTTGTTTCTACCCACATATGTAAATTGTCCTACATCTGGTTTGGGACTCACAGTGTTTCTGTTTGCACTGCACCCAGTGGTGGTCTTCTAGTTCATATCCAAGTCTCTAAAACATTGTCAAAGTACAGGCATGGAGTGAATGAATACTGATATGCCAACAAGCACTCTCCTGTTTCTTTCAAAAGAAAAAATACTGGTCAAACCAACATTGATATTCCTGGTTCTAAGGTACTGTTCATATAATTCCCTCAACAAATTTAAGTGTGTGTTAGGAAAGCCCTTAAATCACAATCTGAAGTTTCCCAGTGAAATCTACTCTGAAGTCCTTAAAAATGTCCTCTTGCAAATAACTCTCATTGTTAAAAAAACCACTTTTCCCAGTGGGCTTTGTTATGTTTTCATGAGGTGGATCAACAATCCTCTACCATCAAGTTTCTCCTCTCCATACAGTCTCTTTTCCATATAGTTTTTCCAGAATGTATTAAAAAAAAAAAAAAAGGGGGAGAAGGAATTTAGGCTGAAACATCTATCTTTGTTATTCCTTTGTAAGTTATATATCTTTATACATCCAAGGGTATAAATTCCAAGTTTAAATATAAAATGTCTATATTCGCTTGATTAGCCAGCATAAATACACACACCTTTTTCAGAGGCAACGATTTGTACTCTTGATGCAGATCCTGCTACCGAAAGCAAAATGAGCAACATCATCTCTTGACATATCCCCTTGTATTTCCTTGTACTTAAATGCTTTTTTTTGGTAAGCACTTATATACTATTTCAACTGCTCAGTAATTTCCTGTCTTCTTAATCATGTATTTGTTTTACCAGTTGGCATATTTCCTCTCCACTTTGTAAAATTTTTGATGAACCAGCAAGTTACAAATATTCAGGACACCTCCAAGTCATTAAAAAAAAAAAAAAAAAAAAAAAAAAAAAAAAAAACCCTTCAAAAATATCAGACTGTTCTCTTCACCTCTTATTATTCTGTATTACTTCCTTATAATTTTTTAAAAAATTCCTAAAATCAAAGTTTTTGGAAGAAATGAAGCATCCAATAAAAACAAAACCCAAAGCAAGGGAAGAACTGTTATCATGTAACACACAATTGAGAAAAGAGTCTCAACTCTCACTTGTGAATCAGATCTTCAAAGATTTTCAGTATCTAAAAATACAGCACATCCCTCTCTCACATATTTATCCCCGTGGCATAAAAATAAATTAAAAAAAGCAAATGAGAGACACACCTCCAAACTGTAAACTGTGTCCCATCCCTCTTGCTCTTTTACAAGCTGAGTTGTGTTCCTACCAAACCAACTTCCCCCGCAGCATGCAAGATCAATGTAGTTCCAGCATCTTCTCTGATGAGACCCAGCTGTGAAGGATGGAAATCTTGCACACTGCAGAACATATGGGGTACTGAGTTTTAATAGCCTGATTCTGTAACACTGGGTTCGGGAAGTTTTTACACATCCTACCTATTACTTATAATAATATCAGTGAAGCTTACCCAGCAAACAAGCCAAAGCAGCTGAGCTCTGCAAGAAGTTTTTCAAAGGTATAATGGAGTTAACCAAAGGGCATTAGTAAGTACTGAAAGAAAAGCAGGGGGGAGATAATAAAAACAGGCAATCAGCCTGAGATGAGACTTGAAGGCTACCATTTCCACTTTCAAGCATAAGATTGATTTTCTACTGCATCCCTAAGCAAATTACTTGAATCTTTAGCCTTACAGAAATCAGGTTCCACTTTAACTTTTTCCTGATACATCTGACATTTCAGCTGACATGAAGCACTTTCCACGTACAATCATTTTGGTAAAAATGGGGTGGTTTCTTGTAATACCACCGTATTTTATGCAGGTTCTGCTCTTTGCAGTATACCTCTAGTTAGGTAGAATTTTCAGGACCCTCCTTCTTTGAAAAAATACTCCTTTTCTAGAACCATCTCCTCCACTGTTATGATCCACTTAAATAAACACAAGAGGAAAGAAAACTTGAAAAAGTACAACCAAGAAAACAGAAAAATTTCACAACCACACTCCTCAGCATTAGCAGTGCTCTTGAAAACTTCTAAAAGCAAAGATTAGAAAGGATTACAGCAAAGGAAGGTTTCCTTGACCCATATTCTAGCTTACTGAAGTATCTCATAGCCCGATTACAGGAGCACACTTGCTTAGCACCTCAGCCCTGACAAGCCACTGCCACTGTACACAGCGTCACATGCCTTGCCACAGCTCTCATCCAAAAGCCCTGTCCTGGCTGTCCAGGAGGGTTACAGGTACAGCTATAATGCTCTAATTTTTCCAAAACCTATAGACTTTTTACTGCTGAAAATGAAATGAGTTAAAGTACTTTGGAGAGCTTTAAGCAAGTTAATCTGTCTGTACAGATACAACCTTTGTGTTTTCTGACAGTTCTATAGCAAAGAAAATGCATCATAATCCCAGAAGTTCAAAAACCATAACTAGTCTCCTTAAAAAATGGAGAACAGAAGTTCCCCCCTCTTATTCATCGTTTCATTATCAGCAGAATTATATTTCTTTCTTTCTGTCTCTTTTTTTCTTTTAATTTGAACATATTTTGCATCTGGCCTGTCTTAAGATTTCAGAACTCGTCTGTCTGCCCATTATGTATGTAGGTATGTGAAAATTAGTACACTGCCAGTGCTGGGGGTAGATTATGTCTTATCCATTACACAGTGACAACACAGCTATTTTTGTCAACCACACATCTATTTGTGAGACAGCATAGAAATGCAGTGTGCCAGGATTTTGAGTTTCTACCTTCCAAGAGCAGCATATAGCCAGACACTTCCAAAGATGAACTGTAACAGCTTCTTCCTTTGCATCATCAGCCATGACTGGGTTCCATCCTGTAGGTGAAAATCATAGGCTCCTACTTGGGCCAAGTTACCCAAGTAACTTATCAGTAAGACAATTATCCTTTGTAGTGTGGGTCACACTGTATCAGTGTGACTTACCCAAGCACTCCAAGTGTTTTCTGAAAGGCAGTGCAGCAAAGCAGATGGGCCACAGATCTCCTCAACTACATACCTGAACTGTATTTTACATTTTTCATGAAGTAACTTTAGTCTCAACATTCATCCATCCATTTTCCAGGTAAGACAACACAGTTATCCTTTAAAGAAAGAGTACTGAGCCTTAGTAAATAGTAATTATTGAAGAAAGCATACACATTTAAAAAATATTCAGTGTAAGAGATCGGCCTATTATTCTTGCCTTGTTTCTATTAAATTTGCTTTAAGTAAAGATACTTGAATGAAAGCAGGATGATCTCTTTCTCTTTCTAAATAAAAAAGTCATATAAAAACAAAAACTTCCATTATAAGATCCACAGAAGGTGCAGAAATTATGTTTCATGAAATAAATTTGCAGTGTTAAGCATTTGTTTCAGTTTGCAGTCTTTCTTGTTGTCAATCTTATTTATTTGTTTATTTAAATCCTTGAGTTATTAGTGGTCAGATTTAACAACCCATACAAACATACAACCATCAGCAGAAGAATAAACTAAAAAAAAAAATTACAATAGTCTGCATGAAATTACACTGAACTGCAAACAAAAGTGGCAAAAGCAATTAATCAACCTTAAATGAGCAAAAGCTCTAGATCTTTTTCCAGAATGTATTAAAAACTTTGCAAACGGTCACAGAAAAGGCTTTTTTTATTTCATGAATTTTAAGAGACTTCAAAATGTTAAAATTGCAACCCGAAGACAGAAAAAAACACAGCTTATGCAGCTACTCACTATATATATTCATGATGCTGGATTTTTTTTTTTTTACTTCTTTCCACCAAGAACAAAAATGCAGGCCTACGTTGGAGTCTACAGCTACAGAAGAAGCAATGATGCTATACTGCAAGAATCAAACTGGTCAAGTCACAAGTACAATGTATATCACATTGATTTGCAAAACAACTAACAGCTCGGGTCTCTTTGGGGGAGTTTACCTTTGCTAGAATGGTATTTCCTGCAAGTACTTCAGATCTGTCAAGTAAAATCAAGAAGGACAATTTTCATTTATGCAAAACGTTTTGTGGGAAAGACACAGTAGAGCTGGAAGCACTTTGGATACAGTTACTAGCTATTTTACACACTCCTTATTACAAGATGCACTAACTTTAAGAATTTATTTTAAAGCATTGGAAAATACCAGAATGAATTACAAACATTTGAATAGTAATCACTTACAATTCACTTTCCCTCAAATCTTCTATGACAAACCAAGCAGTACAAACCACAACCTCTGTACTCAAAATGCAGAGAAGGCTTTGGAACAATAAAATGTAGTTGATGGGCTTCACCTTCCAAATATTATATCCATATTAAGCCTGTAGATAAACTGTGGGAAATATCAAAAGGACAGGTCTCTTCCAGCAGGTTTTTAAGGAAACTATTCCCATTCTTTCTATAATTGAAACAAAAAGAAGATTTTGGGGTTAACTCAAGAAGAATCTTTTTTCAAAATCAAAACAATCAATCTTTTTTTTCATTCAGGTTTGATTTTTTGGGTTTTTTTTACTGGATATCCATGGCACTTTCACCTTGAAATGGCTTCAAGCTTTAGCAGGGGAGGTTCAGGTCGGACATCAGAAAGAATTTTTTCACTGAAAGGGTTGTTAAGAATTGGAACAGACTGCCCACAAAAGTGGTGGAGTCATCATTCCTGAAGGTGTTCAAGAAACAATTGGACATGGCACTTAGTACTATGATCTAGCTGACAAAGTGGTGATTGGTCAAAGGTTGGACTCTATGATCTTGGAGGTCTTTTCCAACTAAACGATTTTATGATTCGAAGTCCCTTTCAGAGCTCAAAGGGTTATGTTACCTCAACACTGTATCAAGAAAGTAATAGAAAAAAGTGTGTTAGGTGAGGAACACCTTGCAAAAAGAAACAACCCACCAAGACAAGACACTGACACTTTCCTAAAGAATGTATTTTCTCATACATCTCTATTCTTAAGAGCTCAGGTTAAAAGTGTAGAGTGAATGCTTACCTCATGCAGTTAAACTACCCTTTGTGTGAAAGGCTAATTTCAGAGGTATCTAATTTCTCTACGGAATAATTTCTGCACACACTTAAATAATTCACAAGGAAAATGTAGTGCCTACTGAGAAAATGATAACATTTGTTTAGATCAACCAAAAAGCCAGATGTAAGCAATACTGCAACACCAAAGAAATGGGCTTAGCTAATTCTTCCTCATATCAACACTAGCTTTTTCACTGGGTTGTTAGCTTCTTAATTTTTCTTCTGTGGAAGTGTCTGAGCTACCACAACTCGCACAGAATCCAGGCAGTTAGTGAGAAACGCAGTAATCACTGAACACGATCAGCAATGTAAAAACATGTTCTTCTTTTTCCATCCAGTATTAACTTATATTGAGGAAACACTTCAAGTCCTTACCCAAGGCTCAACTTAGCTGAGTCCTTACCCAAGGCTCAACTTAAGAGAACCCAACTTAGTTCTCACAGTTACTGTCCCTGGAGTAGGGCTAATTTCTCAGTCTACAAAGCCTTTCAGCAAGTGAATGGGAAGCAGTAGACAGATTAAATTAGAAGACCAAAGTTTACAGCCATTCAACTTCAGAAAGTAATTTACTGGCATTCTCTATTTAATTATATCAACACCTCATAACCATTAATGAATTTATCTTACTACATTGAGATTAAGCAACTCTATCAAAAAGTTCCACAAGAAGTTTACATCTGAGCCAAGAATTATAGATTCTAGGAAGGCACTATGTCTACATTATCATCATTCTTTACAATGTTAAGAACAATTAATTTTTCAACCCCATAAGCCATGACTGCTGCCCCCTTCCACACCTACTTAAGATAAAAAACAATGTTTGTTTCTCTTATGGCCGTTCTTGGTCACTACATGTCTACAGATGTGTTCACCCCTGCCCTGACAGCAGTTTAATGAACATAAGAAAAACAAGTATTTTTTTCAGCTATATGCCTGACATGTGCAAAACCTGCTCCCACTCTCCAACCAACAATGTCCCTTTGAGGCAAAAGGGGAGGAAAATAAAAAAAGGTGGTGGGGGGGGGGGAAATGCTGAACAGTGGGAAAGAGCATTCTACAGTAGCAGGGGGAAAAAGAAAATACAAAACTAAACAAAGGCTGTCCATACTTATGACACTCAACTTATCTTTCGGGGGGGGTTGTTGTTTTGCTGGGTTTTTTTTCCTGACCCTTTGTGTGGTATGAAATTACAATTGCCTACACAACTGTTTAGAGCAGTTTCAAGAAGGGCACAGGGAGGCAAGTTCTGAAATCCGTTCCACGTATATCAAATTCTATATATATACTTAGATATCTGGTTAAGAAAAAAAAATATAATAAATACTTAATTTTACCTTATAACTCTAAGCAAACCTGCATTTCTATGAGGCAATCATAAGCAGACAAACTAATAACCCTAGATCAAAAGCATCATTCAGGAAAATAAATTTTTAAATCTATTATAAGCTAGTGGTCCCTGGAGACATCCAATAGACATGGCCCGTGCCTGTTTATCAGAAGTTAAACAAGAAAGTAAAGATTTCTGAGAGGCTTTCAGTTTTGTGCCTAAAATCTTGGGTTTAGTTTCCTCTCCTTGAAACCAAAAGAAAGAAAGAATTGTGATTTATCTATTATATCCAATACACTTTTTGTATTTTTGTATGCATCAAAGTTCAATAAACTTCTGAAGACAGTAATTTGCATTAGGTTAATAATTACCTATAAGAAAGATACTGGAGAACAACATGGATTTTTCTTAATATACTGTACCATCTTCCACTAGGAGGCACGCATAGAATGAGAGCAAATTACATTCAGATGATACTACTGTTCAGGATTTTAATATTGCTCTCCTTACTACAACTATATAAAACTCTGCATAAAGGTTACCTCTAACATATCTTCCAACTCTTAAACACATTAGAAAACACCCTTATTACATTGTACATTTAACCACAACACAAGAAAAGGTTAGCTTCCAATAATAACTTTATAAAGAAAGTACAGTATCAGTTAAATGGATTTTAAGTAAGGGTCCAAGATCATATTAGGCAGCAATTATAAGCTACAAATTGTATTTCATATCTTCAACAAGAGGTAGCTCAAGTCTTGCTGAGTCAAATCTCTGCTATAAAACCTCTTGCCATGTTTTAAATGCTGCAAGCAGCTGAGCCCTGAGGGGTTAAAGTCATGCTAAAGGTAAAGGCTTAAAGAGTTGACCAGATATGTCACAGCCATAGATCTCAGTGTGTCAGTCACAGGCAAATATACTGAACCGTGCTTGCCAGCGAAGCCCATGAGTAACAGATCAAGTTCATCAGCTGTTACAGAGCCTACCAGAGGTGCAGCAGGGAAAAACATTGCTTTCACTGTGCCTACAGCAATCTGGGCAGTAAAGGTGACATTGGTCAATGACTCTATATTTCCAAGAGCCAAAGAAAAGCAAACACGTTAAAAGTGTTTCTTCCAAACAACACCTCTTAACAAAGAGGCCCCCAACTCCAATGTCAGGAGAAAAAATCCAATTAGCAGGCCTCAAAAAGGAGCAATTTCTTACCACAGCCCCCATTTTAGCAAAGCAGCCATCCTTGCAGCCTGACCCAAAGCATCACTTATACCCACCACCAGCCACTGCTCTCCACAGCCAGGCTGCCTGCACTTACCTCACCACCTTGCTCCCCCAGCCCACAGAGAAGCGAGGGGACCCCTGGGATGTCCCTGTTGGAGGAGGTCTCCAAGAGGAGCAGCTCACTCCCTCCCAAGCACACAGCATGAAGCTTGGGTCTGTGTCTTGTTTTGCTACCACAGCATTCCAGGCTCTGTCAGTTTGGATTGCAACATAAATATTGTGCAACTGCGGACTCCTTAGTTCCAATTATGGTAATATTGCAGGTGACACTGAGAAAGATATTTTTAATAGTCTCTGGTCACATTATGCTCCGACTCATCATCTGTGTATTAGATGAAGAGAAATTCAGCAAAAGGAAATTTTGTTGATAAATGAATCTGAAACAAAACTGTATGCCTAGCACTGACCTGAAAAAAATGGTGTCTTCCCCATTCTGATAGCAATTTAGTGTTAGCAACAAAGACCCAAATGTCAGTCATTGGGTATTGAAGAGTATTTATAAAATTATTTTTAAAAGATACATAAATATGATTAGAAGTTTTATTGATTCACAAAATGTGCAGGCACCTATGTATAATAAAGCTAGTAGGTTCAGTTTAAACTTTCATTCTAGTTACTGAAGACAGGCACTGAAACTTAGGTTAAAAATAGCACCATAGTTAAGTCCAGGACAGTAGATTCCATTTTTACACATAATCAAATACTCTAAATGTATTCTTCTACTGAGTCACACAAAGATTCAAAATGCAAGTGCTCAGCCTGTAACTTAGTAGGACTAGTCAAGTATATGGTTTTCTCCATCTACCACCTTTCTCAGGCTTTACAGGGACAATCAAATAATACGGGGAAGGAAGAGTCTCAAGAAGTGAGAGGAAGGTCCAGCCAATAGCCATACCCTTTCCTGACAAATATGTAGTGAATTACTGATGTTCACACATGCCTGGCTGCCACGCCTGGCTGATTAGGCTGGACACCACTGATTTAAAACAAGTCTTTGTGTTCACCTTTTAAGAAATGTCTTATTCATATGTCTTGGGATCCTCCCAAATTATTTATCTGACTGATGTGGATTTTTAAAATCCATTTAGTGAATAAATGAAAAGGAACCCCTAAAAATATTTAAATTTTATGAAAAAGTCACTTTGAATATGGCTTTTTCATCTTCATGGTGATTTGCTGCAGGGCCTATGAAACAGTTGGTATTAGAAGCTGTATTGAAAGAAAAACTGAAAAGACATGGCTTTGGTTTAAATATGCACAAGCAGTCCATCACGAGTCTCACTCTAGATGGCCTTGAAGAACAGTTAAGTAGCTGGTAACTCCTCGACCTCAGAAACCCATTTTGCAAAGGCACATACAAACTCATGTAGAGCATCAACCAACTTTGGTGCCTAAGCCAAGAAAAGGAGTCTTCAAATCAGCTTCAGAAAACTTGAGATTAATGTTGAAGGTCTTGGATTTTTCAACACAAATATATAGCCGTTGTCTCACGCATGTCCTCTCCTGAAGCCTAAGACTGGTCAAGACACAAGCAGGGCACCTGCATGCCACAGGAGCCAGGAAGCTCAACCTGAGTAGAGTCCTGACAGGTGGCAAGCTGTCACCAGCAGATAGAGCCACTCTATCACTCACCACTCCAAACCCCACTGTCAGTCCAGGCATCCCTAGACCCCATGACCACCTCAGGAAACAACCTGAAACTGGAGCACAGCAAGACACCAATGCTGCAAGCCATGCATAGTCTGGAAACAAATGTAAACCTAGTCTGAAAGCACACTTCCCTCATTTTTTAAAGGAAACTTTGGAAGGCCAGGTTTTCCAATCACAACCCTTTAAACACCTTTTTTATGTTGTAAAACACTCTTTAGCATGGTCAACTCCTGCCTGGGAGAACCACACTCCTCAAACACTGTTTCGAGGCATTCACTGTTATAACCAAGGTCTTAACTGCACTCTTAAGAGTGTTTTCTATCCCACAACCTGAGATGCAGTAAAGGTGGATAAATTCATTTTCTTTCTGAAGGCCCTGGTCTCTTTCCTGAAAAGCTGCATATGAAGAAAGGAGCCCTGAGACACTGTGCAGACACATGTGCAGGTAAGACACAAACCCACGTCACTTCCAAAAATCATGGCTTCACAGAACAAACACTGGATTGATCATCAACTTCCTTACCTAGCACTGTCCTGAAGCTATACACAAATGTTTTGGCAGTTCTACCATTCTTCTGGCTTCGCTGTGATTTGAGAGTATGATCTGGCTCTCAGATACAAAACCAAAAAAACCCAACAAAAAAACCTCAACCAACATTTTTAAAAGGTTTCGATATTGTAATTCACAAGATTTACATTTCCGATTACTCAAGTATACTTCACACCCTTTCCTGGTTGATAATAAAGTGAGGGCCAAGAACATCCAATGCTAAGCACACCTTTAACTCTTTTATAATTTTAAAACAGAATTAAATACAAAACATATTAAAGTTTCTGTCACAACAGACTTAATTTTTCTTCTTAAGCAAAACAGTGTTCAAGGAGTTACTGATGCCACGTGAAACTTCTTCTATATATTCAATATAGTTATCTGTTGAATCACTGACCATACATATTCTTCAATGTACAGACGAACAGTTATTGTGTACTGAGAACAATTGACAAACATCATCACAACATTAAAACTAATTTAAATGCATTCAAGACTGGTAATAAATGGGTCTGAATGAATTTCTGCACAAAGGCATAATGATCTTTAGCAAAGTTCCATCTTAATATTTTTACAGGTTTAGCACCCATATATTCCACTAATTGACTTTCAATGAAGAATGTTTTTTGCCACATATCAAGGAGTCCTCAGCACCCTTTCTCTTATATTTGCCCTGCTGTATACATAATATTATTTATTCCTTATTGAACTAAAGATGTTATTCTACAAAGATAAAAATGTTGACACAATTAAAAAGCACAACAGTTCAGCAGATATGTGTATCTCTGCAGTCTGTGCACACCTGACTGCATTAGGTTTTTGTGTTTTCATTTTTAGGTCATGAGAATACTGTAAGTACTGCAATGAAACCACAATCCTGTTTGTGTTCTCTCACAGAGAAGTGCCTTGAATCATAAATATTTCAATTACTGTGTTTTAGAGTCTAAAAGACAGCTAGTGTCTTTTCGAGACAGTTCTCTTCCCTCTTTATCTTCAAAAGACCTCTGTCCCTCCTCTGTCACACTAAGAAGATTATACTTTTTTTCAGGAAGTAAAAATCAACTCTTAATGCAACAACTAAGTTTCCAAAGACACACATCGGAATTAACAGGATCTAATATTTAAAAAATAGCAGCCTCAACTGGGGTCAGCGTAACTTGGTCTAACTCCTGTGCCTGTCAGAGCTGTGTCTGACCACGTGTGTAACACTGATATGCAAAAAGTTCATTATTTCTTCCCACAGAAGAAGTGAAGGTGAAAAAATTTATTTTCTATACTGGGCACCAGATGAAAATCACATTGTTCTTTCTTCTGAGAACCCGAGCCCCTATTTTTGAGCAGCTGGCCACCTCCCGGCAGCACTACCTGCGCTTATGCTGGCTCCTAGCCAGCCACAGGTTTTTCTCTGGCCTTTTTCCACAGCACTCCCTAACTCTCCATTGTTTGTGCGTTGCCCTTCTCCTTTGCAAAGCCCTTCATGGCTTCCCACCACTAACCCTTAAAATTTCCTTTCTATTATTTCTACATTGCAAAACTTGACAGTTTCTGATCTAATTTCCAAGCAGTTAAATGTCAACTACAGGTTTTACGACACAGGTATTACCCACCACTTCTTTTACTAGTGGCATTACAATTCCAGGAGAACAATATGCCTCCTCAACACCAATAGTAAAACTTACAAAGGGCAAAATCAACAATGTAACTGTGAGTAAGCCTTTTACTAGACAGCATCGACAGCACGGCAAAGTTTAAATGGTGTTTAGAGATTTCACCTACCAAAAAAACTCTTCATCATTCCTGAGCAAATTCAAAATCAACATCTGATAGATACTTAAAGTATTATACTTGACATTGTTTGGCGACTCTAAGATTGTTTCTCTAAACACAAGTTCCTTAATTTTTCAGACTGAATTATCCAATTTGGTCCCGTTGGACAAGCAATGTAATCAGCTAAAATTGCACAGCCATTCTCTTTCTTTCTCTGAAAGGACAGCTCTGAAAAATCAAGGTGGCAATATCCATCAAGATCAAACGGTTTTAACATATAGATACATCAAAAGTTTAATCAGTCAAATTATGTCAAATACATAGTTTCAAATTACATTAAATACTTAATTATTACTTCAATACTATGTATCATGTTGGTTTAGGTTGAAATACAGAAACTGAATATGGAGTAAATCAGAATTTGGATTTACTTAGGAGACAAATTCAGACCAAAGTTGCAAAATACACCTTATGTTGAGAACGAAAAAATAAATTATTTTTATAAGATCATCAACAAAACTTCAACCTTAAAAGATATAGGGGGTTTTTTGTAACAATACAACAATGTAAATACTTATTCAATGAAATAATGTGCTTAGAAAATCCCAACAACCTTCTAGTTATATATATCAATGTACCCCCTAGTCTCAAAGCACCACTCTTCAAACGAATTTCTAGTTTTGGGCCCAATGATAGAGTATCTCCCACCAGGACAAGGTTCACACAGGCCCACAGGAATCTCAGTCATCCTCACAACATCCTGGAGGCAAACTAGCTGAAACAAGACTGAGATCGGCACCTTACAGAAATACTTCATATGATGTAATTTGCAACCATGGTCTGATGCACTGCAGAGATCCAAAGGACCAGCTCACTGAGCAAAGGACTTACAGTTTGTCCTTGTGGACTCTGCAACCACCAATGGTCTGGCAACTTCTCAAAACAGACACCCCACCACCCACTTTCAGCACCTGATGCCGATAGGAAGGAGAGAGAAGACTGAAGCTCCTTGGTAAACAAGCAAGCTCTAGAGGTAAGCCAAAAGCCAGCCTGTGAACCTCAAAGAGGTTGTATGACGGATGATCTGTAGTCACTCCTTCCACCCCAGAATGGCCATCATACAGCAGCGAGCGGGTGGAGGGGTGGGCAGGGCAGAAAATCTCCCTTCTGCACTTTGAATGAAGGTGCTGCCTATCCCTTAAAGCTGTCAGCTTGTTGTTCCTCAGCCTGGTAAGTTAGAAAGTCATACGTGTTACCTATAGCAAAGCCCTCTGCCACCCAGCAGAAGAGACACCCACACTCAGGGCATGCAGAGGGTACAGTCCACTGTACCCAAGGGAATAGGCTCTGCCCTCAGCAGCCAGCCTAACTAATGCATACAGTTAAATAGGAAACAAACTGCAGCAAAACCCTCTCCAGCTACAGATGTGTGATGACTAATTGCAGGGAAAAGGAACAACTAATTAACCAGACAAAGTTAAAACTACAATGTCCTTATTCTGTCTCCTCAGCAATCTCTACAATTTATTAAAAAGATTTAAGATAGTTAATAGCATAAGGCAATGTGCACAATATTTTATTTTTCTTAAAGCAGAAACCGAAATCCTGATATTAAACACAATTCCACACATAACTCACTCCTCAGAGTTCAAGTGTTACTTTCTAACACCATCCCAAACTACACTTTTGGTGAACCAATAAACGTCATAGCAACTGTTCATTAAAGAGATTATTTTCAGCTACTTCAGTAATGACAGCATAGGTAAGCTATTGCTGGCACTTTCAAATCCAGCTTTCTGACATAAAACATCGTCTTGCCCTTAAAATGCAAACCTATCAGAAATGGGGATTAAAAAAAAAAAAGCAGTAAAGCCGAAACAGATGCAAATCTTACAACAAAGGATAGATGTCTCTTATAATTTGCAGTAAACATTTTGAAAGATTTTTGCAAGTAGTAAGTTTGATTAAACTACTGAAAGCTTCAGAAAGCAGAGAAAAAGATCATCAGTGTTAAATAATAAGAGTTGGACTGCTCCTTGTTTTTGTGCTGATCTAGAAGTTTTGAAATTTAAGTTTAAAGCTACCCCTGGTAATTATTACAATAACTGTGCTCATTCTGTGAAGGAACAAATGTGGAAGAAAACCTTCAAAAAACTAACAATAAACTATACAACTGCAGTTTTAAGATTAAGAAGTTTGTTTATTACAGTTAAGCTTTTCTATAATTTAATCTTTTTTATTCTGTTTTTCTGGTGCCACTATTTTACACATACGATCAAGAAAGATTTCAAGTCAAAACGGGGCAGAAAACAGGAATTTAAACGACAAATATTTCTTCTAACAAGGATTAGTTGAGAGGTATGCTACAGTGGCTGTGAATAAAAAAATAGATAATTTGCATTACTTCTAGACCTACTAGCTGTCACAAAATTTAAAAAGAGTAGCGGTCCCAGCGTACAAAAAAATATTATTTTGTAACAAAGTTGATAGTATTTTTCAGTCTGAGCATGATTTACAATTTTCTCCAGTCAAAATCATTCCCTGGGTACTTCTCAATGACCTATGTCCTAAATCATTTTCAATTCCTATGAGCAAGTGACCTCTTCACGATCTCACTCACAAAGAAAAAACATGATGACTCCCATGAACCATTCATTTTCAACCACCACCAGAATTTAATTTCTCCAAAATAAACCTGGTAAATATAGAAATGGAACAAAAGAGTACTCAATGTTCAAGAAATATTAATCACTCTATCAGAAAGATAGATAATACCAGCCCTCACATTTCAATGATGAAAAACAAAGAGGTTAAGTGATATTTTCAATGACACAGAACAAAACACTGCCACAACACGGATCACATCTCAGAAGTTTTCTATTGTTTTCAGCCCACTAGCCTTGAATAACTCCTGTTCATGCAATGCTGAATCAGGTATATTCCTCAGAATACAAAAAGCTTATTCTAGCTCACGTAAATCAGCAAAAAAAAAAAAAAAAAAAATTCTTATACTACAGTATTTTTTTTTAAATACATTTGAGTCCAACAAGAACTTCTCCAAAAATATAATGGAGTCTGACAGGAATATTTCTAAGAAAACACCTTTAATCTTAAAATGTTGGTTCCAACACATTCTATTACAGAAAGAATTTTAAAAATGTATAAGCAACAGATGATTACTGAAAAAAAAGACCACCAAATAGTCACTTCAAAAATTTATGAAGCTATTCACCTGACTATTGTATAACCCTAGTGAAGCTTTAATATAGTACCACGTATACACTGACTAAAATGTCCTGAACTTGATATACTTCTTTTACTATTCCTCACATTAAAAAAAAACTTCTAATGCGGTTGTCTCCTATAGACTCTTTGTGGTCATTTTACACCAATCTTCACTAAACAGAAAGCTACAAAACGTGTAGGCTTTTTCCTCTCTTAAATGTTATAAACACTGCACTGTAGCAAAGATCTTGTGACACCATGTAAGGATCACTGCGGTTAAACTAAAAACAAAGAAATACACAAATATTTATACAATTGATTCTGCTTAAGCTTCCTAGTAAGGTTACTATTAAACCTTAAAGCCTACACCAACAAGGCCTCACATGAAGCAGTGCATTTCATGTGTTACATATTAACAGAATAAATTAGGATGTCTAATTACAAGACTTTTGTATGTCACTAAGTTACCTATCAAATGACATGAAGGTTACTACATGTATTTTGGAGATGCTACATTTGAAACACTCTTTCCTTTCCCTCAAGAGTTCAGAAATTTACTATTCTGAGTACCGAAGTGAATGATTTAAGTGTACAAAAATGCTACAGAACACTACCACTTTGTAAGAACTACATTAACACAGCAAATTACTACAAAATAGGGGTCTTTTAAGTATTAGATTTACATCACCAATTATTATAGTCAGGAAAAAAACCTTAAAATTAAAAAAATACTGATTTGAACATATAAAACTATATCTCAAAAGGATTTAGTGTAGCATTAGAGAAACCAATTTAATAATTAATCATATTTTCTTTAGAGTAATATTACTAGCAGTAGTGTTCTTCCTTATTGGCTTTAAATTACCTAGCACACAGAAGAAAAACTTTAAATCTGTCAAAATCTCTTAAAACTTTGTCTCCATCTTCTTTCCCACCCCCCCTCCTGAAATTAACATAGGGATATAGACACCACACGCAACTTCCAAATCCCATATTTGTAACAAAATTTCCAAGGACCTGACGCAAGGCCGTGGAGTCAATGGAGTGATTCCTACTGATGTCAATGGAAAGATTCCCACTCACTAGAACTAGTTTGGATAAGGGCTTTAACACACAGAAAAGATCAGGGCAAATCCTCTTTGGAAGGGTAACTTCTGTGTTTCTCTCTGTAAGTAAGTACCTACACAAGCAAGACTTCTTAAAAGTCGAGGTGGTTCCCTGGTAGAAGTACCGTCTGTTTTTCCATCTGCAGCTCTGCACTCTTTACTAATAGAGGACAATATCATAAATTTAGGGTAGTTACTTTTGAAATTATTTTTCCAGGAGAATATATCAGCAGCCTGCTTTCTGTCTGGACTACTCTCGCAAATCTTAGATGAATGTTTTCCTGCCTGCCCACAGTCCGGGCTCTTCCCCTCTCCAGGAGCACCATGCCGGGGCCTTACCAGCGCTCGGAAGTGTTCTCGGCCGGGGGCTGCGCTGGGACACGGGCCCGCTGCCCACCGAACCTGGCACGAGCCGAACTGTGGGAAAGAGCAAGAGCGACTCATGGGCTGCCTTCACCTTGGCCGTGCAGGCTTCGACGGGCGGCACAGGCTTCCCGGCAGATTACGGGAGGCCAAGAGCGCTGCCGCCTGCACACCCGCGCTCGGAGCAGCACAACGCGGAGCAGAGGCGCCGGCGCTCGCTCGTCCTCCCTTCCGTGGCTGCCCTGGCACTCCCGGTGGCATGGCAAAACCTGGGGCCGTCGCCGCTCCCCTCTCCTCAAAATCAATCACACTTCCCAAACTTTCCAACTCCCGCAGCCCTTTTCAATTTCAAGAGCCAATTTTAAGGGAAGGCCCCTACGTACCAGGCACGGAGGAGGCCACCTCCGGAACCCCGCAGCTCCAACATCGTTATTTATTAATTCTTGGGTTTAGGCAATTTTTGTCTTGGGTAGAGGGACGAGACTGTTCCCTGCGCAGCCCAAACAGCGCCGGGGGGTACCGCGACCCCACGGGCACCTCGTCGCCTCTGCGCTTCCCCTCCCACGCCAGCGGGGGCGCCCCGGGGCCGCACAGTGCGGGGAGCCCCGAGGGGGCGGCGGCAGCGGCCCCTCCGCGCGGGCGGGAGGGCGGAGAGGCGGGGGCTGGGGTGCGCCTCTCCCTCCGGCGGGCAGGCAGCACACAAAGGAGAAACGTGACACGTTTCTTCACCCGGGCTGTCTGCTGGGGAGGTCTTGGGGAAAAAACAAAACAAAAAAAACCCAAACAAACAAACAAACAAAAAAAAAAAAAAAAAAAAAAAAAAAAAAAAGAAAAAAAGAAAAAGAGGGAAAAGAAAAAAAAAAAAATCCACACCACACAAGTGGGGAGGGGAGCCGCGGGCAGCCGAGCCTCCCGCACAGGCTCCTTCGCAGCCTGGCCCCGAGCCCTCTCCGCCTCGCACTTCTGTTTCCGTGCGGAGAGGCTACAGGTTGTTTGTTTTTAATTACGCGGGGGGCGGGAGGGTACGCGGGGCT
>VYXB01005257.1:199176-251900 GCA_013397135.1 Pachyramphus minor | reverse complement strand
TTGGGGGTAGCCCGTGGCACCGAACCGGCGGGGCGGCCCTACCCGGCCACCGACACCGCCAGCTTTGTTGTGCGCCGGGCCGCGGCATCTGCGGCCGGCGGGACGGGAGCGGCGGCACTTGGCGACCCGCGGGTCTGGCCCGGCCCGGCCCTGCCCTGCCCCGCCACGGGCCACTGCCGTCTGGCCGGGCGCCCTCCGCTCCAGCGAATATCCGCAGCACTCCCAGCCCCGTCACCCTGCGTGGGCTGTGCTTTGTTCCGCGGAGCTGAGCCCCCGTCCCGTTCAGCGGCCCCGCAGGCAGCCCCCTCTTGCTGGTGGGCACAACGCGCAGGTAACAACACGGTGCTTGGCGGTGCTCGGGTCTGCGCGGCTCGGCGATCTCACGCAAAATTAAAGCTAAACAAGCACATACTTTCCCCGCTTTTTTTTTTTTAAACGACGATTACGGAATAAAATATAACTCGTTTTTCTAATGAAGAAGGCTGGTGCGTTTTATTTGTTCCTGTTTACGGTTCGAGACTTCATCTGCACAATTGTATTTCTCGCTTGAAATAAACCGCTTTGAAACTATCTACCTTTAATTAATTTAATGTATTTTCTCTGTGCAGCTGGCAGTATTAGTGTCTATCAGATTGCCAGTTTCCATTAGAGTTGTTTAGAAAGCGAACAAGAACACAGACACCTCTTCGCGAGAGGTTCGTTCCCTTTCCTCCCCGTGTACCGCTCCGAGACACTTGGGAAAGAGCAGAAAATGCTGGTTTTAACTGAAGTCAAACCGAGGAAAATCTGTATTACAACTTCAAAGAAAGGGAGACGTTATAAAATCGGTGGAGTTACACCACCATCTGTCGTTAAGCTTCGGGACTACAAAAGTTCTGACGTATATTAAACCTTAATGAGAGCTGGCAACTTTGTTTTTTCTTTTCCGCCTCGAACTCCTGCCGCCTTGGCAGGGTGGTTTTTCCGGCGTGGCTGGAGACTCCCGAGTGACGGGCAGCAATTTGCCGATGCCCTTCACACACGCGTCTGTCCACTGCCGTTTGCCTCACTGCCAGGCCAAAGGATTTGTTGTGGCACCTGATGCCCCCAAGCAGTTGCTCATCAAAACACAGAGGCACCCACACTTTATAGTACTTCCTGGCCTCGAGAGATTTCATTCATAAAAAGAAAGTCTAAATTTAAAGAAAATAAATAACATAATAATAAAATGACAAAACAAAATCACATAAAAAACACAACAAAAAAACCCAAACAAAACAAACAGGAAAAAAACAAACAGATCTCTCATATTGTAGCTGTAGGATTCAATTTAGCCCATTTTATATACCTATTCTGCGGTGCTGCATTTTGAAAAGGAATATATAGAAAACACACCTTGGAATAATATCTGTGAAGAAGCTATGATATTCTGATGCAACCTGTGATTACTCTTACAACTTTGAGAGCCATAAGCAAATCATTAGCAGAAGCATAAAATTATTTTATAATAATAGGGTAAATATGGCAACTTCTATGCCCTTGTAAAAGTTTCACATCAGGCTTTAGCTCTTTCTAAATTCTTCAGTTAAAGAGCTTGCAAATGCCTATTTGCTATAGTTACTTAAGAAACAAGGAGTGTTTTCCTTGGAATTTTCTGAATATTGACGTTCCATGTTTCAGAGACCAATGGCTACTCATGCAAGTAAGGATCGTCACAGAACTCTACCATGAAAACCATCGTCTGTCATTATTTTATCACAGTTCCTATTTCAAGACAGGTGTGTTTTAGTGAATATTGATCCAACTGTGTTGCTGGATGGAATGCTTATCATTAAAGGTTAGCTCTCAGGTTGTTTCTCTTTCTCTATAGAAATTCAGGGAACTTTGTCTTCAGCCTGGCAATTCGCAAGTGCTCACAGTCTTTACACTGTAATTAGCACTAGGCATCTCCCATTGATATTTGAGGTGAAGGTGGTGGTTAAATACATTCATATAAATTCTGTTTACCAATCTGATTCCCACTCCCAGAAAAACTCTTGTTTCCTATACCCTACTGTTGACACTCAGAAGGAAAATTTCACTTTTAGTTTGTGGACATGTCAAAACAGAGAAACTCATTTCTTACGAAACTCTATGTCCACTTTCCAGGCTATCTCACAAAATGCAGGATTATGCTGCAGGCAATAAACCCTTTCAGTATTCCTTTGTCTACCATGTCCTTTTCATGTTACTTAAGAATAAAATTACATTTTCTATCTTCTCCACGGTGAGCTAAGTTTTCATAACCAATGAAGCTCTTTGAATCAATATTAAAAGCTAAAGTTTGTGAACTGGTGAAACAAGTGTTTAACATTCATCTGATTGAAATAAATTTTGTGACACTTTCAGCTTTGAGAAACAACTAGGCCATTACAACCAATTACTGATTTAGGAACATATGGTAAAAACCTTGCGTCCAAAAATTTGCTGATGATTTCAGTGTTTGCACTGCCTACAGTTTGATATATCCGTAATATAGTATAATTTCATTTTTAAGCTATTCAATAGACATTATAGCAGCAACCAAACTTTAAAAAATCAAATAATTGAGAAGTGCTGGGAAAAAGAAAAATTAAGCATGACTCTCAAAATTGTCTTGCTTCAGTTCATACAAATGCTGCCCTGAACCGACTGAAACAAAGGGATTACACTGTGTCAGTCTCATTTCTTTGATACAGGGACGGGGGGAGAGAAACAACCAAAAAGTTGTGGGAATCTTCAAACCTGATTTCTGTAGTGGAAAAACATGTCAGAATTCTTGACATTATGTTTGACATCTATATATAAAGATGACCCATACATCTTTCTGGATTCTTTTCCTGGTTTGTGGCCAGTTTTGGATAAATAGGCCATGCTGACTTCTCAGGTCCTGCTCCCCAGCCATTAGTTGTATATATGGAAGTCTTTTTTAGCCAAAGGTGAGGAAAGTTTTAAGATTGCTAAACCTTTTGGTGAGTTTCCAATGTATAACCCAGGGAGCTGTATCACAAACATACATAAACAAGTAGCTGTGAGTCTCATAACTTCTGAAAGTTTGGCATCTGACCTGTAAGATGGTACTAAAATTTAGGCATATAAATCTAAGATTGTAATCTTTTAAAACCTTGTTTAGCATCCAGGGAGTTTACACTGATAAGGTGCCAATAAATTTGCTTAGGCTTCTAAGGTACCACTTCTGAAAATACTCAAATTAATAACTGTCACATTCAGGCCAAAGAGCATGGTGAGTTTCCTCAACCAACCTCCTAAGAACTAGGCATCTTCTGTGCAGCTGAGCATTACATTGTAATTAGTTCAAATGCCCAGTCAGTCCTTAGAGCAGCCACTGACCCAAGGCTCCCATTTCCTTGGTGTCTCACCTGATGGGCTGTGCACCCACACTTCTGCTGTTCCAGCTGGTCTTCAACCCCTGTTCTGCAAAGGGGCCCTACTCCGGATCAACCCAAACCAAGTGCTTAGGTCATGGTCTTGGGAGGTGACTGATGGCCTAGGCCCACGGAGGGTCTAGAAGTCTATTAGAATATCATCATAATTTAGTAACTGTGTATATATATATATATAAGACATTGTAGCCACTCCCCTTTGCTGTCATGTTTCAAACCATCAGTGAGAACACCTGTGCCTTTCATGAAACAGACCATACAAACACCATCTCCAGAAGTGCTTCAGGGCTCTGAATAGCAAAGTAGCAGAGTATGGCAACCCCAAGAAGAGAAGCAGTAAAGTCAATGTTGTCTCTTAAGCCTTTTCTGCAATTGACTTGAGCAACTCAGAGCAGTGACTACTGTGAATTTCACTCCAAAGTTCCCAGCTTCCTCAGCCTGGTGCAGAGGCAGCCCAGATGCCCATCTCGAGCTTATGGAGTATCTGGGATTGTATATAGGGGCCAAGTAAGTCAAGAAACAAGCTCAACAGTAAAAATGTAGTCCTGACTATAAAACAATGAGTCTTCACAAGTACCTCCCAGGTCTGAACTCTAACATTTCCTTTTCTATCTTGTGCTTATTTATTTGCATTTTTCCCTGTCATGATTTTCACAGGGCAAAACTTAAGACATAGAGACTTGCAGAAATTTTTCCTTAAGGCTGACAAAAATCTTCCTGAGAAGCAGATTTTTCTCTTTTATTTGTTCTGTTGCTTCTACTCTCCTCTTCCAGCTGTAGCACTTTCTCACCCCTCAGGAGAAGGTTCTATAGAAGTGCCTCTGCCACAAGCTGTGCTCTGGTGGGAAGCATCATCTTCAGATGAACTGCTCCAGCCTCACTCAGAATAACAAAGGTGTGTGGGTTGCTAAAGGAATAGAGAAGTAGAGGAGTAGTAAATGAGTGGGGTTTGTAGTACCAAGAAGAGCATACATTTATGTTCTTGATCTTTCTTCTTAAGCAAAAAATACTTACATTTAGGGAAATAGATTTAGTAACAAAACAACAGTTACATCTGTGTCTGGACAATGCTTTCCTTTGGTACAACAGACACATAGACCACATTAAAGATGCAAAATTCCTTTCAGTTTCATGACATTTACATATCTGCAGCAACATTCTGTGAATTCTGGAAATTCTGTCAGTATTTAGGATTAAGGGACAGAGCTGTCTTTTTAGAAAACATTTCTATGTCATACACATGAATTAGCATGTATTAAGCAGTCATCTTTCTGACCACAAGCAGTTGTATAGAATTCATGGGTTTGGGAAGTAAATTGAAAGCAGACAGTGGATGTTAACAATATGGTTAGATGCAGGAGTTTTACGCTAGTCAAACACTAAATAAACAAGTCAATTTTCTAGGTTTGTTTAAGAGAACTTCAGGATACAACCTCAGAACATGTATTTTTAAGGCAATACAGATGCTGCCTTGTAGATGTGAATTACAGAGTTCTGTGATTCAGGAGCAGCAAAGTAAATTTGTTTTCCAAATTTGTAAAAAACTTTAATCAAAGAAATGACATTATAATACTTCTTTCCTCAGCATTCCCTTTTTCACTTTCCTTCAACAGAAAAAATATTTTTTTATTGCTTCAGCTACACAGCCAATACAGCTAGGAGGAGGATCAGAGAAATTTGAGATGAGGCACCACCTACACAAGTGGATATCATACTGCTGCACTTTAGATCGTCAGTTATTTTACTCATAGTGCGAGAAGAAAAAAAGATAAGCAACTCAGAAAACCAGAATTTTTTAGGACAAATTATTTGCAAGGAGAGGAAGTACTAGAAGTTCAATAATTTTATACCCAGTTGTTAAAAAAGCCCACAGAATTTTAAAAGACATTCTTTTTATTTGCACAGTCTAATTTTTTGGTGGTAGACATATTTGCTTTTCATGATAGCAAACTGCAACTACACCCAAATCCTTTTCATAATTCATCGTTCCTGGTTGCAGTTGAAGGATGGAACTGTGCTAGCTACTGTGGTCCATATTCCCAAGGACAAGGCTACAGCTGAACCTTAATCTAGTCTTTGGAAAGTATGGTGAAGCAGTTGCTTGAACCATGTGCACCTTCCTACCTCAATCCAACCATCCAATAATTTTGTGTGCCTGTGCTGGAGTGCTTTGTCCCAAGAACTTGGCAGCAAGCATTGTACCAGGAGAGCATTGTACCACATTGTACCAGGAGAGCATTATACCACAGGAGAGATGTCAACATTTTATCATCAAAGGAACGATTCTTCCATCCATGAGTGTCCTTTATGTGTCAGACTTTCACAAGTCACCACTTTAAGAAAGAAGTCAGCATCATTTAAAGAAACCAGATTATCAAAGGGATCAGCTGACTGTTGAAAATTTGGTCTTGAAAAGTGTTTAAATAGATACTGACTTCTTACAAATCTCTTCAAGCTACACACATAAAATTCTGGCATTCTTCTTTATTGAAAATCTACCACTGCAGCACCATGCTGCACTGCATGGATGCACAGCAAACCTTTATTTTGAACCAACTCCAAATACACGTGGAAGAAGGGAAAAGCAGTAAGTGCCCATTTGAAGAATTACCTATACAGCAGATATGTCTGCATACTTCTTACAGTAATTTATTGAATTTAATATAACAGGTGAACTGGTGCTACTTGCTGTAATAAAGGTTTAAGAGGGATTATTCTAGGAGATAACTGCTAGTTTATTCATACATTTTAATGGTGGCTGGTCTGGGCCTAATACAAGTATTATGTAAAAGCTTACCCAATGCAAGCATTACTAAAAATCTACAGAAAGATTGCTGGTTTCATTGTGACTATGACAAGCTAACTACAAAGCATATGGAGACAAAAAAATTAAAATAAAAAGGTCCTCAATAAATAGTAACAATGAATCAGTAAGGCACTTCTTGTATTCTTTATACTGACACAAAACTCAATTCGTGTTATAGTAGTATGTGTATCACAGACTACTTAAAATATGTAACTGTAGTCTAGAAACGGGACAACAGTTTGGCATTTAAAAAAATAGAAAGGTAGAAAGGATTTGGTTTTTTCTTCAAAATTATGCTTTAACTTATTTTTGGGCAGGCATGTTTAAAAGGACTTCAAATACTGTGGAGAAACTTTAAAATACTACTTAGCCATCAAAACCAACCCTGAACAGTTTCTGCACTGTCCTTAGCATGTAACTTGCTCTACCCACACTCATACCAACAGATACGTAAGCAACTATCTATGATATTTCAGTAGTGGATTAACCCTCATACCAGAACAGATACACTCATTTTGAATAAAAATCAGGTACTGACAGCACCATAAAAGATCAAATTCAGTACTGTACATCAGTGTAAGGGGCCTGAATACTGAAACATGTGAAATTGATACCATTCATTTATGAAATGAGTTTGTCTTAGTTGCCCCAAAAGCTGATGTGAATGTATATTTATGGTTGGGTTACTAAAATGAATGTTATAACCTCCTTAGAAAAAACATAGAGCAGGTAAGCAGAAGTAAGAATGTAATCAAACAATGGAATTTTAAACACTTCATTAGCAACTTATTTTATGAATGATGCCTCTAGGTTTCTTAAACTGTTAGGTGAGACAGGATATTCATGTTGATCCTTTGAATCCTCACAGTGTCTTTCAGTTGAGGATAGGGAATGAGACCAACTAGACTCCAAAAATGAAGACTCAGTTTGGCTAACACGTGCTGTAACCACCCACTGAGTAGAAGAGTGGCATCATCATTTTCCAGTTGTGACAAACTCCAGACAATAATACATGAATGTCCTAATGGAGGAACAGGGGTTGCCCACTGCAGAATATCAAATCATACCGTTTGGCAGTACTTTAAGCACCTATATGTAGCACTGAAGGGAGAAAGGTTGTCTTAAAACTAGGAAGATCAACACAAGCATAGTAAACTAGCATTCAACACTGACATTTCTAAAAAAATGCAATAGAATTTAAAGAGAGGGTTACTCTTGCCAGCAATAAGTTCCTAACTTAGAGAGTTGTATGCATCATAAAAGAGAATTGAGGGACAGTAACATATATAGATAATGTGATCACAAAATTAAAAGTTATAAAGATAAAGCAGAATTATTTGATCATAGCATATGATGAATAAAGAGTTTCAATTTTCAAGCAACAAAAGAGGACACTAAGCAGCAGTTCATGAACCTTAAAAGAGTGGGATGAGGTTTTGCTTTAGCATTAGTATGGATTTCCAATAAATCTGGGGAAACAAATGAAGTTACAAAAGAACAGAAGAAAGCAAAAGCTCTAACTGTATTTCTAAGTGGTAAACAGGACAGCATGGACAGGCTTGTCAATCTGATATCAGTCCCAAACAATTAATGAAATATAGGCTAAAGCAATAGATGGGAAAAAGGAATGTAAAATGTGCAGAGAATATTTGTTGGGAGGGGCTGAGGGTGAGAGAAATAGCATGTTTTGGAAAAAACCAAGCACTTTTAAAAACCCACAGGGATCAGGACAGATAATCAACCAAACAAAATTCTCAGTGCAAGCCTATGATCAGAAGGAATGTGTCTGCCCTTGTGGAGAGATGGTTAAAACCTGGAGAAGGTTAATGGAAGAGGATCATGAATTCAAACAAATTTAAAAAACATGTATTCCAATATCTGGAATACGTTTTGATAATAGTGGGGTCTTCACTGTAGCAGACAATGTGTAAAAGATTCCAAAGGATGGCATCTGCAATGAGACAAATTCAGACTAGAGTGCAGAGGGACATTTTTAACTGACCATTCTGGTCAGCGAGACTATTCCCAAATTATTTCTTTCATGCTGTCAGGGATTCCCCATCACAATCAACTTTTAAAACAAGCGTGGAAATTTTCCTAGGAATATACTATTATAAAATAAAAATTCATTCAGGAAAATTGAATAGCCTAGGTGGTACGTGTAGGTTTTAAGGCTCCATGATCACAAAAGCCAGGTCTGGCTTTCTAATCTCTGAGCAGTGTTGAGTTAGAATTGTCATCAACAGGTACTTTACAGCCCATGAAGATAAATGGGAGCATACATACTATTCCTTATGGTGGCTCTTTCAGGCAGTTTAAAAATTCAGGAACACTGCTACATTGTATTTCATGTGGGAAGATGTATTCATAAACAGAAAATAAACATTTCCAAAAGCAACGTGTTATTATCGTGAATATTTACGATTTCTATGTCAATAGCAGTTAACACTTGCAAGTTGAGGACTCTACTGTAAAAAGTCAATTTCAGTTAGTTTGCAATGGATCTTGTAGCACAACTTGAAGACAACAGTAATTTTTAGTCAGTGAACAGACATAGCCATAGCTGTTAAAGGTACACATCCTATTACTCAGAAACACTCTTCACTAAGTCACGTGGCATGCATTCCTTTACTCCAGCATGGAAAAATTCTGGGTTCAAAGCTTAGCTGGATTCTGTTTTGTAATTATTCTTGATCTTCTATTAATGTGCTGAAGCAAGTGGGAAAACACAAGTATAAAAGTACTGGCAGCACATTTCCAAGTGTTTAGTTTGTTTCGTTAAACAATAGTCTAAGATGTAAAATTTACAGGGTTTGGTAGTCCACAAAATATTTGTGTAGCAGGAGTACTGTGGTTTTTGTATTTGACTTCTCTGAAACATTGCAGATGAGAGGAAAATTTTGCAATGAAATGAAGGATCTAGCCTCTCTGGGAAAACAAAGGGATGTTCCTCACAAACTAAGATTACAAGTACTAAAGAAATTCACAATTATTTCCTTCCTACCCAGCATTCTCTTATCAATTAAGATTCCTGGGTGCAAAAACTTCATTTGAACTAGCCTGAGTGGTCTCTGTGTCCAAGGAAGACTTTGCAAGGCATAGCTACATGGGCTATGATGTAATGAGATCTTGTTAGCTAAGCAAGACCAGACCTCAAGCTTAAGCAAAATAAATTCGGATGGAGTCCCTGCCCCTTGACCCAGCTATTTTGCAGTCTTTGAACAGTAAAGAAACTTGGAATCTGGTCAGAGATGGCAGTGCAAAAATTCCCCTGGCGGAAGGGAACTGTCAAACGACGTAAAACCAGAGGAGCTGGTTCCCACTGCTTTCTGTCTTGTCCAAAAAAGTATGTTAATCAAAAGAAAGGTTGGGAAATTCAGAGGGAAGATGAACTGTATCTTTATTGTGATGATTTCTGGCCTGAATATGGGCCCTTAGGGGCCAAAGCCAGCATCATAAATTACAATCATATAGAGTTAACAAACTTACTTTATATCGTAAGTTCAGCTGAGGAGCAAAGCGAGACAGGACAGACTAAGATGAAACTGTAATTCATTCTGAGAACACCTCCAACATTTCCTCTGAGCACGTTTTTGAAGAGGAGGAAATATGTACCTCTATGAAGCTTTTTGCAAAATCTTCACTGTTTGTCCCAAAAAATCAGTGGGACAATAATAAATATATTTTGATATACACAGTATGTATATATGCAACATACATACATATATATGCAAATATAGACAATAATACATATATAATAAATAAATCTGAATAACACTGAAGAAAACAAGCATTACAAACTAGAAATATAGGAGCACATAAATATGTAGTATTACTAGAAAGAAGTACAATTACATTAGCCTTTTCTGCCCACTGAAGGTTTCTTTCACTTTTCAATGCTTAATTTGAGAAAAGTTGGAAAGATAGTAAATCACTGAAATCTTGAGATTATCTACAGTCTGCTTACTTTAAAGGTGGGACTGGGTATAAAATCTGTAATTTTGTTCAGGACTTGCTCACAAACATCATCTTTGGCTAAGTATTTTTCTTTCACTGAAATCTTACAGCTTATGTGTTTTTTAACAGACCTGTAAATTTTACAGTTATTTTTCAATTAAAACTCATCATATGAATTGCTTTGGCTGAGAGGTGAGAAAAGATGTTCTAAGCAACAGCTGGGATTCAGGAGGACTAGTGTTTTCTCTGACACTGATATTATGTAACCTACTTTGCAGAAAAAAATATATAGTTTGAGGAGATTTAATTGGAATGTTTTGAACTGCAAAGCAAATTTAAAGCTATTTTGCCCAGTATCTGTATATGCTGCCATAATACATATATACAGTATCAGTATCAGGTTAATGTGGGACAAAGGAAAGACAATTCATTTTCACACAAATTCCTGAACTGTGGTGTTCAATACCAAAAGAGGGTATTGAGTACCTTTACTTCTAAAGGTCTTTCTCATCAATGGCCATGTCCAAATTTATAACTGGTGGAAAGAAGGGGATCACCTTCCTTACTCATGTCTGTGGGATTCAGAAATGCATCTTACCAAATATTTTTAACATAGCTAAAAATCTAAAAACTAGCATTTCAGCCTGTATTTAAGAGCATGAATCCTCAGTTTTGGGAAGCAATGCTTCTCAAAAGGAGTTGGGGATCAGAGTTCAGAGTCATCTGGGTGTAATTTCCAAATGTGACATGGTGCACAAAATGTCTAATATGAGCTTAATAAATAGGCATCAGAGGAATAATGAATGAAGATAGGTGTCAAGAGTTATTATGCTACTGTTGTATTTAGCACTGATGAAATCATTACTGTAATATTTTGTCCAGTTCTGGGGTCCATGGTTCAGGAATATTGTTGAAGAAGTTCAGAGAGGAGTCACGAGCATGACTTGGGGACTGTTAATCATGCTTCAGGGTAAAAGATTCAAAGAGCTCAATCTGCTTAGTTTATCAGTTGAAAATACTAAAGATTGATTTGGACCTAACCTCTTAGCTGTTACCATGGGGAATTATACAGGTTTGATTATGGACTCTTAAATCTAGCAAATGCATGAAATTAGCAATAACATAAGGAGGTAAAATAGAAAATTTGGACAAATTCATGCTAGAAATAAAGATGCGTATTTTTGCCACCTGGAGTGAGCAACTTCCCTAGGTCTGTGGCAGATATCTTCTCAATAGAAATCTTTAAAAAAATCTTTTTCTGAAAAATAGTTTGCAACTCAAACAAGAATTAATGTAGGCAGCTGTAAATGCTTTCCTACAAGAGTACTTCTGGTTTTATCATCTGCAAAACTGTGAAAAGACCAGGCTGAAATACTGAGTTTTGGGACCTTGAAGCCATCAACAAAGAGAAGCTCCAGAGAAACTATAGTTATGGTGGCACTGGAAGTTGTTTTATGAACTTTAGACCAGTTTGGTAAGTGTATACTAGCGTATAAAGCACTAATAGCTTTATAACTAGGGACTTTCATATTACTTGCCAGCAAAAAAAAAATTCATATATAGCAATTAATGAGTTGTGTCACTCAGAAATCCTGTGAATTCAGTAACTATTCTTGTTTGTGTTATATAGATGACAAATTGAGAAACAGAGAGATCAGAGAGGAATTCTGGGACTTGTCTGGAAAGGAAGCAAAAGCTTTCTGAGACCTGTTCCTGGGCTTTAACCAACTTATTTAATATTTTTTTTACCAGGCAAGCTTAAAGATCCTGGCAGGTGACATTCCTGTTCTTGTGTCAGTATTGATCCAATGATGTGTCCAGTGCCAGAAGACACTCTGATGCTGAAAGTGCCGTCTTTTTCCAATGACACATAGAAAGTGATGTCCTGAGCATTTACCCTGTAACTTACCCTCATTGTACTCATATAAAGAAGAGGTGATATTGACTTTGGTGTCTTGTCAAAATTCCAACTTGGGGAATTAGTTTATTCTTACTCCTTGAATTTCTGTATTGATGACACTTTTCATACACCTCCCTACAGAAAAGAATACCAGTACTATTACAACAGAAAAGTTTGCAGTATTAAATGAACCAAACTGTGGAGAAATAAAATATAACTGCCACTTTACACAATTTTTGTAAAGGACCCTGCAGGAAATCAATTAATGGTGCATCACTGACTTTAAAGGGATACAAAGAAAAATAAATTTTATAATTATATTTAATGAAAGACTGTTCTGTACCCCAAATCTAATATATGTTTTTATGTCTGTTTTTAGAAAATTTGGGAATTGCCTTCATGATACCAAGTGTCCATTCTTAAGTGTATGTTACGGGCGGAAGACGAATTCAAGGATAAATAATGAAAATGACACCTATTAAGCAACAGTCAATTTACTGCACTTACAACAACAACAAAAAAATCGGACTTCTAGCAAGAAAAAACTCCAAGTCCCATTTGTTACCAGCATTGAACAAAATCAACATAAAATGAACCAACATTATTTTGGCCTTTGATCTCTTGGATGTTTTATTACAGAGGTCATAAATCACACAATTATTATCTGATATCAGGACAGCTTGAACTAACCTCTTACATTCCTAAGGCAGTGAGAGCCTTCATCGCAAGTCAAAATTGCTTGTGTGAAATAAGTAACCTTTCTAAGGGAAACTAATCCCTTTCCTCTCAGTTTAATCTGGACTTTTGAAAAGTTTTTAGTGGTTCAGAGGTGGAAAACATCATACTGAAATTCATCAGATCACAGACATTTCCCAATTGTTTCTGGGAGCTGTAGTTATAATTTGTAAATCACATCATCACTTGGGTTCTGGCTACATTTAATTGTAGACTTCCTTCTTCCTTTTGCACCTCTTCATCAGTGAAGGTCAGCTCAAGATGGCTCTAAGTTTTGGCTGCTAAGATCCAGGAAAATTTGGAAGGCCTTTAATTCTGTCATTTCATTCCTGCCATTGATATGAAACAGTCTACATTTGATAAGCTTCAGAAAACACAGAAGAGAAAAGTACACACTTGGATTTTCTTTTCTCCAATAGGCAGTATTGAATAAGACTGGGCTTTGTTTTTTTTACTTCCTTGAATAGAAAATTTCCAGGAATACCTGTGCTTCCTTTATCTTTTTTTTAAACATTTTAAAAGATTTACTGTAAATTGCCTAGCAAGAATGATGGGCACATCATGATTAAAACACCTTATTTTTATGTATACAGCAGACAATCATTTGCAGCAGGCACCATACATATATATTGTGAAAAACAGGCACACAATAGAAGTTCTCTCACAAAAGAAATGTACTTTTCCAAAAGAGTGATGTACCTGAAATACTGTGTAACAAAAATATAGCAGCTAGACTAAGAACATCAGAACCAGGTCACATAGAACCATGACCAATAATTCACCATTTCCAGTACAAGAACAAGAAAAGTAGACAATACATAAGCTTCATAATGAAAAACATACCAGAATAAACAGAGAAGACTCTTTTTCTGGCAATACTCGGAGCTGAAAGGCAGCTCAAAGGGAGATGGGCTGGGTTTTGTGCACATACTCACAGGGTTAGGTAGCACACAGAATGGTCTGTGTTTAAAAAACAGTTACGTATGATGGCTGCCCAGGCAGATGGTAGGTCCTGTTTTCAGGTAGCCCTTGCACTGGTTTCCCCACCACTGAAATTAAAACCTAATAATAAACACAAATTTGAGAATCAGGAGTTTCTTCCAGTAGCATGCTACTTTCACTCTGATCAGCATTTTAATGTTAGATTGAACCACTGTTTCAAACGTGTCCAAACGTGTCCACTTCTTTGCTCCACTCCACTTTTTGTTCTACATATCAATATACCTTAATGGTGTAGTATTATTATCTCTCTGCTTTTTAAATTTTGGACTTAGATGAAGATAAAGATGACTGCTAAAATTTCTGAGTACTTAGCCAGAATTTTATATACAGATATTGTATTAGAGACTCCCTTGAGGAACACAATCGGCTCCATGGCCTTGTGTCCAGCTGGATGGTACAAACTAGACCCAGAGCTTGAGCCAGCATGTAAGCTGTGCAGAGGGAGCTCCCACATGGACCAGAGCGTTGAGCTAACACAGCAGTGCAGGTGTACCCAAAGCTGACATGCTGTGCAGTCAGGGCCACACTGAAACAACCCTTCTCTTTTCTGCAAATACTGCATTTGCCATTGTCTTGGCAGTTGCAAGAGATTCTTAAGATCTGAGGAAGGCTCCTATTGCCCTTTTGTTTTGCATACATGAATAAAAGACAGGGACAGACCCATTCAGTTCACAAAATATCCAGGCTACAAGACACTGACTGTGATTAATACATCTGATAATTTGTCCAACGTGTGGGGAATAAAGACCTACACAAGTGAGCAAGCACAGTTTACCATTTTAATAACAGACAGCAAAAAGTTAGAAGATTTTCTGTGATATTGAAAGCTTAGTTCTGCTTAGTTCCATTTAGATGGATAATTCTGGCACTGGGATGATCGTCACTACTTCATGACTCAGTGTTCCTTCCTCATAAGAAAGAAAGCAAAAGTCAGTGTACAGTATGGCATAGGATCAGGTCTCAATCTCATGCACAGCTATGAAATTATGAAGTAAATTACATAGTTGTATATATATATTTCATTATGTAACGAAATTATATCAAGACAAGCTATGCATATTATGGTATAGTATAAAGTTTATTATAACCAGAAGGAATGGAAAAAAAGAGGTTTCTGAAAAAATTCTACCAGCACTGTTACCTATTTTGAGCAAAGTCTATGTTCAATATACCACTATAGATTAGGGTGAAAGCCCCTAAAAATAGCACAGATAATATTAAAATCTTCTGGAAAACACAGGAAAATATGATTTAGGAGTAGAGTCATGGGAGAATGTATCAACTTTTTTTTTTTTTTTGTAAGTTACGTTGCAAATACTCAAGAATTTCAGATGACCTCAGACTCCTCTAAAGAAGATAAACTCCAGGGTAGGCCATGTTTCATGATTAGAATAAGTAATCACCTGAAAGCCCAATGTAAAGTCCATAGAAATCAAAAGAAATCTATTGACTTCAGGGAATTTTAGATCGGGCTCTGGAAGAACTCGGGAAATAACTCCTCCTGCATATCACTTCATTCATCTGCTTAGTGACTACAACATACCTACACATTCTGTGACAAGCCAGAGTCTGTCAAGTGACTCCCACAGCATTTTCCCCTTTCATCTGGTAAACTCCTTCATTAGTGATAAGCCTCTGTGCCCTGGC
Organism: Pachyramphus minor; assembly: GCA_013397135.1. Classification (NCBI taxonomy): domain Eukaryota; kingdom Metazoa; phylum Chordata; class Aves; order Passeriformes; family Tyrannidae; genus Pachyramphus; species Pachyramphus minor. Next base: position 236,452 of record VYXB01005257.1, on the reverse strand, counting down.
ATCCATGTACCAGCTGAGGGGAGGAACCTGTTTGTAAACCACATGCTTTGACATGGCTGGAACTTGGAAGGGAGGCAGCAGTACTTGGCAAACAAATTTGTAATAAGTGCACTTTGCTTGAAATGTTTATAATTTGTTAATGAAAAATATGCTGAGAAGATGGGCACTAAACATACTGATCAACTTTGAAGTTCAAGTTTGAAGGTGGGGATCCTGAATACCTCCCAAGGAACATTTGAAAAAAAACAACCTGGTGCTCTATAAAGTAAAGAATGTGCTTGAAGGGGAGGGGTAGGGAATGTTACTAAGTCCCATTGTCATGCCATCTGCAGAGAAATTATCAAGGTCCAGAGAAAGGCAGCTTCATTTTTTCAGCAACAGTTAATATGAAGCCTTCCTAATTTGCTGGTAGATTTGCTAGTAGGAAGCACACAGATATACCAAACATCCCTTCCATGTTGATACTTTTAATTCAGCAACATATGCAAAAAGTAGGCAAATATGTAAGTACAAGAGGAGTCTCATTTGCTGCCTTAGAGTCTCTTAAAATAAGACATATAAAGGAGTTACTTTGCTCAGCTGAGAGGTATGCGGTGATCCACAAAATGCCACTTCCAAGGAAAGATCCTTCCAAGGAAAGACCTTAGAAGTCCTCCTGGACTGAGGAGGGACAGTCCGACAGAGGAGGGAAAAAACCTCCGGTGCTCAAAATGTGACGACTAACCTGAAGGTTTCTTCCCTTTGACAGTCTCATTGTTCTGAGGACAGAGGAGAACTGCAGATATGGAGGGTAACCTGAATGATTTTCTGAAATGAGACTCAGCAAACTTATTGACATTTAGAATTTGGCTAAATAAAAAGGGGGAAAGGTATGGCACTTTTATCTTTACAATCCAAAACATTCAGCTCAGTTTAGATCTCAAGCTGTCAGGGATGCTATCAACATGAAGTGGGGCTGTGGGAATGTCAAAACCCCCCATCCAGTTCACCTCCTGTCAACGCCATTTCTTTTCCCTCCATACCCCTCTTTCCTGCTTTGCACTCTTCTCATCCGAGAAAGACCTCTTTCCTGTAAGTCTGTAATAATTAGTGTGAACCAGTAAGGACAGAGAGACATGGAGCTTGTGTAGCAAGTGGCTGTCCAGACAGGAAATAGCTCCTTGACAAGGAAGATGGTTGGTTGTGCACGGGGAAGATCTGTCTTTGGGGATGCTATGAAGCTCTGGAGGCAGGTAAAAGGCAGGGACCTGGCATGGGCAAGGTGAGTTGGCTAAGGCTGCCTTGGCGGGCAAAGGAATAAAGGAGTACAGAGAGCTTCTGTTGGAATGTAAGTGGCAGGGTCTGGGGTAGGGCAAGGTTGGAAGGCTAGACTGAGGCATGTTTACTGGACCTGGAAATGAAGTTTCAGCAAGGAGAAATAGACTCTTGTACTCCAGGAATGGTCAGTGTGGCTGAAGGCTGGAGACCTAAAATCCCACAGAAAAGGTAAAGGGCTGAACTGAAATGACTTGGGAACCACTGCCTTAAAGCCTAAGTCAAAACATACGCAAGATGGATAGAACCAAGGAAAAGAATACCTAGGGATTAACAGTTGCATAAAAGACAAAATAATAATATTACAATTTTTTTCTGTGTTAAATTAAGCATGTGAATAATTTCATTGATACCTGGTGGGAATACATGTGAGCAAAGAGAAAGGCACAAGATAGAAACCTGAAATAGGAAATGGTACATAAAACTGGGAATAATGGATACAGAATAGGAAGGTCTGAGGAAAATAAAAGTGGGGAGAAAAGAGAAACATAATTTTTAAAAGAAAAAACCTAATTTTTAAAAGAAAAAGATATTTTATTGATTATTTTCTGTTGATGGTTTAAATATACGAAAACATATTTAATACTGATAATGCTTTCAAAGGCTCAACTTAGAATATATATAAAGAAAGTATATTCAGCTTCTTTGGATTAGTAAGCAGCAAGATTTGCATTTAAAATAAGAGTCGAGATTGTGCACCCTCTCAGACAGGGTTAAACTAGACCAGAAAAAATGGCAGGGTCAGGGCCAAGGCAGCTGCCTGCATGCCTGTTATGTCTGTCATTGTTTGTTTTGTCTTTCCAGACTTGTAAGCTCTTCAGGCCTGGAGCACTCCCCATGGGGCCTGGCCAACCTCCACTGCTTTCATGGGCACCGAGTAAGGCTTTGTTTGTCCAGCATTTGGCTCAGAGGACTCAGGGCCTGACCAAGACTTGTAAGTTATAGATGTAATAGTGGCAAAATATCATATATGGTCACTGAGATATGGCTGAGCTTGAATGCTTTTTTCTGATATTGTGATTCTGTGCAGCCATGAAGTTGGATCCATGTAGAGCAACACAGAGTTTTGGGGTCTTTAACACCATTGTGATTGGTGAATGCAATGTAAATAACCCAGGACAGATGAAAAGGCAGTCTAGAAGTTGCCTTTAAAAGCACATATGCTTATTTTCACCTAGCTGTGGTGACAGGAGGTCTGCTGGCACCCATAGGGCAGCACTCAGGGGAGGAGGGGGTCTGGTTACTCTTCTGGTGTAGATGACTTGCTGTCCTGTTTCCATGTGCCGAGAATAGAAAGTATTACAAGGGCTGAGAGGAGCTATTAGAAACCCTACCAACACCCACACCTGCACCCTGGCGCTAGTAAACCCTCCATTCACACCTGACAGAAGGGGCCGTGAATGCGCCTCGCCCATGGCATCCTTCAGGCTCTTCCCTTCGCTCAAACACCTGCTGGTTCCTGGCTGACGGGCCAGCGCTGGGCCCGCCCGTCCCGCCGTCTGGGCCCGGGAGCTCCCGCGCGGAGAAGGGAAGCGCCCCGCGGCCGCCACGGCTGCAGCGCTGTGCTCTGCCCGGGAGCGGAGGATCGGGAAGCGCGGGGAGCGGGGGATCGGGAAGTGCGGCGCTCTGGTGCCCCCACGTGGCGGACAGCGGAGAAGGGGACGAGGGCCGCCCTGGTGGTTTAATTACTCGGCGCCGTATTAACGCTGAGCCGTGGGGGTTTGTTGTTACCAGGGTAAGCCCGTGCGAGAGACACACAGAAAGATTCCAGGATTCAACAGCACTTAACAGGAAAAATCTTCCCCTTTTTTTTTTTTCTTCTCTAAATTGTTGTTAGTTTTGGATTTTGTTTCCTGTAGGATAACACAGGACCTTCAGGAGCGGAGGAGCTGCTCGGCGTGGCGGTGGCGCCGTGGCCGCTGGTGCCGCAGCTGCCCTTGCGGCACAGAGCAGGTCCCTGCGCAGTCCCCGGGAATGCGCCGCTGCCTACGCAGCTGATGTAGCGACAACAGGCGCGATTTCGGGTGGGGGAGGTTCGGGACAGTCCATGGTGCCTGGGGTGCAGCAGGCCGAACTCGTCTTCTTTGTCTACTTTACTTTTTGCAAAATATGTTTTCTTGTTTGTTTATGGTTTGGGTTTGGTTTTTTTTTTCGAACTGTGTATTCTCAGGGCATAACTTCTAGAGTATTTGGGTGGACTCTAAAAGCGTTTCTTTTAACATGTTTTCAGAGGTCAGCCTCTGACAGGCTACACATCCAGAGAAACCAGAATAAGTCTCAGGGTAAATTTTTACTTCTGAAATTGGAGGAGTCTTGAGGTGAATCAGGTCTGTGCCACTCTAGGTGTGTGTCATCTGGAGACCTTGGCCATAATTCAGAGTGTTAAAGGTGGTGTAATTTGGGCTGTTTCTCTCCACTCCATTTATTGCAATAAACAAGGTTTGAATAAAGTCTATCAGAGAAACTAGTAGTAAGTATAATGCTTGCAGGGGAAGAATGATCCCTTATTTTATGATGCATCTGCACAAAGAGTAGCAAAGTGTTCTCATAGTGCACCCACTTACTTATTTGGCCCAGCTGTTCCCCTTCCTTCATGGCGCTTACCATCTGAGGAGCAGAATCATCCTCCTCTTCACATTTAGGGCATGCAGAAAATCCTGTGAACAGCTGGTTAAAGGACTATGGGGGCCCTGAATATTCTTCATTACAGACTCTATTCTTGGACATTTAAAGTTGAAATTTAAAGTCTGGGTTCCTACTGCTAAAAGGATATTTCAGGTGTTACGTGCTGTATGCAAATATTTATAATGGTAAGTGTAACTCGGTGTTGCCTTTTTTTTTTAATTCTACTTCTGAACTGTATTTGGTGACAATGCTGTAAATGTAAGAAAGCATGCTAAATCCAACAGTACAAGATACTGCTTGAGCATTTGGACAACACTCTGAGTCACATGATGACATGGTGTAATTCTTGGGGTGTCCTGTGCAGGGCCAGGAGTTGGACTCAGTGATCCTGATGAGTCCCTTCCAACTCAGCATATTCTACAATTCTATGAAAGTAAAACTTGCTGTGAGTTCAGTGGGAAATTTTTTTTTGTACCCAGGAAACTCTGGTCTCACTGAATGAAATGGCAAAAGGTCTAGTGTTTTGAGAGTGCGAGAATTTCTTTCAATCCTTTGTTGATATAAATCTGCTCAGAGTGACAAACATTGCAGAGTTTTAGAGCTATTCCTGGAAACAAATTGTCCAGAAATCCACAGGTATTTTATGTTCTCATGTATATTATTTCATCTTATGAATCAGCTTTGGTACTGCAGAAAGAGGTTCTGTATTCTTGTTCCTAAGGTTAAAGTTAAATGTATAGTAGTTTAAAGACTATATAATATCTCATCTGTATATGCATCTAATTTATGAACAAAGACACTTGTTCATAGCAAGTTGCATAAGAAGTTTCATATGGAAAAAAAATTCAAATATTGCAAGCCAAGAGAGAAAGACATCAGGTGGAAGATGAGGGCCTTTCACATTCTGGAATTTAGTGATGACCCATCTTGCGTACCTGAACATCTGCAAACTACTTAGAGCTACCATTAGCTGAGTCATTTGCTACTTTCAGTTGTATATCCCTCACAGAGAAAGTATATGAGAAAAATCAATAGAGAAATCAATACATTTTACCCAAGTTATCAGGTGTGCTCCAGATGCTTAAGTTGCTAAATAGCGTTTGATTCAAATAAAATGTATTTTGCATCCTTTCTATTAAGTTGAGAATTGGCATATATTTCCCTTCTTTCCCTCTCCATTCCCAGTTGAGAAGCATTTGACTCTGGCACCAATTTATGTGGAATTTCAATGTGTTTTTGAAATAAAATTGATTAGCATTTTCTCTCCTGAAAAACTGTCTTAACATCATCCCAGCAATTATGGGAAATTAGATTGTATAAAAAAGCCCACTTTTTAGTATATTTCCCAAATAAAGTAAATAAAGCAACATAATGAAGGGTTGTGCAAGAGATCTCTATGAGTGCTTGGAAAAAAAAAGCAATAGTCAGTGAAGTGGAAAAATGAGGTAACAAAGACTGGATTTCAGAGTAAACTGTTTCCACTGAATTTCATCTCTAGATATTACATTGATATTTAATGAGTATACAAATTATGTTCCATGGGAACAGTATGGGGTGAATTAATAGTGCATTGCACATGGATTTAAACATGCAAATGACAAAAATGGGAGATAAGTATAGCAAGTATCTATTCCTAAATCAGCATGTACTTATTTATAAACAGGAACATCAGGAAAGAATTTTAGGACATACTACATTCTAGGGGAAGATGCATAGCTTTTGGTAAAAGTGTTGGTAATGTTCTTATTCAATTATCTCACAACAGCATTAACTTTTAATGTAAGGCTGATAAGCACTTTTTTGGCAAGCTAATTCTTATGGTAGGTATATGAAAAAAAGCTATATCCAGGTTTCATGGTGTTCATGGGACACAGTGCTTCTCATATGTAGGTTACCTCGGTACCCTGTCAGTGGAATTCCAGGGAAACAGGAATTTCAGTTATTTCCAAAGCTTCATGACTGTATCACCAAACAATCACTGTATCACTACAATTTGCAATGAAGATAACCCTCACTGACTATCTCAGTTTGAGACAATTTGGAAACTTCAGACAGAAGTTTCCTTCCTCAGATTCAATACCCCTGGTTTCTCCAGTACAGAGAGAGACCAAATACACCTCAATATAAGTGAAAAAATAACTCTTTACCAAGAAGAAATGCTAATAATAATACTGATAAAACTGGGTTAAAGCAATCAATGAGGAGAAACTCTCTAAGCCCCGCCCACCAGACCAAATCGAGATGGCAGCCAGGCTCCCCAACTTGGAAAAAAACACGTGGCCACAGAACAGAGACAAGAAGGCCACTCTTCTACGTGGTTCTCCTCCCCCACACCCTGAAAACAGGCAGGAATGGTTGGAGAGTCAGCACTGACAGGAAGCAGTAGATAGCTGGGATTTGATGCCGGCAGACACTTGGCTGGTGCTGGAGTGAGACTGCGGTGCTGGCACAGGCAGTCGGAGCAGGGCTGTGGAGCCCCCAGGAGACTGGAAGGATCTGCAAAACACCCGTTGGATCCAGTGATGAGACTTGGTTGTTGCAATTTCTGTGTTTGTTGGTCGAAATGTTTGAAGTCCTGTCGTAGTTGTGGTTGCAGTCCGGATCTGTCAAGGTAGTAGGGGAAGCCCGGGGTGTCCTGGGAAGCCCCAAAACTCAAAGTTATATATGCTCAGGTTCAAGTGAGAAGGCCTCCGGTACCTCCCCTAGGGCAAGAAATTTCATACTGAATGATGTAATACTGTGAGTCACTGGATACTTTGTGAGTCTTTGACATCTACTAGGGTGTTGCAGCTGTCTCTTACCTCCATTATAAGTCCATTATGGTCCATTACAGCTCATCAACAAGAGATGGATACCTTCAGGCTTGGTGTGAATGTCCCTGTGATTTCTCACAGCTGAATCATCTGTGTAAGAAAAAAAAACACCACTACCCCATCTTGCAGTGTTTGCCCCTTTCCTTATCCTGTTTAACACCCATCTTGTAGCCTGAGGTGTGGAATGCGCCCACCTGCAGCCCCTGGCCTGGTGCACGTTGTTACAAAGCACACTGCTGATTGACCCATGAGCACCAATAGTCCAGTCTCTTACAGCTCCTGGGCTGTCACTGCAGGTGGTCCAAAGTTTGAGTAATTAATCACTAGCATTCAGTCTCTTTAAAGAATGCAAAACACCAAAAAATAAAAAAGGTATATGTCGATAAAAGAGAAAAGAAAAGGTGCATACCAGAACCCTTGTGTAACCTGGAACCCTGACAGTTCTAACCAGATGACCAGTGTTTGAAGGAATGGGAACCCTGAAACTATGAAAATCTGGGTGAAAGAGGAAGGTTATAATACTGCATGTGTAGCTCACCTATGCATAATGAACTGCATCTGTTTAGACAAACTTGTATCCATGCAGTATAACAAAGTTCCTTAGGGATTGGTATTTGGACTGGCACTAACATCTTTGTTGGTGACATGGCATTAAGTGCACCTTCAGCGAGGTTGTGGCTGACACCAAGCTGTGTGATGCAGCTGACACACTGGAGGGAAGGGATGCCATCCAGATGGACCTTGTCAGGCTTGAGAGGTGGTTCCATGTGAACCTCATGAAGTTCAGCAAAGCCAAGTGCAATTTCCTGCACCTGGGTCAGGGCAATACCAAGCCCAAATACACTCTGGGTTGAGAGCAGCTCTGATGGGAAAGACTTGGAGGTGTTGGTTGACAAGGAGATTGACGTGACCCAGTAATGTGCACTTGAAATCATGAAAGCCAAATGTGTCCTGGGCTCTATCAAAAGAAGTGTGGCCATCAGGTTGAGCGAGGTTATTCTTCTGCTCTACTCTGCTTTGATGAGTACTTGAAGTACTGCATCCGGCTCTGCCTTCCCCAACATAAAAGGGATATGAACCTGTAGGAGCAAGTCTAGAGGAGGACCATGAAGACATTCAGAAGGCTGAAGCACTTCACCTCTCCTATGAAGACAGGCTGAGAGAGTTGGGCTTGTACAGCGTGGAAAAGAGAAGGCTTCAGGGAGACCTAGCAGCCCTTCAGTACTTAAAAGGGGCCTGCAAGAGCTGGGGAGGGATTATTTACAGGGACATGTAGTGATAGGACAAGGCGTAATGGCTTTAAACTGAAAGAAGGTATGGTTAGATAAGATATTAGGAGGAAATTCTTTACTATGAGGGTGGTAAGTTTGCCCAGAAAAATGCATTCCCCATCCCTGGGAGCATTCAAGACCAGGTTGGATGGAGCTTTAAGCAATCTGGTCTAGTGAAAGGTGTTCCTGCCTTTGGGAGGGATTTTGGAACTAAATGATCTTCAAGGTTCCTTGAAACCCAAATAATATTCTATGATTCTATAAGATACTCTCAGAATAAGCTGTTAGACTGTTGTTGGCACAGACTGCCAGCATCACCCAGTATCTTTTTTCAGATGCAGTCAATGCACAAAAGGATTGCATCTTCTGTCTCAGTCTCTTGTGTCAGTCTTGTGTCACTTCCCTCCATAAAGAAGACTGATATAAGACACAGCTTTGAATAGCAGGGTGCTATTGATTCACCCAGACCCAACCAGGACCTCAGAAATATTGACCTAGCACCCTCCCTTCAGACCCATTGCCAACCAACCTTTTGCCACTGAAAATATCTCATTTTGAGCTGAGTATCACTGCTGAGAGGATTGAAGAGCATGATTGCACATGCTTTAATTAAAAGTCACAGGTCTGACAGGCTGTGATGTTATCTAATATATAGCTTTTCCTTTAGAGCTGCAGATCACCATTTTGTGAGGCTGTACTTTTTCTGAGTTCTGAGCGCTGTCCCCAGTTCACTGACTCACACTACTGATGTGATGGGTCCAAAGTAGTGATGAACTTTGTGAGAATGCAGTAGATCAACTGCTGCTTGTGCCAGGTCACTGCGACTCTTCTCTTTTCACATTTCCTCCTGACCGAACAAGGTTTTTGAGAGGCAACTGGAGTCTATGATAAGCCAGAGTGAGTAAACTCTCTAATTTAGGAACGGACAGACTTTCTGCCAGTCTTCACCCCATTTTTCTGTCTTCTCATTGACCAAGTGTCTCTGATCCTGCCACAGGCTCAGTGTGGTGGCTCCATCTATATAAAACCTTGTCCTGCTCTTGGTTCCCTTAATTCCCCTTACACACATATGATAACTGCAAAATATTTGAAAAGAGCAAACAGTACAAGGTTGTGTATTTGCCTTCCAAATCCAAGTCCAAAGTGAAGAGAAATTCTCAAAGACAACAATTTAAAGGACACAGAAGAAAGAGGAAGGGGAAGGGTTCTTTCCCTTCCCAGGGCCTCTAGGGAAGGTAACTGCCAGGGAAAGGATGGACTGCAACCAGGACTGGAGTCCATTCTTGGCGTAAGAAAATGCCACAAATGGCCAGAAACATGGTAAGGAGGATGATGACATAAAATACAGGGAAACTATAGTGAGGAATGTGCACCCACATACTGCTGTTGTCCTCTGTATCTCTTTATTTCAGGATCCCTGGAAAGTCACATCAACCTTGACCTTCCCTGGCTCCCATTCTACAAACTTGGGAGCAATTTTTTTGTTATCAGCCTTCATTCAGTGCACATGCTCTTCTTACTTCTCTTTCCCTTATGACATGTGTCCTTATGATATGTCTTTTCCTTACGATCCTCCAATCAATCAGCCTCATTTAGTACTATTTCAGGAGTCTGACCTGATCTGAGATACTTCCTGGGTATCTTTGCTTTTGTTTGCTAGTAGAATACTTTGTTAGTTCCAAAGGTTTAGCAAGCACCCTTTTTTTATGTCAGAGTTTAATTCATCTGTTCTCGTTCCATATGAATAGATGTCTTCTGGTCATTGAGACATAGGCATTGCTTTCACATTCATACATTTCCCCCATGCTACTTTGAAGTGTTTGATACCCCAAATGTACAGTCATTAGCCTCTGTGGAGTTTGTCAGACTGCACATTGGTGATGGATTTTAGAAAAGAATTTGGGCGTGTTCTGAATCTGTAAAGCAATATATTCACTGTTGTACATTGGACCTGTTCTCTATTGCCCTTCATAATCTTTTACATTGGCACAAAAGTTGGAGCTGACTTCCATGAGTTAGAGATCAGGCTATTAAGCGAAAAAGTAAACTGTAATATGTATTTGACAAATGGAATTCCAGTTTGTATTCTCAGAGTTATCATGACCAAAGTGGGTTTTTTTGTTGTTTGTTTTTTTCATTTTCTATTGCTAAGATTCTTTTCTTAGCAAGATACAGTGCTACCAGCAATCTAGAACTTTCACAAATCAGGTCTCTAGAATACCAGAAGATTGTCTTGAATATTGTCCATTTTGACTATAGTCTGAAACAAAGAGGAAAGAGAATTGGAGAAAGGAAGAGTGAGAGTATGTCTTTGTGGGTGTGTTTATGAAGCCCATTTGAGAGGCGGAGGCCCCAGACCTGCCATGTGTTTGGAGTGAGTAGGAAGGATGTGCTGCAGCAGGGACTGCATTTCAGACATCCCTCCTTGATACGAGTAAGCTGCCCTTTGCCACTGGCCTGTAGGAACTTGCAAGATCTAGTTTAGCTCTTACTGTCTGTGTGTTGCAATCTTTGCAATGCAGAGGGGAACACCTTCAACAGGAAGATCAACCTGGAAAATATCCCATGATCTTTTGGGTGGTGCATCTTCCTCTAAACTGAGGTTTAAATCTTCGGAAGATACTAGGAATGCGGATAATTGCTTTGAAAGTGATAGAAAACAATTTTTGATTTTTAATTTAAAGAAATACACACCAAAAAATAGAACTCTTTTTCAGCTTGCCATAGGACACAACAGGTCATTATGTTTTTATGCTTGCGATACACAAAGGTCATCAAGCTGGCTACTGAATTATTTCCTTAAAAGATCATTTAATTCAAAACTTCATATTATACAGGTCACATGTTCTGGTGATATTCAGAAGGGAATTGTCACTTTTAGACAACTAATATCAGTCATTCTTCTATCTATATTCGGATTGCAGGCTCAGGAAAGTGTGATGGCAGTTATTAACTGCTCTCAAGAAATCCACTTGCAAGATGGATTTATTTCTTGATTAATGATGGAGATTATTCAAGTATTAATTCCAGTTTTTTATATTGCAAACTTGATATCATCCTTGTTCTCTCCACCCTTAAAATTACTATGATTACTCTAATTGTTAGAAAGCTATTATTTGATTCAGATTTGCAAAGTAATTATCAGCTAGTAGCACATCTGCCATTTCTTACTAAATTTTGGTATGTATTGTTGTATCTCAATTAACAAAAGATCTACTAACCGAAGCATTGCTGTGTGAATTCTAGTAAGGCTTTCAAGCATTACATAAATTTCGTCCTGATTGATTCTGACTCTTACTGTGTGCTGTTTAATTTGTTGCTTTGCATTTCAGAATTGTCTGTGAACCCGGTGCTTGATGTTTTATACAATGATTTCTTCATCTGTAGCAATCAGATGTATATCTAGAGGTTTTAACTGATGGAGTATCCTTTATGACATTATTTCTACTTCGGCTTTGTGATTTGTATTCTCATTACCTTTTTTCTTTGATTGTGTCACAGGCTACAGGGATTAAACAGAATTACAGTTTTTAATCTCATCTTTGAGTTAGTACTATTAACATAATGGGATAATTATCTGTACCTATCTAGTTTTTCTGTCATGAATATGAGGAGAAGTAAAGGCAGCAAACATACCAACTATTAATACAGGAACATCATTGATGTGCTTTTTACACCAGGTATACTTCTTATATGAAGTTGTTCAACTTGTTGCAAAGTTAGACACCATTTAAGGATGAGATTTTGAGAATTCATAAACATGCACAGGTGCTTGTGTGTATACCCAAACACACACATACACACACACACTCTTCAAATGTCTGCAAGCATTTCTGTATTAGATAAACAGTGTCAACAACCTACTACTGAGATGTTTAAAATATGTCTTGTACCAAACTGTTAGTTCAGTTTGTATGCAATATTGCTTTCTTAACACTGTAAACTCTTCTGGATTACCAAGTTTAGTTTACATATATTTTCTGTAAAAATACTTTAATGAAATTTTTTAGATGCCATTATCAGACAAATTCCATTTCAAAGAGTCTTCAGGCTTTTCTCAAACTTCTCCAGTCTCCAGATTTAGAACAACCTGTGATTCCAATTGTTCTCTTTTACAACTTTCTCTTATTTCAGTAATTTTACTTGCTGGTTTTGCACATAAGGGTAGTAATTAAAAGTTTTAGAAAATTCAAAGTTAGAAAGCAAATTATTTTAATTTGTTGAACTTATATCTGGATTGGGAAGAGTGGAATATATACTGTTTCAATGTCATTTAATGGTTGCTTTAAATGACTATTTAGATATTTTTATTGTCCTTAGTATTTACATATATTACTGTCATATGAGAAACTCCAGCACGTTGCCTGTGTATTAGACTTATTAAATAATTCCATAAGCCTTGAACAGACTGGATTGGGATCCATAGCTTCAGAATTTTTATGGAAGTCAAGCAAAGAGGGATAATAATTTTTTCTTCTATAGTGGTAGTGTGTATCCCAGGCTATAGAGATATTGCTTTTTTAATTGTTATATTGTTATCTGGACTTTTTTTAATTTGTTGGCTTTTGAAACAGTACAGTATTCTAATTATATTTTTTTTTGTTTTAAAATGTTTATTTTTAGAATGGAATTTCATATTCTGCTATTAATAATTCTGGTCTGAGCACATATGGCTAAGTCTAATCTATTTACAGTACAGATATACATATACATCTGTGTCATGGCTTAACCCCAGCCAGCAACCAAGTCCCACACAGCCACTTACTCAGTCCCCCATCAGCGGGATCAGGGATAGAATCAGAAGGGTAAAAGCTAAAAACCTCATGGCTTGAGATAAAGACAGTTTAATAGGGAAAGAAAAAGCCACACACATAAGCAAAGCAAAACAAGGAATTAATTCACTGCTTCCCATGGGCAGGCAGGTGTTCAGCCACTTCCAGGAGAGCAGGGCCCCATCATACATAATGGTTACTGGGGAAGACAAACACTATCACTGGAAACACCTTCCCTTTCTTCCTCCCCTTTATATACTGAGCATGATGTCATATGGTCTGGAATATCCTTTTGGTCAGTTGGGGTCACCTGTCCCGGCTGTGTCTCCTCCCAATTTCCCATGCATCCCTTATCTCCTCACAAGTGTGGCAGTACAGAAAAGGACTTGGATCTGTGTAAGTACTGCTCAGCACAAATCCAAAACACAGCCACATACCAACCACTGAGAAAATAATTAACTCTATCCCAGCCCAAACCAGCACAATCTGTCAACATCAACACTAGAAAATTGGAGCATTTGAATCGCTTAGTACAGAATGTGCCTTTACTTTTAGACTTGCTGTGGAATAGGCTTCTACAGCAGCAAACTACCCAAATTACATGTTAAATCACTTTATTTAGAGTGAAATTTCTATTTCTTATGTACAAAATTCTGGTATGTCATTAGACTAGCTATTTGGATCGGAACTGTGATCTCCTGGGCATGGAGAGTGAGGCAGTTTCTGTTACAAGTTAGGTGAGCCTCTATTCCCTCTCTAATTGCGAAAGTAAGTGTATATAAACTGATACATAGGGGTTTAATTTTTTTTGTTTTAATTTGTTCTGTCTTGGTTGTGTCATATCTTTACTAAAGCTTTCTCTTACATGCATTTGGGCAGAATGGAAGCATGGAAGCACTTTTCCAGCAAGCAGATTGATGTCTTTCTTCTTACTAATAAGAGTGAGAAAGCTGTTCTGTTGCAACTCTCTGCTTAAAACGGCAAATGTTTCCAGCTCCAAAACAAAAACAATACTCTGTAAAATAAGCCTATTGTTATGCTATTTTTTTTCACTGAAAGTTCAAATTTATTTGATGTTTTTTCCTGGTGCTGAGGTTTCCACCACTGTCTTTCTACCCCTTCACTTGAAGACAGGCAGCCATTTAAACATCCATTAGGTCTGGCACTTTGTCTTGTTTCTACCTAATCAGATGTTCACTTTCAGCTTCAACACACTAATACTTCACAAGCATGGGGTAAACCACACACTGTCTTCAAAGCACACAAGTAGGTAAGCTCTATGTGCTGAAAACACATTACGAAAATGAATGTTCAAACAGTTAAATAAAAATTCTAAGTGTTGAAAGTTCCACAGAGATTTTGAATAGCTGACAATTCTATCTGGATACAAGAACTTCCCAGGAGCAAGTCCTTTAACTGAGACTTTGCTTGCTGAGCTTTGAGGTTGAGTCAAGTTTACTGTAGATTGTGCTAAGAAATCTGTTGGGCTCAGAGGAAAACTACTGCAGTAGGGTCTATGATAGAAAGAAATCTGCAAGCCTGAGTTTTACTTACTTTGTGGTTTATTACCCAGAGTCAGGCCCTACATCTTCTTTCTACATTGTCCTTAAAGAGTGTCATGTGAAAGTGGGAAGCTTTAGATTTTTGCCTGTCAGTGCCCTCAGGAAAGTCAAGACTCTTATGTCTGACAGTCTGTCAACATCTCGTAATGAGACCTTTCACCTACAGATTCACAAGATCGGAGGGTGATTCGACTGCCATTGCCAGGGGTGCTCAGTCAACAGCACAAAGACCCCTCAGCAGGCCCTGCCAAAGAGTTATCCGCTGCCAGCATCTGGAAGCACTCACTCTAACAGTTCACAGAATAAAACTCTTTATTAATACAAATTGTGACAGATTAATAATGTTCAAGAGTTGTTTGTGGTAGTATCTGACTGCAAAAATACATTTTAAAGCAATCTATTGATACATTAGGCAAGCGCAATCTCTAATACGAAGCAATGTACTATAATATGTACTACAATACATGTAAAAAATATGTGCTACAATGTACTACCAGCTTTCAATGCTTGTAGAGTATAATTCTTACCCAAGACATCCCTGTGGGGGGAGAAGATGGATTTAGCTTGTCAACTAACCCCAGCAGTTTCAGTGGAGTCTTCTCCAACTTTCCCCCTGCCCCTAACTTACTTTTATACTATTTTTTTTATGTTTAGGTGGAGCTTGAGTGACTTTAGTCATAAACATCTTTTATTTCTGAGTGGTGTAAAGCTCTCTCGCCATACCTAATGCTGGGGGGAGGGTGCATGCTCATGGCTTGGCACCTGAGCAGGGGGTTCGACATGGTTCTTGGCTCAGCAGCAAAACACTTTGATTCTCCCTTGGATGACAGGTACTGTGAAGTCTCATGACCTTCAAAGTAACACAGTGTTCCCCCCCTCTCTGCTGGAATTTCAATGGAGAGAAGCCACATAGTCTTCACCTCTGTCCATGCTGTTCCATCCTCTGAGCAGATTATTCGCATATGGGGAACATGTCGATCGCATTCCATCCACGCAGTAGCATCTGCATTTTACCCTAGAATTCCCAATCTCCCCTAAATTTTAACCCTATCCATCATCCCACATGAGACTGAAAGTTTTATTGCAATATGTTGTCACAAGCTTCATTCTGTCTCTGATGAACTGGGAATATTGGGATTGAGGGTTCTCCTTTGACAGTGTTAGCTGAGCCATACATAAGAAGGTAACAGAGTAAGGGCCACAGGAAATCTTGAAGTGGGAAATTCAGATTGCAACTGAGAGACAGCAAAATGAACAGAAGGACAGAATGGAGGAAGACAAGAAGAATTAAAGGATGAAATAATTGATGCAGCTGACCAGATCCTCAGTAGTACTAGGAACAGGTAAGACACAGAGGAGCTATTCGTGGATGATATGTCTAATTTCCCACCAAAACATAGTGTAAATACAGACTAAAATAGTCTTAAAGATCTCAGGAGATTCTGACCTCCAACTTTTTTCATCCACATGATCTATGCTAGCGTATCATGAAGGCAAGGTGGTACATGGCTACTACAGCGGCTTTCAGCTATTTCAGATACCTCTTCCAGGGCATTTCTCACGTGCTGGGCTGCATTTTGTCAGGAGCTTGTATTGGCAAAAAGGTTCAAAACTTGGTTTATGGTACAAAGGATTTGTTGTTTGACCCATGTCCACATGATATATTTGGAATGACACTACACATTAATAACAGAGATAGAATTAATTTTTTAAGTGATCGTCACTATTTGGTGTATAATATAGATAAGGAATGTTAAAATTTTTTTCAACATGCACTCATAATATTATGAGAAGATCATAGTTAAAATTTTATTCAAAGAAATTCAAAGATTTAGGTACCAGAAGGTGCATTTAAATCAGTCAGCCATATCTGTGTCCTGTATTGATGCTGTATTGTTTCTGTGTGATTGGGGCATTTTCATGTTCATAATATCCTTTACAATTACACGAACTCTCAAAGAAGCTTTGGGTGTTTCCTTTTTTCTTTTTTTCCCTCATGGTGTCACTACAACCTAAACCTGACAAATCCTCCTGCATCCATGTACACTAACCTCAGCACACTGGATGAGGTATTTGTGTTCTGCTGCCTCCAAAGGTTGTCTTCTATGACCTGTTAGGAGAGTACAAGAAACAGATAACTGCTGGGTGAGTGTTAGTGTGCATAAGTTTGAGTAGCTGTAGGAGCTTGGAGACTTCTTTTTCTACAAAGCTTTGAGCCTCCGGAGAGTGGTTATTTTCAATTTGAAAGAGGACAAGTCTCAGAGTCAGCACTTTTGCTGGGCAGCAAATGTATCAGAAATTAAACTGTAGACCAACTTAAGAGGCAGCTAAATTTTATTAAACTTTTAGAATAAATATTTGTACAAATTGGTGAAAAACAACTGCAAAGGCAGTGTTATTATCTTGCTTAAAATTATTACCTGTATAATGTTGTGAATAAAAGGTTCTCATGTTCAGACCTAGTTCTCTTACTGCTGATCATTAAGATATAGTTTATTGAAAGTGTTAGCAAATGTATGGTTCACAATTTTACTTAGTGCAGAAGGAATGGGAGTGCAATTGGCAGTTTTTATTTGTGAGAGCATACGTGACCTCTGATCCAGCTATTTATGTCATATGCTGTCATTGCATCTGTGGACTCCCAAAGTAGACCTGCTGTAAAAAATGCCCTCTGTCTTATTTATGGGCATAACAGAAGACAATAGTCAAAATGTTGAAATTCTGACTTCCTGGAATTTTTTTCAACTCCAGCGATACATTTCAGCTGGAAAATGCTGATGTTGTCAACATGCAGTTTTTAGATATTGTGTTCTTGTTGGATTTTCTGTAATTCAGCATCTCTAATTGTTAGTTTTAATTCTGAGGGAATCTCTTACACCGTAAGTACTGCCTCAGATGTTCCTGTACAAGGACGTAATTAATCTGTTCAATTTTCAACAACATTTCCGACTTCTCATTAAGTGGTAATTTCCTTTATCAGAAGTCTAATGTCTTCCTTAATTGGAGGATTATATTTCAAGATCATAAAAGTATTTATTTTTCTATGGTAAGTGGATTTGGGGTTTTGGAATTCAGGTAAAATACACGACTTGATTAGTTTCTTATTGCTTTTAAATTTTTGCTTCAAGTTGTTTGCAAAATAGTACTTTGACATTTTCATTGCAAATTGACATACTAACCCTACCCCTTCAGCTGAAATGAAAAAAACCGTGTGAAGATTCCAATGTCAAGCTTTCAGAGGCTAGGGTGGGGGAAAATGGCATATTGTCTAAATAGTGTATTTATAACTTTGCCCTTACCTCAGCTGAAGGCATTAAAATATTGCCTTTAATTATATGAAAAAGTCTAATGTTGTCTTGCCAAATTTAATATCCAAGGTAGACCTGTTTTGTAGATCAATTGGAATCATGCTGCTAGGAAATTCTGGATATTCTTTGCTTCAAACTCTGTTGGGGATTATAGGAAAAAATACTGTTGTTTATATTGTGGCAGTTGCAGCTTGTCTTAAAGAGATGGATTCATCTCTTTCATCTGCTGCAGGATTTCTGGATGAGTTACCAAAATCAGTTACTTATAACAGATGGTCACTTATTTCTGTGTTTCTTGGGGTCTTGGAAATATTCTGAACACTAAGAGCTGAAAACCACAGCAATGGGAGCTGGGCTACTGGGCTTTGAACACAAAAAATGTTACACAGTGATTTCACAAACATAATGTCCAAAGTGAACATGTGCATTTGTCCTCAGACTTTTAGGCCTGTGCTTCAAGATGTTCCTCAACTCTCAGGTTAATTTGAAAGTAAATTATATTGTGGTTTTGAAGGATAATAATAAAATAGTGATTGGGTATTTTTGTCTTCAGAGCAGTGTTTGAACGGCGCACAATAAAAAAGTGGTGGATAACCACCGAATGAAAAGGACAAAATAAATAGTTGCTTATTGCATGAAAAGAATCCTTCTCCACTGCAGTATGCAGGTGCTGTACAAACAAGCAGAAAAACCACATTGAAAAAACCCGAAAACATAACAAAGTGTACTGACAGCTACATAATCAGAGTGGAAATATCTAAGATGGGAGTTCTCAGACTATGGTATGTGTATCTCTAGTGGTATGAAAACTATTTCAACGTGGTCTTCAAATAGAATCTGAGCATCTGAACAGAAGAATGTTTCCTCCTTCATAAGAGTTTCTAGTATTGCATTTCCATTGGAAACTGAGACAAAGATCTAAAAGCATGAGTATGGTTTGGTATATTCACATTTCCACCATTGTCATTAATCTGGTAAAATACAGTTCTTTTTCCAAAGCAAACTAAAATGTTTACTTCAGACATAAGGAAAATCCTGGTAAGTGGTAAGTCACATTAGCTCAAGCAAGGTCTCTGGTTACACTTACTCTCCTCCTCCAACTCTTCACTTGGAGGAAAGATGAAGTCAAATGACATTGTGTCATTCTAGGAATATCCTCAGGTGCACTTCATAAACTTTTGCCAAGTAAGCCAATGGAGCCTGTGAGAACAAACAGGAGTAACTTGTTCTCTCTGTAATTTTAAAGTAATCTGCTGACAACTAAAGAACTATGAATATTAATTTTTCGGGCATTTTAGTACATAAACTGTAGCAGGCAGAGACTTTCTCCACCTGCTACTCATCAAACCTGATTCTTCTTATCTCTAGCTTTCATTCTCATCTGGTTATAATTGCCTTGAATTCACAGTCTGTGTTCCTTAAGCTTCTCACAGCTCCTTGATCAACATGCCTGAGCATCTTGTCCCAGCTCCAGTTATCTCTGTTTTTTCCTCAAGCTGATCCCCCCTTCAAGCCAGCCCCTGCATTCCACCTTCCCTGCCTTTGTCCAGGTCTCAATTTTTGTCCACATGCAAGGGAATTTCATGATTGAGGCACAGCAGTGCCTTAATCTATATTTCAGTTAGCAAATATTTCAAAGGAAGTTTTTCTGAAATTTTATGATTTATCATAGCTGGGTTTTTTCACCATACTGCTTGCTGCACTTCCCTGGTTAAAAGTTTCTGCTACAATGAGGTTGCTGAATAGATACATACATTTTTTAAGTATAATTAATTGAGTACTTTATATCGTATACTCTGTAGCTATGTAAGCAACCATGTACATGACTATGTAAACTAAAAGTATAGGTATAAGCTTAAGCATTTTACGTAGGTGACATTACCTGAAAAATGAAAATTTCTTAAATTGATTATATGCAACTAATGGGTAAACTAATAATTAGTGATGCTGTCATTAACTAATCACATAAGTAGGTTAATTAATGTGTGGCCCTACATTTAAGAACCAGATTTGAACTTAAAAATGTATTATAGATAATGTTGCAATCCTATTTCACTTGGAATATTTATTACTTTGAACAAGTATCCAACTTAACTGCTAAAGATATAAAAATGTACAGAGATTTTTGGATCAATACAATGCATCAGAATTAATAATCCCAAGTGAGTCCTAACCTAATCCAATACTAAATGAGTAGAAGAATAATTCAGCATTTTTAGCAGTATGGGAGGTGAAAAGTAGCATTTCAAAGACATTCTCAACTGACAAAGAAAAAATGTATTGGTACTTCCTGCTCAAAATAATATGAAAATAAATATATGGGTGTACACATTTGAATAAATGGTTGTAATTATACATTTATTTGTATTAATTTGAATCCAATAGAGCTGTAGTATACAGTAATATGATTAATACAGGACAATTTAAAAATAATTTCATTGTGAAGTCAATGCTAATGGATTTACTTTTATACTAAAGTAATCTATGCATGGCCATCGACTGACCAAATTATTAAAACCAATATTCATTGTTATGGTTTTAAAGCTAATACACTTAGGTGATAATCATGGAAATCACTGGCATATAAAGGTAAGCAAGCTCTTCTACTCCCTTTAAACATATACAAAAGTTCAAAATTGTAATATATATATTAATGCATTGTATCTTGACACAGTCCCAAGCTGCCTGTGAAGTTACTGCACTTCAAATACTTTCTAGTACTTACAGATGTGGCCGAATGCTTCACTTTGCTGCTGTTTTTGAGAGGAGAATAAAAGAGAATTAGGGAAACCCTGTTGAATATTTAAGAAAATATTCTGCTGCATAACTGAAGTGGCAGGAAATCCATAAAATAAGTCTCCAGTAATGCTGGGTGGTTTATCACTCTGTAGTTGAGGTAAAAACTTTCCTGTGGTTAAATCACTGTTTACATTGCATTTTTTGTATTCATGCACAAACGTCAGTCTCTCAGCATACAGCATTTTCCACAGAGGATCCAGAAAATAAGGCGTTTGGTAAAGCCAGTTTGGTGCTGGGCAGAAAGGATAGTGTCCCCATGGCATGAAGTAATTCACAGCAAGGCAGTGCTCCAGCTCGTTTTGATGCCTTCGCTTTCGTGACCTTCGATGTTGTCTGAAGTCCCCATGAACAAAGTCATTTAAATTTGATGGGTGAATACTCCAGTAGTTTCCTTTGCCATCCTCACATCTTCCCACCTTGATGAAGCAATCATTTAGTGAAAGGTTATGCCTTACACTGTTCCTCCAGCCTCGACCTTTGTTCCTATAAAAGGGAAAGTTGTCTTCAATATATTTGTAGATAGCAGCTAAATTCAGCTTATTTGTAGGGGAAGAAAGAATTGCCTTTGCAATCAAGGCTATGTAAGATAGAGGTGGTTTTTCCAGGAATCTTCCTTCATCCACAGTCACAGGAAGATCCTTTTTTGCATGTATGTTAGAGCTGGGAATTTGGTGTGCAATACTGTGAACCAGCTTTCCTTCTTCTTCTTCTATGGTACAGATGTCTAGACTTCCTTCATTGTTTTCGGAAAAATCTTCACTCATTATAGCAGAATGAAACCTACTATTTATTTTAAGTGTTGTGATATTTTTCTGCAAGTAGCCAGTTGAATAATTGGTCCACTGAATATAACCATCAGGAGAAATGAAAGTTGGATTTTAAGTGTGCTGCCCTCACATACCCAGATTCCTATTTTATCCTCTGTTATGTCAACATTCTTAACAATGAAAACCGAACTGCCTATGTTTGCAAGTCAAGGTGCAAGTCCTAGCTGAATGAAAAAAAAAAAATTACTATGTTAAGTATGAAGATAAACAAGCCATGACGTTAGCCTCTCACTTCATTATAATCTGAGAAAACACCCTTCAGTGTTCCCCACTGAAACATAATGATTAATGAGAAATTGATGGTGGTTAGACAGAGTTGTGAAAGAATTAGACCCTCCAGTGATATGCAGAACAAACTGAAACCAACATGTTGGTTCCTGTGTTCTACACTTAGTCAAACATGTTGTATTTAGTACAATAAACATTTGTTTTACACGCTAACAGAAAGTACTGTGTGAAAGGAAACTTCCTATCAGATTTTATAGCTGCCTCTTCTTGGTGAAATTGAATTAAAGCAAAAAAACCCCAAAAATACCAACCAACCAACCAAAAAAACCAAACATAACTTTTTTTTCCTTATTAAGTCTCTGATCCCAATTGTGTAACTAGCTTTCATGCAGAGTATGCATGTGAGTGGTCCTACTGACCCAAGAAACCACTTGAGGGTGCAAGTACCACTCAGAGCCAGTGAGTGCTGTGCTCTGGCACCCGCAAAGCACCCACTGTCGCTTGAAGTTTAACATGGCCTTCAGCCTCCTGAGGTCAGACACTGTTAAGGAATAGACAGTTATCTCATCTTGGAAAAGGTTGCCCTGAGAAGTTATGGATGCTTCATACCCATAGGTGTTCAAGGTTGGACTGGGCTTTGAGCAATCCGGTCTGGTGGAAGATGTCCCTGCCCATGACAGGGGGGTTGGAACTAGATGATCTTTAAGGTCCCTTCCAACCCAAACCTTTCTATGATTCTATGATCTCACGAGATTAGTCTAGGAAGGTAATTAAATATGTTGAAATATGTTCTAAAGCAAATAAAAACAAAATGGTAGAATCTTTGAAAGAGTATGTACTGTCTTCTTTTGGGTGACTTTTGATGTTCAAAATATCACCAATGAGATATGTGTTTTGAGGCATCAATAACGTCATCAAAGATTTAATCTTACAAAGCTGAAATTCATGCTGTGGTTCAGGCTCTTATGGGTTTTGAAAATAACCCTTGTTTTCTCCCTTCAGATGCTAATTCTGTCAAAGAGAGAGATTAGGGTATCCGTTAAAACGATTCCTTTCCTCCCGAGCTTGAAGTTCACATCCTGACTGATCATCTTGATTGGGCACTTGTAAACCTTGTCTCAGGTTTTCAAATCCACCAGCCCATGTTTCAGTTGGTAGCCACAATGTTTTTAGATCAGACAACAAGACTCATAATGCAACACTATACTTCCCGTGGGTTTTCTAGGATTTTTGTGCCTGAGCAGAATTGTCACCTGCTTACTTGCAAGATTTAATAGAGCACTTTTCCAGTAATCATTATGAATGGGACATACCTGGTATTTTAACAGCCTTGGCTGTTCAAAAACCTAGTGATGACATGATGAGCCATGTAACTGTTATTCCTTGTTCTCGAGTCTGGGTAATCACCTCTTTTGAAGGCATTCATTTGACCTCCTCTATCCCTACTAGAAATTCCCTTCCAGGAACATCACAAAGTTGCTATCATCTTTCTGTTACCGGTAGTTTATCATAACCTTCTGATGACTTATTTACCCAGTTTGTTCTCTCCTCTTATTTGCAGCTGAATGGTTGCCAAATTGTAATAGAAATTATTGAGATTAGCTCTGAAGTGTCTGATCTTGAACTTTAGACTATTTATTACAATCATCCCACTTCTGTTGCTGCAACTGTAAGCAGGTCATGCCTAAAGGGGTTCCTACAATAATAACATCAAAAGTTTTATTTCAATTCAGAATACTGGATTCGCTGTAGATTATTAGGTTATTTCTACTGAGATTTGTGTTTTTATGGAACACTGCAGTTGCAGAATGGAGAACAAATGCTGCTCACTGTGGCAAGGACTATGTGTTCTTTTCCTTATATCTCCAACAAAGAAACACAGAATCAACTATATTCTGCTATTTTAATAGTGAGTTTGTAAATTGACAGAATTTAAAGGACAAGGCACAGAATCTAGACTTTGAGTGTCTACAAATATTTCAATTAAATTAAAGAAAACAATCTTATTACAGTTTTCTATTTTAAGGACTGGTTTTCAGGAACTGAGGAAACTGAGGTTATTAAATGGATCTGAAGAATTCAGAAATTTACATGCCCAAAAGTCGAAAGCATGACACTTGAACTCAAATCCTAAGCAAGAAGAAAAATTATGTTGGAAAGGGTGCCATGCCTGTACAGATAAACAGGTTTTTCTGTAAGTAAAGGAAGATTCTACAGGGAATGAAAGATAAAAGGATGAGCAAAAAAAGCTACATTTGGAAGCACTGAAAGCCCTGATCTCCAAGATTTTTTTTTTTCAGATATGCCCTCAAGGAAAATATTAATCCCATGCTTCTGTGTCTCCTGCTTGTTCCTTCTTTCTCCATGTTATTGCTGAAGTTAACTTTTATTTTCCTCTGAGTCTTACTATTAAAAATGAACATCTCTCTTTCCCAAATCAAGGTTCCTTCTAAAAAAGAAAGACAAATTTCCTCTTTTATCCTTATTCTTTGTCAGAACCCTCTTGTCACTGTCTCAAATGTCTGCAAAGCTTTTACATTAGAGGGAGAACAACTTTCGCTGGCCCAATGTCCAATTTTATCTGAAAAGAAGAATGAGAGGCAAAGAAAGTATACTGTCTACTCTTACTATGCAGACTTTTCCCAAGCTGGGAAAGGAGATTCCTCTTCAAATATCCACACACACCTTAATAAAGCAGTGTTTTTGTTGGCACATTCTCTACAGAGCTGCTAAAACACTGGATGGTTAGAAATCTGAGATCTCCCACAAAGCACCATAGCAAAGAAGGGACTAGCTTTATCACTCAGATTATTTAAATAGTTTATGCTGCAGAATTGTCAATAAATGAAATATTCTTGAAAAGATGAATAAGGATGCCAAAGTATTTGTAAATTCTGTTCCAGTAATGTAATCTGTTCTGTATTTTCACTGTGCAAGAATTGTTTTTTTTCTGTCACTGTTTGGCTCTCTGTCATTAATTTAGGTTAAAGAGAGTTTTGTCAGTGACTTAGCTGTGGTTGTATGAATCCAAGCTATCTCCTTACAGTAATTCTATTGTATTTTTTTCTATACGTATATTTACAAAGCCTGCAATTTTTCTGCTGGCAGTGTGAAAACAAGCACAAGTTTTAAGGAGTGATCTGCTTTCTACTGTGGGTCACGGAGTAGACCAGTTGCAGTCATAGGAAAAGGTTTCTTTTAAGTCTGACAGTGCACACAACCTGTAACTAAGAGCAGAAAACAATTGAGGGCAGCCTTTGTCCTCAGTCAGCCTTTGTTACTGATATTTAACTACAATCATATAGAATTTAGAAAGAAAGTCTTGTTTTAAAAAACAAGAGTGTTTTCTTCCTTAGCTCTACATGCTTTAAGAACGAATTACTGTTTCAAAATACTTCTTCCAATATGCCACAAATGTTTTTTTCTAAAGTATGTTACCTTTAAAATATTTCCTCTACCTCTGGTTCAGCACTTTTGACCATTCAAGAGTCAGCTAGAATAGTGTTCTCCAAAAGGTGAAAATCTCTTTATGCTTTATCCTAATAGATTTATTTAATAGCAGTGCAGCAAGTAATATATCTTATACTATCACTTGAAGAAGTGCAGTTTTCTAGGGCACTGGGGAATAAACTGTTAGAAAGCCAAGTGGAACCAGAATTTTTGCTGCCTAACTTTAGTCCATGCTTAAGACATTATTGTTTTTCATCTGACACAGAAAGGTATAGTCTCTTTTCTTCCAGTTAAGGCAAAGAAAGATCAATTGGTCAGTGCTAATAATAGATACGACAAAAATGTAAGCAGGGGCAAGTATTGGTTAATTAAGGTCTATTTGACTGTAGTTTTTGTTGCTCTGCTGTGTGTTTAATTAGGTCCTACACCTGCTAATTCTGTGATGTTTCTCCCTGTAATGTTTACTATGCTGTTCAATAGAGAAGCCACCCCATATAAAGCTGTCTTATTTTCTACACATTCTTACTCAATTCTACCTATTGATTCCACTGTTACTTAAACAGTGTTTAAGGACACCTGGAAAACATTTGTCTTGGTTCAACACTTAATTTTGGTGTGTTCAAAACCAGTAAAGGATGAGGCTTTAGTAAAAAAAGTCATTAAAGGAGTTATCCCATTAAAATGTTCTAAAATTACATGCTGCTCTTACACTTTGAAAAGAAATAGTTACACTGTTGTCTGATTTAGGTATTCTAGGGCAGCATTTTGCAAGGTGCAGAGAATAAATGTTATTATTTTTCATAATAATATTCTCAGTGTTAATGCAAACCATACATGCTTGATTTGGTGTAACTCTCTCTATATACACTTTTGATAAATTATGTGCACTGTTATGAAGAGTTTAACTCAGTGCAAACTGTCCAGACAAGACCTACATCAGATAGAGTACAGACGTTAACCCTTATCCCTCTGAACTGAAGAAAATGAAGCTCGTGGATAGGAGATTGTTTTCAACAAGAGAGTGGTCTTCCTCTGTTCCCAGCTATGCTTATTGGTCTCCATCTTTACAACCACTGTTATTTCTTTCTTGCACAAAGGAGGAATCTTTTCCCTCTTTCATATTGTTTATTTCTCACACAATACTTTTCTGTAAGTGCCCTTACTAAACACACATTCTTTCTCTAACTAGATAATGGGACAAAACTGAAGATGTTGTTGTTCATTGGTAACACTTAGACTAAACTAATAAATAACCTTTTCTTCCCACTCACTTGTGTCTTTACGCCCAGGACAGAGGTGTAAGAATGGCAAGACAGTTACAGATGCACAGAACAATATGCATTAATTAATGTCACTGACAATACTTGATTTAAACAAAAAATGTCTTTGAATATGTCTGTTTTCAGAACATATTGCAGCATTTCCTTCCTTCCTAAGCAGCCTCTGTCATAGCATGACAGCATACAGTGATTTCTTTGATAGTTTAGGAGGATTGTCTGACCTAATACCAGTGAGGCTACTGTAAAGGTTGTCCTTAACTGAACTAGTGTTGGACTGGGCTAAGACAAATCACTGTTTGGTGTCAGCAAGAATTAAGAAAATAAAAACTAGAACAAAATAATCAACAGACCAAAACCCTCTTTAACCAGACTTCAACCTATTTTCATGCAGTCTAGTGGCCATACTAGTTTCCATAAGTTTTCTTTTTCTGCTTTTCTCCTTCCATTCTCAACTAGAAATGAATTAATTCTCAAAGTTTGCCTTAGTCTGAGATGTGCCTAAGATTAGTCTGTCAGCAGCCCTCTTCTTGCCTGTACCTCTTACCTCCATGTCCCACCACAGTCCACCAGGGAAATTAACTTTCCATTTGCATTTGTCTGTACAGATTTTTGTAAGAAATATACAGAATTAAAAAGAGCAAACAGGTTTTCACAGAAACAGGTGTAACCATTGAAGTAACAGTATCATAAAGAAATTCTCCTTATGTGCATACTTACTACAGTAATATTTTTTTAGATTATGTTGGTACAAGAAATTGAGTTGCTGTTAAACCAAGAAGCCTCATTTTCCAAGCTGTACCTAATTCACACTTAAAAAGTCAAAATGTGCATGCGGCAAATCAGCTCTGCATTTCTGCGCAGAGCCATAAGCAGGAGCAGGCAGAAGTAGTGTTTCTAGTACCCCAAGGAGAAAAATTTTGGATCTTCTATGGGGGAAGTTCTGGAAATCTCACTCTTTTCTTAGACACTCATGAATACGTGACTGGATAGCGCTGCCATCTATCTTTAAGGAAGAAGTCTTGAGTGCTTTTTTGTTGGCCCTTTTTGAAAAATACAGCATTGTACAGCATTGGCTCCAAATAAATAACATCCCTGGAATGTAGAGGTTATGTAGTTTGTGGTAGAAGTATATTTTTTAAGTTTCTCCTGATATGCCATTGTCTCAAAGTATGATGATATTAGGGAATTAGGAATGTTTTTACAATAGCAGGTGGGATGGCTATTGAGGGGTTAAGATGGAGAAGCATTGGTAAGATGTGGAGATGATCTCATAGTGTGGGAGGATGCCTCATCAGAAGAGATGGCACCAAATGATTCATGGTAAGATGTGATTTACCTTATAATCTGGTAATAGACATATCCAGGTCAGTGCTAAAGTTACCTATAAGTGAGACTGCAGCAATAGGGTGAAGGATCTGTGATCATGCCACTAATACTGTGAGTCTCTGGTATGGCTAATTTCAAGGTAGTCTTGCTTTATTTCTTAGTTTTTACTGTATCATTATGATTATAATGTAAGGTTACCCTTTGAGACAGACACAAGGGAAGTAGTAGAGGTTAAATAATATGATGGAAAAAAAGTGACATTTTGAGTTCAAAATCTTTGTTCTGCAAAGACTGAATCTTTCCATGCATGGAATGCCACAAAGGTAAAAGCCAAATTCTAACTGATTTAGTTGATTAAGAAGACACTGTTTCATTTCATATAATATGAAGATGACCTGCACAAACTCAAACACCCTTTAAAAAGTGCAGTGTGTTTCTTTCTCCTGTTTATAGCTGTGTGGTACAGATTTGTGTTTCAGAGTTGGCTACATAAGTTAATTCTTTCTGTTGCTTTTCTCTCTGTTTGGCTGGATGATGCTAAATGCATCTAGAATTAGATTATTACATAGTCTAATTAGTGTTGAATTCAGCCATATTTACAATGATGCATTACAGGTTCAGCTCCAGTGTATTCACTTCAGTGTTTTATAGTATTTCTGGTTGATTTAAGTTGTGATGGCTACTCCTTAGCTAGAAAAAGCCAACATAGTCCTAGTATGTGTCATACTGAGTCAGTGTGGTATAATGCTAGGGCAGCACATGACATTGCATTTTTATATCTGAAAACATTGTAAAAGTGGACTTGAAAATATATAAAGGAATAATTTACAGTATAGAAACTATTTACCTGAGAAGTGTGTATCCTAATCAGAGATTAATAGCTCATTTGTCCAATATGATGAATTTCTTGTGCAACATAAATTGATCATCTAAAAATAGCTCTATTTGTGCAATTTAACAATGTAAAGAAGTTAGTTTTTTAATACTGTTCTTCTTCAAACATAGAACCACATAAAAATAGGGAATACAATATTTGAAATGTATCGTTGAAATTATAACACCTAACACTGTCAGATGGAGAAAGGCCAACATAGCTCTCACACCACAGCATCTATTAATAGGCCTGACTCCCTTTTGCAATGTCAACTGTAACATTAATCCTTGTTTTAAATCATAGTGTCTCAAATATCAGCTGCTACTAGTTGTACAGTTCTCTTTCAGTTTATATCAGAGAGCCCAATGGAGCCTTTTGAAGAACCTAGTCAGGTTGACAGGGCTAACTTATTACAAGTCCCCGCTGTAAATGATTTCTCTTCAGAGGATGAAGATGTTAAAATTGACATTGAACTTCGTTTCTCTCCACGTCCCCGAAGGCGGAATTCTACATCTTCAGAGGAAGAGGAGGCATATACTCCCACCAACATCTCGAGAAAAGTTTCATTTGCTGATGCATTTGGGTTTGATCTTGTATCTGTTAAAGAGTTCGATATCTGGGAATTTCCAAATACAGGACAAGACAATGATA
Source organism: Pachyramphus minor (assembly GCA_013397135.1). Lineage (NCBI taxonomy): Eukaryota > Metazoa > Chordata > Aves > Passeriformes > Tyrannidae > Pachyramphus > Pachyramphus minor. The sequence goes on along the minus strand of VYXB01005257.1, from coordinate 207,352 downwards.
TAGCAGATGAAGTTTTCCCTCAGGATGAATATTTTTTCACTCAGCTGTTTACATTACCTCCTTCTCAAGAAGAACTTCTGCAAAGAGTACGAGAGCAAAAAGTAACGTTGGAATCTATTCTGTTCCTGCCTGGGATTACCTGTATGAATGGCATTATACGAGTCCTCAATATATCCTTTGAAAAACAAGTGTATGTTCGAACAACACTGAATAACTGGATCAGTTATTATGATATCCTCGCAGAGTTCATGCCTAATTCTTGTGGTAACGAAACCGATCAGTTCTGCTTTAAGATTTCTTTGGTGCCTCCTTACCAGAAAGATGGAGTTAAGGTGGAGTTCTGTATACGGTATGAGACATCAGTTGGTACCTTCTGGGCAAACAATGATGACAAAAATTACACGCTGATTTGTCACAAGAAAGAAACTTCGTCCAAGGCGGATAATAAACCCCAGAAAGACGTTAGAGATAGTTGTCTTAAAGGCTGCTTAAAGACAACACAAAACAGGTGAGGTTATACCTTAAATTTTAATAATTTAGAATATAGCTGGCTAATTCTGAGTTTCTGTGGGTGGTTGCTGAAGTCAAGACTGCCCATGCCATTTTCTTCTGTTTTATTTCTTTTTAATGAAAAATTTGGCCAAGCCTTGTTTTCAGTAAAGCTCTTGTATCTATCTACCAGTGGTTTTCTGCAGACAGATTAGTTGGAATCATAGTTTTAATAAATGGCATGCTTGCCATTGGTTTGAAAAGCAGTATGAAGGTCTATACCTTATGGGCTATGTACTGATTGTGATCTCTGTAGGACATAAATTGAGCTGACAACAGTGAGAACTTTGTTCCAGATTGAGGTCGCTGTACAGTTAAAACACTTCACATCCACTTCCTTTGTAAGTAAAAAACAAACAAACAAACAAACTAAAACAAAAAAAAAGAGGAAAAGAAATGTGGGTTTTCATTATATTTATTTCATGGTTCATTCTCTACTTGCAAAAATGAAATGACACAGGTGGTTCAAGAAGTGTATAACTCAGGGAAGAATCCTTTTGCAATTACAAGAGGTGGTATAAACTTTTCTGCAAGTGTTTGGGCTATTCTGCAAGGCTTATAATTCCTTTTCCCTGCCACTGGTTGATGCTTCTGTTTCACAAATGGTGAAATGAATAATGATTTATAAAGAGAATTTTAATATATTAAAGAAAAAATATATAGAATTTACCTTTTATATACTGTTCTAATTAAATATAGACAATATTAATTATAGGGTAAAGTGGTAGCAGTTAACTTATAATTTGATTGCATATCAAGACAGATAATTAGGAATGGTAAATTTTGGCTTCCTACCATTTTTAACTATCTACTTACTGTAAGCAAGGCAATGTTGTATGCAAAAATCTAATTCTCAGTATCTTTACTCCTCAAATTTGCTATGAAACAGTGGAGTTCTGCAGAGCCGAATCTGTATTTTAACTGTAGTGTGCTTTGCAATGCTTAGATCCCAGAACTGAATTCATGTTGGGTTTTTAGTTCCTATACTCTTTCGAAATAAGGTGGTGCTGTTTGATTTCCCTGATGCTCTTCCACTGGACTGAATTGGTGGGAAAGGGGAAACAGAATTGCAGGAGTGGTAGTCGCTTAAGGAGGAGGGAGACAGCCAGGGTTTCCTCTTTGCAGAACCTCCCTTCCCAAAACCCAGACTTGCTGCGCTGGGAGCTTCTGCCAGCTCTAATCATACAAGAGCCCTGTGAGGAGAGGTGTGCAATAAATATGGCTTAGTGCCTGCATCAATGCCGCAGTGTAAGAGCAGCCCCAGGGCTAGCCCAAGGCTTGATTTGGAGAGAGTCCACAAAGCTCTCCTGATAAGTGTCCCTTGGGCCAACCCTGGAGCCATCATGATGATGCTTCCATTGGGAACATCCCAGTGTGTCAGAGCAGGAACGATGTTTTTACATGCCATGTGGTCAACTCCTGACATTTAAGTCTGCTTTTGTACATAATTTCTGTGTTTAAAAGTGTCACATGACCCATTCCAGGTAAATAAGATAGCCTGAGATACCCTGCAGAAGGACACTGATAACAAATACCATAGGTGTATGCAGGCACTGTGACTCCTGCCTAAGTTCAGGTAGTCCACATGGAGCAGACGACAGACTTGGAGAGCGGAGTCTTAATTTATTGAGCTGGGGCTTCCAGATGCTTTCAGAAATAATCTGAAAATTTAGATACCACTGGGCATCTAAGGTTGAATGGCTCCTAAGTATTTAATTCCTTAAAGTTTCCTGTGACATGCATGGTGCTAGCCAAAGTTGTAGAAGGCTTTTTTCTGGGGGATCCTCTTTTAATAGGATATGCTAAATGATTTATATGTAAGTCAGACAGAGAGCTGATTTAAAACATTGGCAATGTTTTAAACTCCTTAATATAAAATTGCCTGGTCTCTAATCAGACTGTAAAGTTGTCTCCTTCTCTATCAGGCTGAAGAGGAATGCGTATGTGTGAATGGTTTTATACAAATATATGTGTACACATACATGTATGTGCATGTTTGTCCTATTAGACACATGTACACATGTATGTGTAAAATATGTAAACCCAAGTGGTCAGATTCTTGTCTACATTGCGAGCTGCGGCACTTCTGTCAAACAGTTAATTTGCATGCACTCTCAAGACCCTCTTTAGTTACAGAAGGATATACAGAGATCTAACAGTAAATGCAAAAATGAGCTGAAAGTATCTTTGGAATATGGTTTCAGTGGTCACCAAAGCGTCTGAAGCACAGTTTTGGCACTTTGTAATCCAGCACCAATTTTATGCTACAGAGGCTTCGTGTACTTCACAGGAATTACAGCTTTCACCAGTGTAAATGAGGTCAGCATCAGGGCCTTTTTTTCAAAAGAACTAAGATGGCAACTTCCATTGCTCACTTGTTTTTCAAAGTGCCTTTGTACATGTTGCCCCTTTGAGTGAGGAGGAACACCCTGCAGACATCTGCAAAAGTACCTCATTATTCTCCTTCAGACCCTCATTATAACTCCTTTGCTTTGATGTCTAGAAAAAGGAGCAAGAAAAACAAACCCCCCAAAACTGGCAAAGTGAGGCTGTTGATGTGCTATAACTCCTTCATATCACATTGTTACCCATTTATCAGCCCTCCTCCACCAGCCCGTCTCTTTCTCTCTTGCTTTTTGTCTGGATGATAAACTCTGCTGCATTTATATATGCTCTGCTGGATGTTTATAGAACATTTAGCAAAGTGGGGGTTCCTTGACCATAACCAGCTTGTCTTTGGGGCTGCAGCAATGCAAATAGATATACACAGAAGAAAAAACTATTTTACCTATAATTCACACAATGAGGAGGCAGGTAAGGAATATTAGTAACCATGCCCATGAGCTGGACATTTTAGATTAAAGATTTCTTTATAGCAATCTGAATAGAAGGATAATTTAAGAGGTCACTAATTTAGGCCTCTATCTTAAATATAGAAACCTGTAATAACATTTTTAAATTTTTTTTTTAAACTCTTGGCTCTGAGATATTTATACTTTCCCTTAAAATGTGCAATTTACCTCTTCAGTCAAAAAATAGGACATTAAAGAATCATGTTTTTTAAGCAGAGAGTCTGATCCACTCTAGGGCATACTTGTGTGGCTCATTAAATGTCATTAACGAGGATTAGTTGGGTTAGTTAAGTAAAAGGAATAATATGCACTTTCAGAGGAAGTTACTGAGGAAACACAACATGACTATATCATGTTATTCTTAAGAACATGATCGAGGACAAAGTTGAGCAAGTGAGGGCAATAAGGTGGCTTCTGATGCCGTTATTCAGAAATAAAATAAAAATCGGCCTCAAAAGTTCCACCTGAAAAAAAGAATGACAGCGAAAAGCAATACTGCATCAAATAATTAATGCTGAAAATTGTCTATATTTGGATACTCAGAACCACATGACTTAAAAGCCTACCTATTCATTCCATGTTTCATTTGCTTTTCTTTCCATGTCTAGGTACGTACAAATAGTCTTCTCTTGACATTTCATAAGGTATTTGCTTCTAGGTGTATTTTTCCAAGCTAAAAGTATTTCCTCAGAAACTTTAACAATTTTTGTTGTTTTCAAAAGTCTTGAAAGGATGTATAGGAGCAAAATATAATTTGGAAAAATAGTGTTTAAATTAATATCTGAAAGCATTTGCTTAACTTATATACAGTCAAAAATATACTTGGGGGAAAAATTGACTCCTAGTATTTTAAGACTATCACTAGAAATGAAAACGTTTCTGCCAATAAACAGGCCTGATTTCTATCATATGTATTTTTTTTTAATCAAAAAAAGGTAAATTAATTATATCAGCTCCACTCTTTTCTCTTTTTTTTGACTCTCATGCTTTTGGGACATGGATAATGATTCTGAACAAGAGCCTTTCCTGGTCCTCAGGTTTGGACCACATGGTATTTTTTTTGTGGACACAAGGCTCCTGCATTGGTCTGACAAGACAGGAACTGGCTGGGTGTTGCATGAAGCAAACTCCTGCAGCTGATGCTGCATGGTGCAGTGAAAAACTCATGTAAGCTATTTCCCCTGTCACTGATGGAGCTGCATCCCATTTCTGTGCTTTACCCTGGGTTGCCATCTATCAAGATCAAGAGCAATAGCCCAAGGAAAATGGCTGATAATCATGAGAATTGTTTTACAAAAGGATATAACATGTATTTGGACTCCTCTGACAAGGAAGGAGAAGGCTAGTATTTATGTCATAACTGTTAGTTATCTATCCCCTTCTGAGCCACAAATCTATCACTCTGAACCGATCCGCAGGTGTGTCAGTGTGACCCAGCTGATGTTGGTCCTATGCTTTTGTTTGTAATTGACAGACTGCACCCTTCTTGAATAATAGCACATCAATTCACTCACCTACATGATGCCACTTTAAAATGCACAGAATGGGGTGATGGCTCTTACAAGAGTTGCTCTGTGTACAACGCATGGTGAGACAGAAGAGATTAAAATCCCTGTGTCTGTGGGCCTCAGTGCCAGCTGTGAAAGCATAAATACTCAATGGTTTTAAAGCATGCTAGTGAGAAAATTTCTTCTGTGCATGAGTAGGTTCCCATCTTCAGCTGCTGCCTTATACCCTTTCTGATGGAAGGCAAAGAAAGTTCCTGAAGGCCCAGCTTGGCAGGAATGCACCATGCTCAGTCTTCCTTAGGCAGATGGCAGACCTGTGCCTAGATTGCCCTGAGAAATGCGGTTCTACATCAGCTCCTCTTGGTCTTTCCTGCAAAGTCATGATATAATTAAAAAAATCAAGGACTTCTGAGGAAGGTGTTTGGAAATAGCTTCTTAGGCACTTTACTATGAGGAACAACTGTATTATTCCCAGTGGGACCATTTAAAATATGGCATTTAAATTACGTTCCCTTTTAATCCTTGTTCTTTTGATTGTTGTTCACCATAATCAGAAAAGAGAAAGAAGAGCAGAAAAGGTGTTAAAACACAGATCTTTGTGTACCTCTATTTATTCTCAAGGTTGTTTCTGGCATTTTAAATCACGAGTTACAGCCTGATCATCATACAGATATGGGATTTGGCTAAAGTTTATTGCTATTATTAGGAAGTAACTGCAGTCACTGTTTTTACCAGGAGAGCAGCTGCTAGAGAAGCTATCCATTCACAGGGAGCCAGCTAAAAACAGCACTCCTCTCTCCATGTTCTCAGCCCTTCTCTTGTCTCCTGGTCATTGCCAGTCTTTGTCAGTTGTAGAAGTAGGTAGGACTGGCCCCAAAAAAAAGACTTCTCTAGGTACTTGAATACCATGATTATCAGGGACACAGGGTAATTATTTAAGGTGCTCTAAAATATATTATTCAGACAAGTGGGGTAAAAGCAAGCTGTAGATCTGAGGCTGAGTATTAGGAATGCTTCTTAATAAGAACTCTAGAGTTATCTTTTAAGGAAATTGCTGGAGCCTTACTCTCCAAAGTAATTTAAAATAAGCTAAGATAAACCACTTGAAAAATATTCTATAGGGAACAATCCTACTTAACCAGAAACTACACTTAATGTTTTTTTTTTCCTGTCTGTTTAATCATAATATTTCAAAATCCAGGCATACTTACTATTTGAAGTATGAAACTTATTAAAGATCCTAAAGATAGATATCTATGTTAAGGCTTAAGGCTTTGAATGCTATCACAGAAGTGTTAAAGAAACAGGTAGATATGTATGAGAATGACATGCACTGACAAATAAACATATGCTTCCTGTACCTGTAGTCCCCTAATTGGAGAGTACCTGAATACTGAAAACCCATCACATTTTTGCTTTTGGTGATTGTGAACAGTGCTACCCATGTGCCATCCATTTATTGCACTAGAAATATTAAAAGAAGCTTTTAAAATTTTGGGGAACAACAAATGAAAATAGCTTGTTACTGTACTGGCAATCTTAGCATAGTGTTTACTCTGGAACTCTAATAGTATCAGTGGTTTCTCATTCACTTCTGTGATCTACTTTAGAAATTGCTCTCAACAGTGCTACAGAACAGAAATCTGTGCTCTCATAGGTGGGAAATATTGGTTGTTATAAAGCTTATAAAATCCATATAAAAACATCTAAAATCGGTGCTTTGTAATCTGAGTATCATTTCTCAACCATATGATAAGTACTTGTAATTATACATGCATTGCTTGGCTTTACACTTGTAAGACTTTTTTCAGTTGTTGCAATTTCATCAGCTTATTTAAATATGCCAATACTGTAACATTATTATAACTGACTTTTAGAACTTTTTAATTCAGCAACTGGCTTGATCCTGCAATAAGTGCAATAAATAATTTAATGAACATCAGAAGGTCTTACTGAACTTTTTAGAACTCTGCATGTATAAAACTATCATTGAATGTTAATATTTACAGGACCAGACCTTATTTATATACTCTTTCAGATTGCTGGTTAAGGACCTTTGGACAAATAGAAATATATTGTTAAAAGATATCCTGTATGTTCAATGATTCTTTTGTTTAGGGAAGTATGTATTTTGAAAACTGAACCAGGCTGTAAATGCCCGTTTCAAAACTGTCTCCTGTTTACCATTCAAGTATTTCAGTTCACAAATGCTCAGTTGGAAAAAAACTCTTCCATTGCATTCACCTTGACCTGCCTAAATGTTAGTCTTGAAAAGATGTTTAAAGTTAGTGCAACATTAACTGAGAGCACTGGAGTCATATTTAATCATTACATCCACTAGCAGTGTCATTTGAGCTGTTTATGCTTATTCTGAACTTTAAGCCATGATCTGGTCCCAGCACCACAGGTCTGAAATTAAAGCAATTGATTCAGCTACAATGTAGATCCAGAGAACCAATTGCTGATCATATTTTTAAGATAAAATGTGCACTGTCTTCTCAGCTACTAAAGGTAAAAAGAACGATCCAAATAAATATTTTGTAAGTTAAATGCAGTCCCTGCCTTAGGGCAAAGGAAGGGCTAAGACCTTTTAAACACCATGGGAGCATGTTAGAAGTGGATATTTGATCCCTGGAACTTCAGTGACACACGTAAAAAATATTAGTTGATATGCCAAAGGATAATAGCGGCTTGGTTTTCTGAGTGTTTCTCCACTCTCCTCCTGATTTGTGGAACCAGCTGATACTCTAGCACTAAATCTGAAGATTTATTACTGTTGGTTACTAATTGCAGTCCTAACAGGCACTGAGCTACATAACTGAATGTGAACTAGGTAAAGCTGGCAGGTTTTTCTTACCTTGCTCTTGGGTGAACCAAGTGGATTTGCATTCACTTTTTGTTTTGATGCATAGTTGTTGTCCCTGCAATGTTTATGGATGCTGGGCAATAAGCATAAAATGTTTCAAGCCTGAATCACAGAATCGACAAGGTTGGAAAAGACCTCTAAAATCATCAAGTCCAACCCTTGATCCAATACTGCTGTGGTTACTAGACCATGGCTCTAAGTGGAACATCCAGTCTCATCTTAAAAACCACCGGGGATGGTGTATCCACCCCCTCCCTGGGCAGCCCATTGCAATGTCTGATTACTCTCCCTGTTAAAGATTTTTTCCTAATATTCAACCTAAACCTCCCCTGGCAGACATTAAGCCATTAAGCCCATACCCTCTTGTCCTACTGCTGGTTGCCTGAGAGAAGAGACCAACC
>VYXB01005257.1:113060-197915 GCA_013397135.1 Pachyramphus minor | reverse complement strand
TGACATTCACCAACTTCCAATCATCTGAGACCTCCACAGTGAGCCAGGACTCTTGGTCAGTGATGGAGAGCAGCTTGGCAAGCTCTTCCACCAGCTCCCTCATCACACTAGGACGGATTCCAGCTGGTCCCATAGACTTGTGAGGATCCAAGTGGCTCAGCAGGTCTCTATCTGTTTCCTTAACTGTTTCCTCTAACACAGGGGCTATTCGGCATCCTGTCTCTGACTACCAGCTTCAGAGGCCCGTTGTCCTCAGGACAACCTGTCTTACTGTTGAAAACTGAGGGAATGAAGGTGTTAAGTGCCTCAGCCTTTTCCTCATCTTTGGTGACTATGTTCCCCCTCCATGTCCAACAAAGAGTGGAGGTTTTCCTTGCCCCTCCTTTTGCTATTGATGTATTTGTAGAAGCTCTTCTTGTTATTCCTAACAGAGGTGGCTAGATTGAGTTCAAATTGTGCCTGTGTCTCTCTAATTTTCTTTCTGCATGACCTAACTATATTCCTAAACTCTTTATGATTTGCTAGTCCTTTTTTCCATAGTTCGTAAGATCTTTTTTTCCCCTAATTTCCTTTAAAATTTCCCTGTTCAGCCAGGCTGACCGTTTTGCCTGCCAGCTTGCCTTTCAGCACACTGGGACAGCCTGCTCCTGTGCCTTCAAGACTTCCTTCTTGAAGCATGTACATCCATCCTGGACCCCTTTGTTTTCAAGGGCTGTTTCCCAAGGTACTCTCTGAACCAGTCATCTGAGCAGGCTTCTGTGGAAGTCCAGAGTAGAAATTTTATTGATGACCCTCTTTACGTCTCTGAGTATTGAAAACTCTATCATCATTTCATGGTCACTGTGCCCCAGATGGCCTCCAACCACCACGTCTCCCACCAACCCCTCTGTTTTGTGAACAGTAGGTCTTGTGGAGCCCCAACACTGGTAGGCTCATTTACCAGCTGGAGCAGGAAATTATTCTCTATACACTCGAGGAATCTCCTAGACTGACTTTTCTCTGCTGTGTTGAGTTTCCAGCAGACATCTGGCAGGTTAAAGTCACCCACAAGAACAAGGGCTGGCAATTATGAGACATCCACCAGCTGCTTGTAGAATAATTCATCACCCTCATCATCCTGGTTGGGTGGTCTATAACAGACTCACACCAGGATGTCAGCCATGTTGGCCTTCCCCCTGATTCTGATCCATAGGCACTCAGTCTTATCGTTACTGACTTCAAGTTCTACAGAGCCAAGAGTCTCTGTAACATATAGAGCCACCCTTCCATCTCTCCTACCTTGCCTATCCCTTTGGAAGAGCTTCTAGCCATCCATGGCAGAACTCCAGTCATGAAAGTCATCCCACCACATTTCCGTCATGGCAACTACATCATGGCTTCATGTTGGGATAGAGGGTTGAGGAGTTTGTCAGTGTCTGAATCTACCCCAGTAATTCTGAACCAGTAATCTATTGGGTTATATTCCATGTCTTCTTGACAGAAATATTGAGATCTATAGTACAAGTGCCTTCTTGCTGTGTGGTACAAAGCATGTGAAAAAAAGGGTTATAAAAGTCTCTCTTAGTGATAACACCTGGGAGTTTTATCTTATTGAGATACTGAATTTACTTTCCAAGATCTAGATCAGTTGCCCTTTCTCAAGAACAACTCTTTAAGTTTTTTTTTTTTGTAGTCGACTGTTCTGTTCTCCTCCCCAGGGGTGGTTTCTGCATCTTAGTCTCACCTGACTGCCATCTCTCCATCTGCCTCTTTAAGGCATTTGTCACCTTCTTACATACATGCCTCAGTAGTCAAGCTCTAGGAAATATACTCTCTTCTGACATCCCAGGAGGAGACTTCTCCTTCTATATTCTTCCCCTGTGAGATTCAGAAAAAGACCAGGAGCCACTTTGGTTAAGGTCTTTTTCATCTCAGATCTAGACAAAACAGACACAACTTGAGAGTTTCTCTCCTTCCATCTTTTAAAGCAGTAGGAGAAAGAAGCAAGAGAAGAACACAGGAACACTACCCCCAGTTTCTTTCTACAAAATATTTGATATTTGATCATGCCCCTTCCAGAAAAAATAACAACCTAAGAAGCATAACCTCTGACCTTAGACCAAACCTAGTCCTCAGAAAACGTGAATCGTGATTCGCCTTTTCCTCTTTTTCGGTATCTTGGTCCTAGAAATAGGAATCTCAATAGTAAGATCCTGCAGTACTAATTCACAATGGAGCTGTCAATAGACCTGCTAACCCTGCCCAGGAGGATCTTTTTGACAGAGATTCTCTCTTTCTGAAATACTTGGTCCATTCTGTAGAAGGACTTACCCAATTTTCTGACGAATCTATATATAAAACAGCCATATAGAAGGGCTTCTGAACTGGTTTCTTTTCAACATTGCTGCACGGATATTGCAATAAACTACAACAATCATGACGGAGATATAAAATGATCTGAAAAAAGTGACAGTGTTCCTGTTTATAATTGCTAGAGCTTAATTTGAGGTATAACTGTCTTACTTTGCAGTGTTTTTTTCTGTAGTCTTCATACATATAGTTATGAGATTTGGGAAGTAGTATGAGATTTGGGAGCAATACTATATTAAAGGTTTGAGCCTAGCATCAAATTGATGTTGGGCTCCTGGTTCAGATTGTATGGCACTAAAATCTTCTAATGGACAGATATACATCTGTATTTTAAAAAAAATTAATAAAAATTGTATGAATGTTTTGCCATTAAAACTCAAGGTCTTTTTTAATGAGCTAGAAAATAAAGACTAATTTCTTGGGACTTTGTTTGCTTTGAGGCTACGATTATTCTCATCCCAAGTCAAGCCAATGCATTTTGTTCTGTGCCACCTATGTCCCTGCTTCAATCATAAACTAAGACTGAAAAATGAAAATATTAGTAATTGGAAAATATAATCCCCTGGATAGCACCGATCCAATAATCTTAATAAAAATAGGTTTATTACAAACATTGCCTGAATCCTACTGGGAATTATCTTTTCAGAAAAAACACTCAAATTCCCTTACAGCTGCTCTCTTGATCAATTGTCCCCCCTCGATACTATTAATCATCATACCATATACAGCTTATTCTGAGCATCTTTTTGCATTTCACTTTCCAAGCTTCTTTTCTTATTTCTCCTTGTGCAGAATCTACTGACAGTCCTTTATGGTCATTTTGAAGCCCCACCTTTTTTCTCCTAGTGCCTGCCCCCTTTTTTTAGGTGAGATAACCAAAACTAAGGGGTAGTCCCTCCAGGTGGAGAAATACCACAAGTTAATATTGTCTTCCTCAAATTCCAAACATTTAAGTACAGGTTCTTTGTGACTCTGTTTTCATGCAAAATGCTTGTGAAGTTTGCTTGACTGACTCTCCTGCTAATGCAGTCCTCTATTCTCAGCCTAGTTTCAAAATGGCAGCTGTAGTGCAAACCTCCATTGCCATGCCAGCCAGCAAATGTCCTCACCTACTGCTCTAATAATGAGTGGGCCACGCCGTCTTCTGCCTCTGTCCTCTGTTGCCTGACTATCAACAAGGGAGCTAATTAGTGTCAGTCCTGTTTGTTTGGTGACACCTATTTACTAAGAACTAGATTGAACCTTCTCTAACACTGCCGGTAGTTGAAGGTCATATAAGAAATTCAATCTTTCCTAGATTTATAATAAGGGCTCCGATTTACATACAGCTTCATTCTAATAGGATCAGTTGTAATGCCATAATATTTTAAAATATTATTCAGTAATTTCTACTTAATATTCACACAGCTATTCCATTATAGATGTTGATTTTCTCTGCAGTTTTTGCTTCTGAATCTTTACCTGTTTGGTCTCAATCAGTTTTGAATCTAACAATATAATTTAAATTATTGTTTTCTGCATTGTTTACATTAAATTATTTTTCTGTTGTGCTTCTATTTTCTAAAGACCTCCTGAAAAAATCCATATAAACAGAAGGCCATGGTATTGCCACACGTGACATGTAATAGCAATGTTATGGTTCAGGCATGCATAGCATGACATCTCCACAAGGAGAAAGCACTTGAAGCCAAAATGCTTTTAGGTATTAATTGGCCATATTTTCAGGTAAAGCCAACTGACAAGTAGAAATTCAGGAGTGTGCATTAGGAGCCCAGAATGTGGAATGATGCTGGCTGAGTTTCAGCTGTCTTCTGTTTCGTTGTCATGGACAGCAATGCTCCACCTCACTCACACTGCTCTTTGCTGGGCTGGTCTGTCTGTGATTAGTGCAGCTGTTGATTTCTGCTATGCTGAAGTAAGGTCTAGTTCCCGGGACTCTACATGGAGTTTTGGTAGGAGGCAGGTATTTCAGCCTGAGGACACAGCCACAGCCCAGGCCCACAGCCCAGCCACCTCCCAAGCTCTGCTTCCCAACACCACACTGAACTTCACTGTGGCACCATCAACGCCTAACACAGCTCTGACACCCTACCTAACATTAAGATCAACTTCTCTTAACACTATGTAAAAGTTTGAAAATTACATGGAGAATTTTCTTGAAAGGTGTTACAGCTGCATGCATAGTTTCCTTGCAACTTGTTTTCAGAGACATTTTACAGCCTCTCCCCACCTGCTCTGACTAATGGGTTCTGTAGTTCAGAGCTCTCACATGCTGCAGACACAGACTGCCCTTTGTTGTTTGCCACCTTTGCTCTGCCGCTCACTTTGTCCTCTCCTCCAAACCCCGGGCAGACCCTTCCCAGTTCTCATTTTATGTACCCACCACCTTTGCCTTCTGGGACAGCCATAATTCTGTGTCCAGTTGTTTAGTGCTCTCCCTAGGGTCTAATATTTGAATTTTATTTCATTGTCTTTTATCCCTCTGTCTTGTCTTAAAGCAACAGAGGAGTGTTTAATATTCTCCTGCAGTACTGTCAATTTTCTTTTATTTTCTCTCTATATGCCATAGTCTATTGTAATACATCCTCTCATAGGGTGCACATATTTTTTTATGCATCCAAATCTTCAAATGTTCAAAATCTGGTTTGAACTACTGAAATTCTTTAGCAATCACAAAAACCCTTTTCCTGTATTTAGATGATTCCTAAGAAAAAAATGTATTCTCTTAATTTCTGGCAAATTCTTATCAATATCTTTATATACAAATGGTCATAAAGATAAACTATTCTTATCTAATTGTTTCTAGGAGTTTAAGATTGTCTCAGCAGGAGTTGCTGAGGGATGAAACTTCTAATGATGATTTAAAGCAGTGAAGTGTGTAGGCTGCAACTGAAATAATTACTGCTGTAACCCTCTAAGCACTCCAAGTTCCTCAAGAGAAAATACTTTGTTCAGAACAGACCCTGAACAACAAAATGCTAAAAAAGTAAAATAATAATAATAAAAAACCCCCAAACCCTTGGAGCAGGATGATAATTTAGAACTAGAATCAGTATAATGTGGGGATGTTCTCAGCAACTGCTCACAAATGCATCAGACATCACAGTTAAAGAGGAATAATAATTATGGCCCCATTCTAAAGTATCGAATACTTTATTCCATTCAATAAGTCATGAACACTTTAAAACCATCAGTGTAATCCACAAACCTATATTTACAACATTAAACTGGATGTTCTGCCTTTTCAATAACTGTCATCTCATCTCTATTATTTTCACCTCAGACTCTAATTGTTTCTTTTATAGGAGGTAACCTACCAGTGTCCTTGGCAGTACAGTTTATGGCTCATGCATTTACAGTAATTGTTCGGGCAATTTGCCACACAGTATAACAATCTTCACATCACAATCAGTTTTTATAATAAACAGCATTAGTTGTGAAAAATACAAGTGATGCATGATTCTTATGGTAGATAAAGGGCACTGAAGATGCCCTTTAGAGAAAGAAAGGAAAATGCTCAAGCCTTGAACTACTTGAGAAAAATACTGATGTCACAATAGAGCTAATTAATTTGATGGTACAAACAAGAGGGGAAAGAGCCTTGCATTCATTAGTGTCAATTTCAAATAAGAGCATACTGTTCATAAAAATAATATTCTGCCTTCGTTTAGACAAAAACGTTCAGGTAAACAAATCAGAAATAAGCACCAGCTCCAGCAGTAACAGTGATTACACTCCTTAGCTTTATCAAGGGTCTTTCTCCTCTATAGCCATAGGGAGTTCAGAGTCTGGGCAGATACAATTTGCAGCTAGAACTCTGGATAAGGCCAGATCCTACTGCCCACCAGCCTGGTTGGCTCCAGTGTGACCAGCACAAGCAGGCACTACTGGGCACTGGAGCCTCTGTACATGTACTGGTCTGCTCCTGCAAAGTTGAGCATGAACTTAATGGCTTCTCTCCATAACAAGTGGGTGGTTGAACCTAAAGGTGTCTCGCTGCATGTGTCTCTGCTGCAGACAGTTTGTGGTCTCTTGGTTTTCAAGCGGCCCAAAATAAGAGGTCAAACATTGCTCAGTGGGGAGGCTGTGGACACACCTCCAGCAGGCAGTCTCCTGTGTTACAAATTCTCCAGAGAAATAATATATATGTCCTCTAATGGCAGTGCATAGACAGGTAAACCTCAGCCTCCTTGTCATCTCCACACCACCTTATGGACCCTGGTTGGTGCTAAGGCACAGCAAGGCAAGGCCCCAGAAGGCACAAAGGTGGCTTCGAGCCAGGGCTGTTCCTCCCCTCTTGAGCTCAGATGTGAATTCTCTGGCAGCACAAGGGCTTGAGACTAAGGGCTGCATGCAGTAATAAACTGTGGAGTGACTGTGTTATAAGGCTATAACTTCAGCTTTCGATAACACAGACATCAATTTAAATCAGTAGGAGACTTGTCCCTATAATGAATTTTGGACTGAGCCTTACAGAAGAAAGGAATGAGTTTATTTTTATTCATTAAATATTTAGTTCATATATTTAGTGAATGAAATAAAATAAAATTAACAACAGAGACAACATCACAAGAGAAGTCAGTCTTTACTTTGAAAATCCACACTAGGATTCTTGGCAGTTCATGAACTTTTTTAGTTGTCATACAAAGACAGAGAGGTCAGGAAACAGTTTGGATCTAGATCCTGAAGTGTGGTGGGATGTGTCTTCAGTAGTTTCACCATGATCAGATTATCAAGATTATGGGTTTTTTTGTTTGCTTTGTGGTTTTGTGGTGTGGTGGGTTTTTTTTGTGTGTGTTTTTTTTTGTTTGTTGGTTTGGTTTTTTGTTTGTTTGTTTGTTTTGTTTTGTTTTTTTTAATGGTATCATTTTCTTTCCCCTGCTGGCATTTTCATCTCCCCATGAATTGGTTTTGGTAATATTTTCTCCACATCCAAGTGTTATTTTAGGACCAGTATAAATAGAGCAATGTTTTAAATGTAGTTTTCCAGTAAGCCAGCTGTTATAAGGTTTATGTTAGTTATGTTAGTTGTGTTAGTAAAAAAAAAAAATCACCTCAATTTCAGGATAGAATTTTGCTTTTTTTTATTATTTATTTTGAACATACAGTAAAAATCAGAAGCATGAAAGATTCTGCAAGACCCGAAGACTGTCTGGATTTTTAAATAAAATTGTGTTGAAAAGTTTTTTTCCTTTTACATATTTTTAACTAAATATTTAAGAAATAAATTCTTTGAATACCTTAATACCCTCCTAGCTCTCTGAATTTCAGACTAAATAATATATTTGTACATCTTCTTTTAAATATGAGATAGTATAAAATTGATCAGTTTGCATTAATTTCAAGAGTTTTACACATACATTTTCTCTTTCCACACTCTGTAATCCAACTATTTTAGCCTTTTTTAACATTCTTTATAATAAATATTTCATTATTTAAATAGTAAGATCTACTGTAAGTGGATATAACACAGAACAAAGTGAACAGTGCTGTGAGCTATCCAAACATACAGACACAATTATAGACAAATACTGGTGCGTGAATTAAAATCATGACTAGCCACCACCCATTATGGAAAAGTTAGTAGCTTTTGGCTATAGTCCCAAACCTATTTCAGACCAGACCAAAGCACCTGCTATTCCACAGTGAAATGTGCAGTCCTGAATGCATAACTCTCAGGGCATTATAGGAAGGAACATTTGAAATAGGGCTAGACTGGGACTATGGAGTCACGAAGTCTTATCCCTAGGGAAATGTGTTGCATAATCCAGTTCACAAAAATATATCCATGTTTCCATACTGAGACCTTCTCAGTTTCTTGTGTCTGGTATTTGCACTTAAAAATTACAGGATATACTTTTCCAATGCCTACAGAACTTGTTTTAAGTTTCCATAAAAAATGTTTTTGTGAACTCTTTATATTAATTAATTAATAGTCT
The DNA here is from genome assembly GCA_013397135.1 of Pachyramphus minor. Taxonomy (NCBI): domain Eukaryota; kingdom Metazoa; phylum Chordata; class Aves; order Passeriformes; family Tyrannidae; genus Pachyramphus; species Pachyramphus minor. The sequence goes on along the minus strand of VYXB01005257.1, from coordinate 189,627 downwards.
GGTTGCTTAATATCTTTTTATCTTTTGAGTACTTACCCCTTTTCTATATCAATAGCATGCATTATTTCTCCTCTCAGACTTTATTTTGTTATGCTGAAAATAGCAATACTCAGTTTATCTTCTTGGTTAATATAGATTTTTCATCCTTCAAGTCTTCCTGTAGCTCTCTTCTGCACCTGTTCCAGTTTGAATCAATCTTTCTTGAACATTGTAGACAAATATTCCATAGGAGTTCTTATTCGTGCCTGGTGCCACAACATGAACATTTCTTGTAAATTTTTCATTACTGGGAAAACCTTCTCTGATGCATTTCTAACGAACTTGGTTTGCAGTGATGTCAGAGTGTCCCGCTCATCTCACACCAGTGGCCTGGAAATATTTTCTGACAAAAAAAATCCCTCAAATTTTTCTTGTTCATCTGTTTCTTCCAATTTCTGAGGCCTAGTTTTGTGGCAGAAACTCTTTCTAGTCCCTAAATGTATAACCTGGCACTTTATAATTTTGAATTTCATCCCTTATCTATTATCCTGATCCTCCAGGCCACCCATTTCTTTCAATTCTCCTCTGTGTTGGTCATGTCTCCCAACTTCCTATCTGCCACAAATTTAATTTAACTTTGACTTCTTGTGCTTTGGTCTGTAATGACATGACTGAGTAAGTCTGATTACACGACTGGTCCTCTCCAATTCCTCAGTGACGCCTGCTAGCTCCACACAGCCCAGCTTGTGGGACCCTGCTTGGCACTGAGAGCCCCTCTCCCATCGCCCAGCTCTTATCCTCATATCCCTCTTCTCCTGTTTAATTAATAAATTTCCCATGTGGCTGCACAACAAATGCTTTAATGAAATCCAGATAACTAATTTTTAGACAAGGGAAATGTAGTAATCTTATCAAAGACAGATATTATCAGGTGAGTCTGGCATTTTAATGCCATTTTCCACTTTTCTGTATTTCCTCTCTCATTTAAGTCTTGTTCTAAATCTATTGTGAAAACTTTTTGAAGACACCTGGGCCCATAGTTGCCTTGACACTATTTCTCTTTTTTCCCCCAAATATAGCTACCACTTTTTCTACTCTTCTAATACTGTTACAGTAGTATAAGGACCAATTTGATAAATTTGAATAGCAAAGGTTTTAAACCAACGTGTATTTTCTTCTCTTGGGTCTCTCAGGTTTGGGTTGGAGATTATCTGCTTCTCTTAACTGGAGCATATTTAAACAAGTTCTGCTCCCAGACTGGATGAACTAATATAATTTTCTAAATCTTTGTTCGTATCAGTTATGTCCTGTAAAATCTCTGTTCCTGTAAGACTCTACCCCACTACTAGCACTGTGGTAGAAAATTTTAGGAGAAGTCTTTTCATTCTGGGGTAATACATAAGTCATCTGAAATCTTGATCAAACCTCACTTCTAAGAAAAATCCCTATTTAACTTAAAAAAGCTATTTAGAAAGCCTAGACATGTCTTAGTTTATCCCAACCCTTCGTGAAATCAAAGAAATATTGTTTATTGGCTAATTATTTTTTTTCTCATCACTTATATATTGTCAATCTAGTCTTCACATCTTTAGAGTTCAAGTTTAACATTTCCTTTCTGGGATGCCAATTCCATGTAATTTTGGACTTCTGAACTCCTTTGCACAATGCCCATCAAATTTTCAGTCTTCTCAGTCCTACCAACTAGACCCTGAACTTCGTATTTGTTTTTTATGAATGCAAAATTACAGTGATAACCTGGTTTTATTCCTTATTTATTTTTATAATTCAGTCCAAGAGAATGATAATTCCATCAAGAATGGATCACATGTGTGTAAATTGTTAGTTTTTTTAAGCTGGTAGAAATTCTTATGTTTCTGGAGTACTTTATGAAGATATGCCCCATTCAACTGAATGAGAAAAAGCAACAGAGCTTCTGCAGGTTTGCAGGTACATATGCTGGAGGAGAACGGCATCAGCTGACACCATGGATTTTTTCTAGCTTCAACTGTTGCCAGAATGCCCAGATCACTTAAAAATAAAAGAAAAAGCTTTTTAACAGAACACAAATTTGTTGTCTCTCACAATGTAGGCAAATTTAGATCACCTTTCACAACAAAGTGTGATAATTTCTATAAAAAAAGCTTCATTAACATTCTAATTCAAAAATCTGCTCATGGAATTCTGATAGTGATAGGAGAATATATATTTCAGAGAAATATGGAGAAAAACTAATTAGACAAATACCTTCTAATTGCCTATGTTTGATGAAGGGGGTAATTTTTATGGCTTTTGGGAAGTATTTTAGTCCTTAGGATATACATATATGTTTGAGGTTGTTCTGTAGTTGCATGCGCTCATAGTCTCAACAGCTTCATATCACTTCTTAAATTGAAGGAGTGATTTAAATTATTATCGTTTTATGCTCCTTTTGATCCTCAAACACTGCACAACATCTTCAATTTAGGTTAATTTTAGATTTTCCAATAAGATAATGTTATGAGGATGGATATTTCTGATATAGAAGTAAAATAAGGAAAATACCTGTTACAATGAAATTTGCTGTACTCAAGTATTTGTGGGACATGTGTGCACAACAGAAATCTTTATAAAATTCAGTGCAACGTGCAAGAAATTATGTTAAAAGTCCTGCAGTGTGGATCCCAGCTGTGAGGCTGTTTATTACCTGTGTTGCAGTTGTGAATAGAAATGTGTGGACCAGGGCTCTAGATGCTACTAGAACAAGAGTTAAGGAAAAATTCAACTCCAGTCACAGCAAAACTACAACTGAGGGGCTCGGGTCACACATACATCGGGTGTTACAGCCCCAGACACTAAAACTCCATAGCTACATTACAGTTTAAATTTATACTTCCAAAGTGAAATTCATGCAGCTTTCAATAACAGCCTAAGCTGTAGGTTTCCTTTATGGTCCAGAGGCAGAGAAGCTCCTTCGAAGGATATGTCCCTTCAGTTCACTCACGATGCCCTCTTTTTGGAAGTGTTAATCCCTCACCACTGATCATAGTCATGATATACAAGACTGCCTGAATACAGATGCATAGGAGACTAAAGCTAGTTAAGGTAACCTCAACCCAGCACACACCTGTAGTTATCCACCTTGAAGCATCTTTAAACCTGTTCATTTAAAGGTTTGGAAAAGAAGTACTTATCCTCAGCATCTTATTCAAAGACTATTGTCTATATTTTTACACTAATATTTGTTAATCAAAACCAAAAATATTCACTGGATGGGGAACATAGAAAACAGGGGGAAGAATCCAGTTTCTCTTTTCACTAGGGAATGAAAATTAAGCTGAAGAGCTTGTACATCCAACTTCATGAGGAGGAGGCAAATTTGTCCTCCAGTTTCTCCCCAAATGTTCTTTATCCTGGCAATTTGGATACTTTTCGGATGCTTGTGCAGCACTTTTATCACATGAGGGTGTGACAGAAGCTGAAAGTGCCACTTTATCTTGGATGCAAACTCTAGCTGCCTGTAGACTATTATGCTAGATATAGGCATCAACATCTTCCCTTCTTCTGGGAATATTTCTTGAAGGAAAAAAACTCCATTCCTTTAAGAAGTAGATGACAGTCCCTTCTAGCAGCAAATTATGCCATGCCTCCTTCCCAAGAGTTGCATTCATATAGCTGAATGCTGCAGGTAGACAGATACATTCAAAGAATTCAGCTACAGTCAACAGCAGTGCCTATGTGGCTTTGCAATCATTACTTTGGGGTGATGATTCAGTTCATGTGTTTTGCATATCTTGGCTCCTAATTAGGGGCTTTTGCAGACACCTCTTGGCACCTAAATGTTTTAATGCATCTGTCTCCTGGTTAAGCCCTGATCTACAGAGTGTCTAAATTTATGGAAACAGGTAAATGAAAAAGATGCAAAAGGTCAGAAGAAAGTTGGGAACTGGATGTAACACTAAGACAAGCATTTGAACAGTAAAAAAACCCCAACAAACAAACAGCTCTCCCCAAAACCCTATGTATAAATAATAAGCATTAATGACTTACATTTAAAACCCCACAGATCTACTGAAAATACGGGCCTGGCTCTGAATTCAGGATTAAATTCAGATTATAGCAACTGCTGACAGGGTAAAGTACACCAAGGTGTGAGTAGGAGAGTGAGAAATGTGTGGAGGCTATGCATATACCAGGATTCAAGAGTGACATGACATTCATACAGATGACAAGAATATTCAGCATTATTGCAATTAATGGTAAAAAAGAACCATTGAGACAGCAATAAATCTTGCACTTCAAGGACAGCTTCTAACAAAAAATGACCAAGAGGAAATTTAATAAGCCAGTGCAAATTACTTCAAGTACTTTCTTACAAGAACTTTACATCTTATCCTGAAGTATCTGATGGTGGCCAGTGTCAGAGATCAGATGCTAGACTGGCAGCAGCTTCTGTCTGCTTTAGTCTGGCAACCCTATAAAGAGTGGCTTTTAAAAAGTTGGTGACAGTCAAAGTCTAGGTTCTTTTAACAGAGTATAAATTTAGCATCCTCCTTCTGAATTAAGCATTTAGGTGGCAGAGTTAATGTTATATCAATTCAAATGAAAGACACTAGGAGAAAATAGAAGGGGAAAAGATTAATATTTGAAAATTAGAAAGTAATTTTCAGTAACTGAGGTGGACGACTGGCTGAAAATTGCGTAAATTAAAACCCACAGAAAAAAAAATCGCTCTTTATAGAGAAGTCATTAGGACTGATATAATAATTTACATTTTACATAAGTGATATTCTTTTAACATTTTTTTCCCTTTTGCACTAAAGGTTAGATCCTATAAGCACACAATTCGAACTGCTATCACTTTGCATTGATATTGATGAGGACTGCAGGCACTAAGCCTCTCTCTGTAGGTGTTTTTCATGTTGGACCTGCCCTTTGTTTTCACAGACAGCAAAGCAACAGAAAAAATTGCACTTTCTGAAGGGAAGCAGAATTTGTTTCTGCCAGCCGGGCATAGCTTAGCAACAGGATTTATACTGTACATATGCAGGGAGAATCTTCGGATTTATTTCAGGTAACAAGGATGTCTTTTTCCAACCATCTCTGTATACATACAAATATTTGAAAAACACAAGCAAGAGAGAGCCCTGGCCTCTTGAACACATATATCCTCCCAGACCCTTGCCTGACCCCAAAATTACACTCTTTTGTCACTGACCCATCTAATCACCTTTGTGCTGCTTTCTCAAAAAAGGCCTGGGAAAACCCATCAGCTTTGCAATGTAATGTGAAGGTCAACACATTCTCATTTTCTTGGCCAATTCTTTCTTAAGACCAAGCCTTAATATCAGGTCACTCAAAAAAAAGTTACATTTTATATGGCTGTTATTTTCAGAATTTCAAAGAGCATTTGAAATTTTGTATCATTAACTAACAGTATTTATATTTGAGTCTAAGAGGAATTAGAACATAATTTTTGCAGAATAACACAGGAAGTTTCTTTTTGTTTAGCAGAAAGGAAGAAATATTGGCAACGTCTGATGATGACACATGGAATAACTCAAAGACTTCAGGTACAACACCCGGTTTAATTAGTTCTTCCTTACTGCACATGTTAATTTAAAATAGTGTAACAACCAACCTCGTGGAAATTATTCAACTATGTTTTTTTTGACTCTTCAGACACAAACATCCCAGAGATTGTTTATTCACAAGCAGAAGACAAGGACGCGGAACAAGCTAATGAAAATATAAAAGAGAAAAATGCAGAACACAAGCAGAGTGATCACAAAGATGATGAAAAAGAATTAGAGTTGCTGGTAAGTGTTATACAATTATATCTACAGTATTAAATGATTTGAATCCATTTACGCTTCAAAGCTGGTGAAATGCCCCCTTTTAACAGAGCTGACTGATGTACTAATTTACAAATGTAAAGCCTTGGTCTGTACTTACACTGAATCTCTAACTGATTCAACAATAGAAGGTGCTTTGATTTCAGTATAGTGCATCAACTTTTTCTGGTCTTAAATTAATGACTTCTCCCTTTTACTTCTTTACCAGAGGCTCTAAATGACAGTTTGAAGGAATTAGAAGAGTAGCATTTAAAAAAATATCCCCTCCTAGTCTCTAGGATGGAAGTATTCTTAAATACATGCTTTATATTTGTTAACATTTTTATACTTATACTACTGCTTGGTTTTGAGGTTTTTTTTCAAAGGATAACTATGTAGCCTGCTGTATGAACAAACCAGGTATATATATATTTATCTAAGCCAATTTTTATGTATCAGTATTTGACATTACATTTTTTACAATGAATTTCACACTAGTGAACATTCAGTCTATTTGGATTTGTGTGAGTGGATGAGTGTGCGTAGTTTGCCTTGCACTTTTCAGTATGAAATTAAAAATGGCAATAAATGAGACACATACAGCAATCTATTATTCTGAGTGTCTGTTCTCAGCTCATATCATTTGGGTGCATAGATTCATAATCATAGATTATAATAGCTATCACCTGTGAAACTGTGAATGCTGAATCAGACAGGAGAGGAAGATGAGAAACATTCTTTTTTTTATTATTGATATAGAGAAAAAAAATCCTCTCATTTGAATATAATTTTTTCTTGCCTTTTACTTTAAAAATGTTGAAAATTGTTGCATATTGTGAGACCTTTCACTGACTGAAAGTCAGCGTCTCTTTATTTTCTATGGTGAAACACAGAAAGGAGGACTTCTAAAATCCCTTGTTGTTCACAGTCCACTCTTTTACAAAAAGCAGGATCGAATATAACCATTTGTTTATCAATTGCCAGACTTGTCCATACAATAAATGAAGGGGGAGCTATAATTTAGATGTTAATTTCCACTATGCACTCTTTAATGAATTAAACAATGAAGGCTTATAATAGATGGAAATACAACCAAATCTTTGAAACGCACAGGCATTGGCTCACCAGACAGCTGTGCAGTTGACAAGTAACATGAGCCTTATGTGAGAAGAAGGGGAAATCGTAAGATTTGCATATAATTATTGAGATCATGCAAATGTCAGTTATGAGGAGGGGAAAAAAACACAGGCATCTCACTGTTAAATCCTGACAGTTGGCATCACTGAAGAACTCAAATACACTTGAGCACTGGTTGGCAGAGGGTCATTAAAACAGAATTTGCAGAGACATTAGCTCCCTCACTTTTCTTTGAGTGACGTTTTACTATTAATAGTTTGCAGAGGCTTTGCAGAAAACATATTAATAAGAGAAACTGTAATAGGGGTATCTACAGCAAGTGCAGATGCATAAAGGGGTGCCCAAGAAGCTAGCCTCTAATTGATCAGCTAGTGCTATCATTGTGACTGTACTAAAGTGAGAAGAGAGTGCAATGACAAGCCAGCATAGCTGAATAATACAATATGATATTTGGGAGCTAGGAGGGAGAGTGATTAGTTTCTGGCCTTTTACTTTGCTAATCTCATTTCCAACTCATGTCTTACCAGATTGTCTAAAACCAGTCTGGTTTGAAGCCTGTAAAATGGTCGCTGAGAGAAATGAAGCAGAGATAATCCTTACAGAGTTTGTCACTGCAAAATGTGTCTTTGTTTTACTGGACAATACTGTACATTACCGGGCTTTGATGTACTGTATCAATGCCCTCATTTAAGCACCAATCCTACCGCCTCACCCCACAGCTTCCTCTCTCCAAACCTAGAATCAAATGTATAGAGAATGAATTAGCCTGCCTTTAAGGGAATATTCTCTTCAGATTTAATTTGTATAAAATGCACTAGCAGCTTACTGAACTCATGAATAAAGTGAGAGGGTTCTGAATGCTATTTTATTTCCTGCTCCTTTCAGCACCACCATAAAGCTCATTACCTATGTTAAAAAATACATCTAATGTAAATTTTGCAAATGGTTTGGAACATGTTTCCATATAAGCTTTGTTACTGAAAACAAAACTTTCTGTAATGAAATCCTGCCTCCTTCATTTGGCATATTTTTACAAAGCACTTTTTGATCATTCTTTTTTATTCTATTGTTTCAGTTAAATCAGCGCTTCACAGAAACTAGAGGTACCTCTTCCAGAGATGAAAGGAATTTATTCAACACAGAACCGGTTAATTTTTCAAGTGAAACTGAAAGATTGGTGAAAAAGCTAACCTGCATAGAAAGAAGCAGTGACTACCACCCTGTCCCAATCAGTTCCTCATCTGAAAACAATTCACAAGTGATAGGAGGAGAAATAAAAGGTAAATTTAAGTATTCTGTAACAGATTATAATAGTCAGCTACCAGGGAGGGAAGTCACTGCTGGCACTGTAAATGGTGGTGAGCGGTCTTTGGAACATACTGGTACCAGTGAGAGTCTTTTATCCACGAAAGATTTTCCTGTGACAAAGCAGAATGAGGCTATTGGTATTATGGCCACTGTCTCAAGCCAACAAGGGGAAAGCCAGACAGATATTTCAAAAAGTGAAATAGGTAGTACCTCGGGAAGTAAGATGATGGAGAAGCTATTCATCAGTGAGGATGCTGCTGCTATCTCAAAAGGGGCTTCTGAAACGAGACCAGAAACCATTTCTCCCGAGCATGATGAATCCATGCAATTAAATTCATGCATAGCAAGGACACTGGATGGCAATGCTAATCCAGCTCCAGAGCACCAGGCACCGCAAATGTCTCACCAAACTCTGGATTCGTTGTTATCAGACACTGAGAAATATGAAGAAAAAATCAAGGTGATTGAAAGCAAAGTTCAGGTACATTTAAGAGAAGATTTATATGCTGGCCCTTTTGCACATGCTGATGTCTCAATAGATTCCACACAGAGACGATACATGCAAAAAAAAGGAATTGTTGAGATGTCAGGAAAGAACTCTAACACTGATGCAGGGAAGGAGAAGAAAGTCATTGAAATAGCAGACTTGGCATTAATCGGCGAGGAGGAAACTTCCGAACCTTTCAAGTCACATAGGAAGCACATCACCAAAGCCCTGAACACAACACCTCTGCCAGCTGAGAACAACAAGCAGGTGCCCAGGGCCACATGGGGGGATGAAAGGCAAGTCGAGGACACTCAGGAAAACAGAGGATTCACAAGCTTAAAAGACAGAAATAAGCCAGACAACACAAATAAACGGAGACTGATTGGAAGGGAAAGTGAAGCAAACTCCACTGAGCAGAGATGGCAAGAAATGGGGAGCGAGGTTTGGTGGGGAGCGAGGGGGAGCACAGAACCTCAGAGCACAGCTTCCACAGAAGAGCTGTTTACCTGCCAGGAGGCAGAGAGTTGTGAAAAGTCTTCTGTCTCCGAGCAGGATATTACAGAGGAAGCAGAAGCAGGTACAGCTTATATAATTAAAACAACATCAGAAAGTGCTCCAGAAAAAATGTCTGCCAGTGAAAAAGCAGTAATTGCTAAGCTACCTCAAGAGACTGCACTAAGTGACAGGCCCACAGAGGAAAAGGAAACAACGTTTGATACACATGAAGGGAGAAATGATGGTTCACATTATGCTCTTTGTCAACTCAACACAGTGGGTGTATTATATGACACTGAATTTGAAAAGGAATCAGTTTTAGGTATTTATAATGCATGCGTTCGTGAAACACTGCAAGGAGAAATGAAATCTCTATGCAATAGCAGGGAAAAATGTGCCAAAGCACAAGCAGACATAGGAAATATTCTACCTGTAGGAGAAGCAGTAAAGGCTTCTGCTACAGGAAAAAAAGATTTGCAGCAGGCATTATATTCAGAAGTATCTAAAAGTCCCCTGAGCACCCAGAAGCATCTATACAGTGAGGAAGCAGAAGAGCTCTACAGGGAAGAAAGCCACGTTGATATGCTTTCCCATTTATCTGCTAAAGCTGAAACAAAAATGCCACCTTCTGGTACAAACACTATTCCTAGTCATCATTTTAAAAGCTCTTCAGTAGCATATTCTGAAGGGTCCACTGCAACAGGAGGTATGGAGCACCTGTACAGACACTTTGAATATAAAATCTTTGACAAGATTGCTGCTGAGTCAGGGTACAATCTAAGTCTACCAAATGAAATTGCATGTATTAATAAAGACTTCCCTCCCAAAGGTGAAAAAGGAGAAGTACCTTCCACTTCAGACACAGCAATTTCTAGAGAAGGAAGAGGAAGAAATTTAGGTCAATGTTTCCATCAAGCAGAGCTCCAACAAGAGAAGTCATGGAGGCCAGAAGTTTTTATTAGTAAGTCTACCAAAGAAGGTGGAGGAAGAGACTCTCAGTCTGACCATTTATTAACTGATGGGAAAATGTTAAACAGTCTTGATGACTCACAGAAAGAAAGCCAGCACATATCTAATTCTGCAGATATTTCTAACCAGAAGAGTGAAGCACTTAAGTTGCCTAATGAGTCTCCAGGTTTAAAACATATTGCCTTCAAAATATTCTATTTCTTCTTCTTTCTTCTATTTTCTGCAACACTCTACCACTATGATTTGACAGTATGTCTTGCACTCTACCTGTTCTCCTTGTATTGGCTATACCATGAAGGAGGAAGAAACAAGGAGTCTATCAAGAAGAAACAACATTGACTGTCAACTGTGCTCAGGATCCATGGTCAATAAGCTCCAATTCCACCAAAGCATTTTCACTGTTAAGGAGTTTATTCATTATTAGAACCAAAGCAAGATTTCCAGAGAAGAATCTTTTTTTAAAAAGATTAAATATGAAGTTGAGCCTTCATATAAGTAATTAAACTATACAGGACCATTATGTTTGGATCATTAAATACCTATATGAGTATGAGTTCTGAAGCATGTCAAGTTAAAATGAAGTACAGCTGTTGCTTCTTAGCAGGATTTCATATCTCCGTAGTACTTAAACCCGCCATTTACTCGCTTTAATTTCTTTTGCAGTAAAGCTTCATATTTTTCTGGGACTTTTTTTTCTAAGATTCTGTGTAATAGATAACAACACAAGGAATAATATAAAACCTAAGTCAGTATTTTGGTACTGACATTGCAGTGAACAGTCTGCTGGTGTAATTCTCAATGCTCTGAGCAATGCATCTGTTGATAAGTTAATATATTTTTCCAAATCTGTATTTCATTATTTTGACTTAGAGCTCCAGTGGTATCCCGGTTTGAAAAATGTAAGGCTTCGATTTAGTAACATCATGTAACTTTCAGGATATATGTGTAGCAGAATAGATGTTCTGTTTCCACTTCACAAAAATTGAAGGCCACAACCACAGGCCTGGTATTATTCACTCATGTGCATGAAAGTTTTTGGTATTTGTAAATGAGGACTATGCAACATGACTGAGAATTTCACTGAACTGTTATTTCAGACAAAGCCTTTGAATGATGTTTTTTTCATCAGTGTTGTTGAGCATATCTACAGAGCATTAAATAAATTTTACAAAGGAATGCTATGACTGTGTGAAGCATGTCTGAATTAGGTTTACTGCCTTTTTCCTATGGCTTGCTGCATAGAGCTAATCAAACACCAAGGGAAAACACAAGGCACAGCCCTGGTGTTCAGTGAGGATTCTTTGTGCGGTTTTGGTGAAGCAGAAAAGGCAGTATCTGCCCTATGGAGAGTCCAAACTGATCCTGTGTAGCAGGAGTCCTGTGGGGCAGGCATGCTGGTGACTTTGCTGCTCCAACATTGCCGGTGTCCCACACAGGCCAGAGTTTGTCCATAAGGAAAAGGAAGGACAGGTTATGATGCTCTTCAGCCATTTCCCAGAGGATGGTCACAAATGCCTTTGCAGGTAGCATGTTAAAAGAAGCACCAAGGCTACACAATGTTACTGGAACCCTAGAATTTAAGAAGGGAAAAGAGTTGGTCATCATCATGATGATGACTGTCACTGAAATACCACAACTGTGGAAGTCTTGATTGCAAGGTATGTCTGAAGTTATATAATAGAAAAATTATTCAGTTGCTAACTTAGCTCTGAAATAAGTATTTTAAAGTCCATTTAAAACTTACTTGTATGTTTCAGGATGTTAGGACACTCTGCTACAGCAGGCACCTTAGCATTCCCATTCTACAGCAGAGTAAAACTTTGAAGCGTTGTGGGAGCAGTGCATTCAGTGGGGTGAGCAGGTGTATGCGTAATCCATGGCTGATGTGCGTGCTGATGGCTGGATACCTCGACAACTTTTGAAAGCAATCCATGAATGTGTTATAGCAATGGACTAGAAGCATTAAGGAGAGACATTGAAGGTTGTATCCAGATGTTCAAAGATATATACAAGCAAAATGTTAATTGAGATAAAGACATTAATTCAATAGGAGCTGGATCCAATAAAAAGCTTAGACTTAGACTTAAAGCAGGATTGAAGTTAAATCAGCGTAATCCAAAATCATAATCACGGATCCTTCTTTACCTGGAGTCAACAAATGCTGAAAGAATCTAGGGCTTTTCATGATGTTTATAGTCACTTCTCCAAAATGCATGACATTGCCTTACTTTTGGTAGTTCACTTTCTGCAGTGTGACAGGTCCCTGGTCTCAGTCATTCACAATTTCAGCCTCACTGGGATAGAGACATCAGGTATTGCTTCACCTCCCAGTACAGTGGAAGCTCTCAAGTAGTGTCTTATATATTCTGGAAGGATCAAAGTCCTCAGTTAGAGGGACAAAAAGGTGAAGAAAGCAACCTGCATTTGTGTGATGCACCCTGCTGAAAGTGTCTCCATGTAGTCAAGTACCAGACTCCTCAGGCGAGAGAGATCAAGCACATAGGACACATTTTAGTCCAATAGTTAAATCCCCAGGGCAGAAATTGGAATTTTTAGTTTCACTTGCTAGTTAAAAGCATTCTACAATCCAATTTGCCACATAACTCTTTAAAGCAAAATTCACAAAATTCAGAGCAAGGACCAAAGCCCAGGTTCCTGGCCTGCTAGGTAAAAGCTCTACACATGAAATCACAGGATTCAAACCCATGTTTGAATATCTTCAGCTTTACCAAACCTGGGCCTTCCATCCTGCAGGATGTACTTTAATGACTGGAGGAGGACCGTGAGGAGGATTGTGGTCCCCTGGGTTTGGCAGTACCTCTGTGCATAGGTGGGCTTCTACTTTCTCAACAGAGTGAAGCTGAAAGTGATTCTCTGCTCAAAATAATAGATACTTCACTTTTGATTTGTGGGTAGACACTTTCATTTGCAACTTGCATCCCAGGGCAGTTTTCTTTTCCTGTGAGTTATAATGTCTATTTTTTAGAGAAGTCTTAATCTGGCAGTCTAAATGCCTAAGGACTCAAGATAACTAAAGAACTTTAAATACCTTAGAAATAGGCCTTACTGTAGACAGAGCTGAGCAGTTCACCCACCATGGAAGAAGTGGGAAAGCCTGGTTGTGTTTTTTATTAAATCTTTGGGACTCCAAGGAGTGTGCATTTTAAGGACTCTCGCTCTTTCACATGGAAGCACAGGCATCCTGGAGCCATGTGAACCTTTCTGTGGTGGTTGGCTGTATGGAAAATGCAAGTTGAAAAGGATTTTTCTGATTTATATGAACTCAAAATATTTGGTTCATTGACAAAGATTCAGCTCAGCTGACTGGACAGCAAGAAAAGGGGTCAGGGACAATTGATGGGCCCAGGACTATGGGTGGAAGAAAATCGTTGGATTGAATGAGTCTCTGGAGAACAGCAGAAAAATATTACAGAGAGCTCAGGAGAGTCAATATGACCTGCAAAAAGAATGCAGGGGATAAATAGGGAGGATCTATTAATAGAGACATTCATTAAAAATTAGAAGGCTTTTAGTGTGTGTCATAATATATCTAAATCAGTTCCTACGTATCAGCTAACATTTAGCTAAGTTAGTTCAACCTCTGCAGAAAGCACACTTTGACTCTACTCCTGTGTCCAACAGGTTAAACATCTTGATTTGCTGTTTTAACATGTACAGTCATTCAGAATTGGAATTTAGGGCAAATATTTGAATGTTAGAATAAGCATCTTGCATTTACACACAAGTGGAATACTGTTAGCATTTCTCAGATGTGGGTTGGGATTTTATGTTCTATATTTAAAATATTTAGTGAGCATAATCAGTTTATGATTGCAAAACAGGACTCTAGACTGAGCTGTGAGCACAGGTGCCCGAACTTTAAAGTACATATGTGCTTAAAACAACAAAGCAAGTAATTTTATCTTTTTTTTTTTATTTATCATTTGATAAGATATCTTTAAAAAATCTGCTTACTTTTGTTTGTTGTGTAAAAGCAACACCTTTATAATGTTGATAAAATATTGGGTTTTTACTTATTTCAGGGAATAAGTGCCATGTTGTATTTTTGCAATGATTCATATTTAGCTTTCATACTAGGCCTTAGTAACATATTTATAGATAAAACTTTCATTTCAAGTAGCGTCTAGTTATTTTTTCAAGCTACACAGCAGAAAGAAGGTATGATCCTATGTGGCAGATCTGTGGTCGCAAAGGGCTCCACAATGCATTGATTAAAAATAATATAATGGAAAAAGGCTTCCTTGCATTACTACTAGGCATATGAGGTATACATACATCCCTACCATGGGAGGTGTGTCCCATGGCTATTATACAAACTGCACATATAACAAATAAATTAATTTTCATATTACAACACCTTCAATCTGTTGAATTTACTCAAATCTATATTCAGGGCAGGAGAGAGAGGAGTGGGAAGAATTTCTGTATTCAGATACCTTGTTAGGAGATACTGAGAACAGTCATTAATGATCCAAGTACTTGTTGTTGCTAATTGCTGGTTCTTATCCATCAGTGACTTTTGGATCAAGAGAGGGTAGGCTCTGAAACAAGCTACAGCCTTTAAAAGCCTATTTAATATTGGAAATAAAAAAATAATCAGGAGAGGGTACGAACTAGATCCATAAGGGAAGGTTAATGTGATAATGTTCAGAGTCACTATACTAAATTTTATATGCCTAGTGGTATCTACAGCCCTGAATAAAACACCTAGGCACTCTAGCCATTGAACATAAGAATGAGAATAAAAATAGACAACATGTTAAATAGAGAGCTAACAAAGTTTTCTAATAGAATACCCTGATGGCAGAGTTGGGTCTTACAGCCTTGCCCTGCCAGCAGGATTAGTCACTTAATGCTGGGTGGGAGGGACGTGCCTTTATTGGTGTCAGGGACATGCTTTTATCAGGTCAGGTTTCATATCCTGAAGCCCTCTTGTGCACTAAGGCACGTAAACTGCTGCCTTCAGAAACAGAATACTTTGCAGAAAACAATCCCAGAGTTTTTGAACTGGAGAAAGGGAAGGTTAACCCTTTAAAGTGTACTTTGGAGGGATATTTGGATATAAACTCTGTTCCAAGAATAACTTGTGCGTTTTATGTGAAATTCTATTTAGATAGAATACAAAACCAACACCAAGACCTTTATGCCTCCTCAGTGAGGTCTACTTCTTCCTTAGTCTACAAAGTTACTCTTACAGGCCTACATCAGTGCCTCATGAACCGGGATGGGAGAATTTTTCTAGCCATGAGGGAACTGTGGATTTCTCTTTTAGACCTATGAAGGTTCTTAAATTCCAGCACAGTTCCACTTCAGGGACCATGTCCTTTTGTGAATCCCAGCTGAATCTTCTAAGATTTGTGGCTCTTCTGAGAGCACTGTCTGCAAAGGAGACAATAGAGGTCCATGGATAATGAGTGGACTGAGGATGCTTTTCTGATCTAGGAAGTCTTGATGCTGCTGAGGATTCCAAGTTGAGGTGGATACCAGGGGAAATTTTTTGACCAAAACTACGTATGTCTGAGTAAGGACAGTTTTTTTTCAAGAAGGATAGGTAGGTTGAAGAGAACTGATAATTTCTGCATTCAGAGCAAGCATGATCTTGGTGAGCTGAGACATTTAATAAGTGAGGTTTGGATGGCTTTGTGGTCCATATGAGATGTTTGTGGGCATATGTGTGTGGGTGGCACTAGGACAAGTGGGTCGAAAGGTGAGAACTAGGTTTCATGGGTGAATTGAAAAGAAATAATAAACAGAATGGCTACTTTGATAGTTTCTGAAAGCTTTCTCTAGAGACGTGAAAGTTTAATAAATACTGAGTAGTTTGGACAGATAACACAAATACAGTATTAGCCATATAAAGTTGTAAAAACTGAAGTATATACTAACTTCTTTTTGTAACTTATCAATCACCACTTAGTGGAATTATAGTGGAGCATATCTTGCCCTTGACCTTAATATTCAATGATTCAAGATTAGAGCATCACTCTGAGGACTAGAAATGCAGGCTTCTTCTGAGGATGCTATAACCCTTCAGGAAGGGACAGCCTCAGGCTGGAGCCACAAACCCGCCTCATGGCCATTTGTGCAGGTCAGTCCCCAATGACATGAAGCTATGTGTGTCAGGAGAAAACAAGTGTACATGTCCACCTGTACTTATGCATGCAGAAATATAAAACTATCCGTAAATATTTAAGCTCCCACAATCCCTACATTGTCTGGTATAGTTCAGAGCAATGTAGGAGCTTCTTTGATTTTTTTTTTTTTATACATGGCTGCAGGAAGACTTTCAGATTCCTTGGGATCACAAGGCATGAGCATGTTTCACATATGTTTGATGGTAGGGAGATCACAGAACATACAGACTCGTATGAGCCACTGAGTCAGCTGTATCTGTGTGGAAATTTCTTTTCCTCTCCACCAGGGATCTTTCTAGGGCTGAGTGTGCCCATTGCTTATGCTCCTGGCACTACCTTCTCCAGTGGAGGACAGAAGGCAGTTCCATACTGCCATACTTCTCTGGTGTCTCTGAAGGGGAAATGAGAACTGTTGAAGAATAGACTACGAAAAAACTACCTTACTAGTTAAGGACTCTTTAATAGGGAGCAATACTTTCTACTCCCCGGGTAACCAGGGACAATTAGGAGCAGCCTGAAGTCTTTAAAGACAGCAATGGTGACCAGTTTGAGGGAAAGTCCCGATTAAGCTCCTCAAAAACTCCTTATTTATTCGTACAGGTTAACATGCCTGTCTGTCCCTCTTTGTTATGAACGAGCCAAGTTCCTTGACTGATAGATGACAAGGGTAGGAGATCTCTTGTGTAGATTTCATATCTTCTTGGATGGTCTAGGCTGTTGAATGATTTGGGGCAGTTAGGTCCACTAAGCAATGCCTTGACCATCCTCAGAATAAGGCAAACCTATGGAAAATGTGTTGCAGGTACAGGAGATCTTGGCTTGTACCCATCGTAGTTTCATATTATAGTTTCATATTATGATAGCAGTCAGGTTTTTATAAGAGGTTTATAAGATTAGTTGTGAAAGAGAAACACTGCTTGATAAACCACTGGTTTATCCACAGATAAGTAGTTGAACTAATGAAAGAACATTCTAAGTACTAACGAAAACAGTTTTACACAATTTTGTGATGTAATTTTAGTGTCTAATCTTTTTTATAATGTAGCATTTTTTTAGAATTATGGCAGAACTACTAATAAAAATTATAAAACAGAGGGAAGAAAGGAAGAGAGCAAGAGCTGGAAAAGAGAGCGAGACAGCAAGCAATCAAGCAAGCACATGTGTTCCTGCACTGGTCCATAGTAGACAAGGGATTCATAAATGGGAAAAATCTCTTCTTCTTAGTTCAGATTGAGCTTGTGATCACCACATCAGCCATGCTGCTCTCCAGAAAAGGGCACAAACTCTGACAAGTCTTTTCATTTCCCCTTCTTGCTTATTAGTAATGACAAAACTGTCAATATTAGAAAGCCAATTTACGAAGGCTGTGGTTCCTGGGGGCAAAGGCAATGCCTCTATTAACGTTGCAGTTGAGGTTGCCAGGCTGCTGTAAATGCAAAGTGTTTGGATGATGTGGCCAGGACGTGCTAACAGGCTGCTTTGCTGGGACTTGGCTGTGTGTTTCTCAGACACCCACTCATGTGACCATTAGCGACCACTTAAGTGACCTGTGTCCTAGACCATCGACACTTGCCTTCAATCTTACGCTAATGCTAATGCATGGTAAACTGCATGTACAGTAATGCACTGTTTTATTCATTACGTGATATATAATTTGGTATAAAGAAATGTTTAAACAAGTTGTTATTGTCTTGAAGTTATCAAATGTTGGAAGATGTAGAGTATAAGAAACTCGACAGTATCAAATGCAGCTGCGACCTTTTAGACTAACTGATCTCAAGAGACTCACACCTGTAGCTGTACATCATCCCGTAATGCAGACATGTTCAGCAAGAACCAAACACGGTGTCTTTTCAAAAATGTTTTGTCTGATACTGCATAATGAAATAGCATGACTTGTCATGTTCTTTCCTTTTAATTCTGAAAAAGTCAAGAACTTACAAATTCAATAAACACTGATCATAAGTTAAGGACAACTGTAATCTCATAAATTGTATTTTTAATAAACTATTTCCAAATCATGTTCTATTGTGTGGATACAAAACTACATTTTTTGCTATGAAAAAAGGCATCACGATTTTCATGTTTGTTTGTTTCATGTGATATTTAAGCCAGTCATACTGTTGTGGGCAAGTTTTCTTCACAGTCCACAAGACTTGACACAATGGAGAGCTCAGGTGCCCACCAGCTGGGAGTGCAACCCAGAGACATGAATAAGGCTTCTGTTCTCACTATGCAATGCAACAGAGAATTTGCTATTTCAGAGTGACATCTCAGAAACCCACTGATTATGGACTCATCTCTCTTTTGAACACAAATTCACATGGTGAATCTAAATAAATTCAGAAGTAGGTAGAAGCCATGATTGAGCAGGGCTGAGGTGTCAATACTCTGGAGAGTCTTATCCCCAGAGAGTTTCCTGCTCCAAACTCTGAGTTGGGGAAGATTGGGCTGCCCCACCTCTCTGCTGCCTTCATGGATTTCCTTCTCTGGGGTCATTGGAAAGAAGGAATGTCAAGTATATGCCAGATCTTTTGATGGGGATGACCAGGAGATCATACCTTGGGGAATGCTGTGAACCCTGCCTTACATGGGTCACTGGATGATGACTTTGGCTTTATATTACTCAGCTCCACTTAATTCTTGTATTAAGCACTGAAGAACTTTATTGAATATAAGTTCACATTATTCAGCCTCAGCATGAGAAGAGACAGTATTTTGGAAGACAATTTAATGGTAATCTAATTTAAATTATTAATAAAATCTTGCAGCTCCCTTTCAATAACTGTCTTGTTTCTTTCTTGACCTTATTTTGCCTCTTGTCTGGCATCATAGCTATAATTAAGGGAACTTCCTTTTCAGATAACCAGTTCTTTAATACTTATGTCCTTTTAAATGTTCGTGTTCCACAAGCGCTCCCACTCAATTTGACATTAGAGAGACCTGCATTTGGCTTGTTTTATTTCTTCTTGGGGTCATTGAATATTAATGCAAAGATATTGCAGATACTTTATTTAGATACATATAAACCCTTTAGGATTATTTAATTTATTACCATTGCATTAGTGGTAAGCAAATCATGTCCTAAAGTGGACAGCTGCCAGATAAGCTGGTGCTGGGAGTCAGGCAGATAGAGCTCCACTATGGTGAGTCTACATAGAAGTGACTGCAAAAGCAGAGAATTCAAACTCCTGAGTGTGCAATACCTATTGAGTGGTTTATCTTTCAAAAATACAATTTTTGCTGAAGTTTTCAGAGAGAACCTCTCTAACTGCAACATTAAATATTACAATCCCCTTTCGAAAACCTATGTTGCTATGTTCACAATTTTTTTCCTCCAGTTTCACATCAAAGTTGTTTATTAATCACGTTATAATTCCCCCTCCTGGCATGAAGTCTCCTGCAGTTCTTCAGTGAATGTAGGTGTGTCTAAATAGTGCATTACAGGCAGCTGGAAGCTTGGTCAGCTCATACTCCAGGTCAGCATGAGGCTACCTCTCCTTATGGACAGAGATGGTTGAGCATACTGCCAAGTGTGACCACTGAGCCCTCCCTGGGATGAGCTACTCTGAGTTCCTAAGATGGGAAAGCAGTCTTTGGTTGGCATCAACTATGGCAAAATGAGCCCACATCTGCTTGGAAAAAAAAGAAGAAGTGGTTCATATGTTGACTAGGTAATTGTGAATGTGCTGATGAACTGAAGGTGGATAGGGAGGCTTAAATTCATGCCAAGAAAATTGCTCCACAAATGCCAGTCTGAAGTACATGAACTTTACACAAACCATCATTGTGAAATCCATTATACCTGAGTGGATTTCCTAGCAGAAATCCCTACATGACTTACAAGTACTACTTATGCCAGCAATAGCTTCCCTACTCAGGATCTATCCTCCTGCAGAGCCTAGAGGATAGGACAAGTTAGTTTGGATTTGGGTGAAGAGTCCTCAAGTGGATGACTCTGTCCTTCATGTAGTAAGTACATCCCCTGGTTATTTAAGTGAGAGGCAGATCTAGTCTGCACTGCCTGCCAGACCAGCAGGGATGGGAAATATTTAGGGTAGAAATAAGGTAAATTCTGCATTGGAGTGGAATTTGGCTCACTGCTGTGCAGCAGGTATGTAAGCTGTTCATGTCTGGGACAGCATTAAATTCAGTGTTTGAACAACTCTTGGCTCAACAAGGGCAAAACATTCAAGTCTAAGAAGTAACAGCTGTGTTTTTAAAGGTAGAAGTAGTGAAATCAACGAAAGATGTCTAAAACATCTCTTAATTGGGCTCTTCCATTTTAATGAAATATGTGGGATTACTTTGTCTTTTGTAAGGCACTTTCAGAGCAATTATTATATTATTTTTATTCTAACAAGTAAAGAGATTTCAAGTGGAGGGGTGTACTAAGGGCAATGTGAAAGATAGAGACCAAAAAGAGACAAATATCGCTAAAACTTGATGGCTGTTTCATCTGCAGGAAAGAGGGATTGAAGGCTAGCTGCTGACAGAAGTCTGAGCTCAGGGAGGTGGTATGTGAGTGCCCCAGGAGCCAAAATATTCTGATAGTGTCCCAGGAGCCAAAATATTCTCTGACTTCTCTGGCAAAAAATGACCATAATTGTTACAATCTCCTGCATAGCACAGATCATGGAACTTCAAATAAATGTTCCTGGATAAGCGATAGTGTCTTTTGAAGACAGACCCACTCTTTGTTTAAAGAGAATGAATAAGAATGCATTGTGTCTTTTGATAGTCTGTTACAGTGGTTAGTTATTCTCACTGTCAAAAATTCATGTGTTTGTTCCTTATTTGGATGGATGCTAATTTCAAACAGGTGTTTGCTTTTGATTGTGCAATTAAAACACTGTGGAGAATTCTACAAGGTACTTCAGACAAATGGAAACTCTGAAAAACTTCTTTATTGTGAAACTTCACAATTGTATAATTATGATAAAACTGTTTTTTACTTCTCCCTTTAGCTGGCTTGTAATGATTTCTGAAATAATTTGGCACTTTAAACCTATAATTAGGAAGTAAAGTTGTAAGACATTTTTATTTCTATTAAAAAATAAATTTTCTTTTTAATTGGGAAAAATAATTTAAACCAGTAGTCTATTACCAGGTTAACTATTATAAGGCTTCATATTTTGCCAATCCAAATGTGACTGCCCTAAGTGTGAGATAAACCATTCTGAGCAGCCTCAAATATAAAGCTAGTCTCAGAGTGTCACTTCTCAAAGAATAAAATGGGGAAACAATGAAGTTTTACAATTAAGACCCATATGCTGTTGCTGCGCTAAGTATAGAGCCACAGTATGCACCTCTCCACAGCTAATGATACCCTTTTGCCTTGTCCATGATCTTACAGTACTTCTTTGGCCATGTGAGGGTGTGCTATTCCAGCTCTTGTCAGAGCAGCTACTGCCTGAGGGCACACACCTTACACAGCCCTGGCATCACATGCAATTGCATCCAGCTCCAGGAAAGGCATCAGTGGATAAGGTCGTTATTTAAGTGCCAGAAGTAGGTGTGAAGATCAGCCATGTGTGGCTGTGATGGTGTTAGTGCTGGTGGTTCAGACTAGAGCCTGCTCACAAACTGGAGTAGTGTGGACCCATATGATGGGAAATACGTCTGGTGGAGGTGGCACAGCACAGGACGACACCACTCTGGCATCAGACTCTGACTTCCACAGGTGTAGTGAGGGAGATGAGGAAGTTTGGTTTGGTGTTTGACGCCTTTATTATTATGGCTTCTCTCACCAAAGCCCATCATTACACCCTCAAGTGTATATCCTAGCATATCTCATTGGAAAAGTCTGTGTGTATTTCATTTGGTTTCCACAGGCATTATTAGCAATGAGAGGTCAAAGCATCTCAGCACATCAGAACTCTGAATGTAGCAGAATCTTCCTTTTAGGATTAAAATCAGTTCTGGAAATATAGGACATACTGGACATACAGTTTGGGCTAAATGTTGTTAGTACTGCTCCCTTCTTTCCTTACAGTTGGACAAGAGGTAGCAGAGAAACACTCTTGCCGCAGAAGAGTGGAAAGCAAAAATCTAATTGGTCAGAAGTATTTCTTTAGTTTCTTAAGCTTCCATGGCAACTTAGATGTGATGCAGCACCAGCTCTTCCAGCAAGTTGTCAAGATGTGACTTTAGCCTGACCAGTAGGAAGAAATGATAGGAGAGTTCACAAGTGAAATGTCAGGAAAGAGGCGTAGCATTGGCACATTTGTGAAGGTGCCTTGTGATTTTGTGTGCTTGGCTGAAACAGAATATGGGTCAGATGTCTTTGATGGGCACAGGAGTTGTTTTTGGAAATATTAGCTGCGAGGTCTCACATGTGCTGTAGTCACATCATAGTCAGCAGAGCACTGTGGATCATGATGTAGCACATAATTTGCACCTGCAGTGTTTGCACAGAAGGATCTGCTATTCTCACACCTGTCTAAATCAACATCTTTTCCAAGATTTAAGTTGAGCACTTGTATAAATTACGACGAATAAGTTCATGTATTGCGTAGTCATTGTAAAATTCTTGAATAATTACAGTTTGCACTGACATGAAAGCATAAATTGAAACTTGCATCACTATTTTCAAAGCGTTTTGATCGTATAAATTGCATTTGCTACTAACTCCATAGTAAGTTGAGCTAAATGAGAATGAGATTTACAGATAGCTTGCTAAAATATTAATTTTTCATTTATTGTTATTTTTATTTCATGAATTATTGTCACATTTTGCTGTGCTCAGAAAACTTATTTTATAAAAATATTATCTTGTTATGGTGAGATGTTTTTGTGAATCACACTACAGTGAAAAAAACCCCACTGTGTATTTCAGCCAGCAACACTGATGGAGCTATAGAACAGAGCTGTGTCCTAGGCACTGCATGAATCTTTAACAAGGCTATCAGTACTCCACTTAGATGCTACAGTTACAGTTACATTAGGAATAACAGCTAAACCAGCTAAAGGTGGTTTCCAAATAATTATTGCTAATGCTTAAGTACTAGATTTGGCAGAAAGAACTAAATTTCAATTTAAAATTGAATTTTAAATGTCCAGCATAGTCAATCTGATTTGTCAGTGAAAAAAAATTTGCTTTTGACTTCTTGAAGTGAGCACATAATTTTCCTGTGTGACTTTATAAAAATTCTGAATTTAAAATAGCATATGTGCACCTAATGCTGCAAACTGTAAAAGTGAGAATGAAAGAAGAAGTTAAGAATTGATGGTACAGTAAATGACACAAGTTTCTTAGGTCTCACATATTCCTTTCACAATCTCACTACCATTACCTCCAATCCTTTCTAGTTCACCACACCGGAGAAGTGAGACAGATAAAGTAAGTGAATTTTCCATCATTCACTTCTTTATGTTATAACGAGGATCAATAAATGACCATTCAAAAGGACTGAGTTTAAGCCACTCATTAATCCTACCTCCAAGAGATTCTAAAATATTATTTTCTTTTCTTTGTCATCACCTTTAAGCATGCAAAATGTAGTTTATCGGAAGTGAGAATTACACAGAAAAGAACTTGATGAAAGATTAGGCGAATATTTATATGCAGAAAATTGAGCAAGTCCTCTTGTAATCTATTGTTCAGCCACTTGTAGCACTATTTGGAATTTTTTTGCTTAGGAACCTGATTTCTCTCTGTGCTCATTTTTCCCCCAAGGCTTTGTGTTGCTTCACAGATATACAAAGTACATCCTTGAATGTAAGTAACACATAACAACATTTTTGAAATAACAAACTTGGAATATAAACAAAGAAACCTTCAATATATTAGAACAAATTCAATAAAGCTGCCCAGAACAGCTCAAAATTACTTTGTTTATGCATCCTCATATTTTTTCCATTTATAGTTTTTCTTTTAGCTGTCTTTTCAGTAAAGATGGAGTTAAACTCTAAGATTTTCTAAACACTGAACCATAGAGCAACTGCGGCAACTCTTTCATCACCTGTAACTTTGTGAAGCATATTGCAATTCATTTATGTTTTCCCATCCGGATTTTCAGTGCTGTGACTCGCAGCAAAAGGTGTTCCCAGCTGTTTGAACAGTATGTATAGGCTGGTATCAGAAGGTCTGCTTCTGTTTGATTTGGTGTTTATTTTGGCAAAACCCCTAAAGTTAATGTTTGGTACTCTAAAACAACTTTAAAACCTGCTCGGTAGTGAACCATTCAAGATATGTACAAACAGATACATAGCTGTGCTGGAATACAACTCTGTCTTGGAAATGGTAACTTCATGGGCCTGAGCTAGTAAACCTAACTTGGATTATAGACTTGATTTGGTTTGCGCCCCATCTACTCAGATGTGACTTAAATTGTCACTCAGATCAGGCTCTACCTGGAATGGCAGAAAAATATGCTGGGCACAGAGTGGCTGGAGAGCAGCCAGGTAGAAACGGACCTGGGAGTTTGGATCAATGGGAAGCTGAACATGAGCCGACAGTGTGCCCAGGTGGCCAAGAAGGCCAGTGGCATCCTGGCCAAGAACAGTGTGGTCAGCAAGAGCAAGGAAGTGATTCTGCCTCTGTCTGATGCCACTGGTGAGGCCACACCTGGAGTCCTGTGTCCAGTTCTGGGCCCCTCCAGTTCAGGAAGTTCAGGGCCCCTGTCCAGTTCAGGAAGGACATTGAGGTGCTGGAGCGGGTCCAGAGAAGAGTGACCAGGCTGGTGAAGGGACTTGAACACAAGCCCTACAAGGAGAGGCTGGGGGAGTTGGGCTTGTTTAGCCTGGAGAAGAGAAGGCTCAGGGGAGACCTCATCACTCTCTACAACCACCTGAAAGGAGGTTGTAGCCAGGTAGGGGTTGGTCTCTTCTCCCAGGCAACCAACAGTAAGACAAGAGGGCACAGTCTCAAGCTCCGCCAGGGGAGGTTTAGGTTGGATATTAGGAGGAAGTTCTTTACAGAGAGGGTAATCAGGCACTGGAATGGGCTGCCCAGGGAGGTGGTGGATTCTCTGTCCCTGGAGGTATTCAAGAAAAGACTGGATGTGGCACTTAGTGCCATAGTCTAGTAACTGTAGTAGTAGTGGATCAAGGATTGGACTTGATGATCTTAGAGGTCCTTTCTAACCCATCTTATTCTATGATTCTATAATTCTATAAGTAAGTTGCTAACTGAACCCATCTGACTGCACAAAAGGATGTTCCAAGTATGAAGAGAGGAAGGAAACAGGAAGCTTAGACTATGGAGAGAAGGAAACCTGCCTTTCCAGCAGCAATTTGCTCTAAAATCAACTGTCAGCATGCATCCCTACAATCATAAACATTATAAACTAAACATTTAAAAATAAATGCATGAAAGGTCTTAAAGAAAAAGTATTATAATTTCCTTGACATGGGTATTTTTAAAACCTTCAGGATTCCTAGAGAAAGAATTTACAGGAGTAGCCATATTTTACATTTTATTTCTGTGGAAAGATGTTGAATTTGTAGGAAAGTCTAGTCACATACCCTGCATGAGTGATAGGGAAGTATGTATAGAGCTTCTTGTCTAGATAATTCATTGCAGCACTAATTCTATTCTGTAATGTTAATGGGATACTGTACAAGACTATCACTGTATAGGAAACCACTCTTAAATCCATTAATCTCATTTCTATCACAACCACAAGAAGAGAAAGACAATGGCAGAATGGATTTTATGTCTATTCAGTTACATTTTGTACACAAAGAGAATACGAATATATTCTTAGTCTTCCTCTTTATTAATTGCCTCACTAGCTATTGACTCAAGCTCGGGTGGTATATTTTTCAAAAACATTAATAACCTCTTTGTGTTCCAGGTCAGTCTTCCTCAGTCTTTTCAGAACGATAATTCCTTATTTCAAGTCAATATTACAACCACCCTTTCAACATTTATTGTATAGTAAGAGTAAAAAATGTTCATATCTGGTAATAGCAATGAGCAGGTTTAAAATCCAGTGTGTTTTGAAAGACTGGCTCTATCCATGTCTAAAAATCAACCTTGAGTGTCATGCCCAGGGCCTCTGTACCCTGACTGCCTTCATCTGGGATGTGACCTATCTGTGGCCTAGGGGGTACCCATATTCCCTACCCATACAGGAGACCAAGACAGATGGCATGCATCCAGCTCTTCTTCCAGTTGAGCCCCCCCCCAAAAAAAAAGGATCTACACCCAGTCTGGAGAGCTAGGAAGCACTACACAGCAATCATTTTTGTTTTAGCAAGAAAACACTGGGGATTGAAACAGCTAGGAAAAGTCACTACTTGTGGTGGTTGGGAGGAGTGGCTCTCACAGATCTCAGGTATCTTGATGGTTTTGACATCTTGGGAGTTATTCTCCAAGTTCTTTTCTTTGTTGTGGGCTCTACTTATTATTTCAGCTCTTTGCTGACCCACTAATTTTGCCATCTCAAAGAATGATTACACAGCACTGCTCTTCCAGACAGCTGGTGGCTGCAGGCTGAGGAGCTGTCTCATGTCCAATTCTGCATTTCTGCCCCTATCATGGAGGCCCAGAATTCACTTTGTAAACTGCATATACATTTAGATTCTATCACAAATGCCTTATTTCTCTGCCCCTCAGGCATCAACTGACCTTTTGATTTTGTGGAACCTTGTAAATTATTTTCCTTCAGTCTGACACCAATTCACTACAGTCACCTTAGCAATCCAGAATCTGTTTCTACATTTGAAGCCTTCTCTCATTGAAGCCATCACAGGACAGTTTAGCCATCTGCCAGTCTTTCAAAAGCACAGTAGCATTAATTCCATACAAAAGCATATCAGAGAAGTAATGCCATATCTAAAATAATAGACAACCAGTGCTTGAGGTTATATTAAAACTCAGATAAAATAGCTGAAGAGACCACAGGAACTCTGTTGTCTGTCCAAGAAGACGGAAAGGTCCAGCTGAGTTTAGTGGTTTTGTTCATGTTTCTGGACCTTCTCTGGCCCCCATAGAGCTAGGAAGGATCTCTGTGCTGTCCTTGCGTGTTTGACAAAAACTGGCTGGCTGGGCAAACTGCTGCTCCTGAGATGATTCATGTGTCCTAATAGTACTCAGCCCAAACTAAAAGTGTCCTTGCAGGGTAAGTAGAAAGTACAGTGGAGCATGAAAAAATTATCGGAGCTACATGGAATCAATTCAGATCCTACATGGCCAGGGCAAATGAACGTGGTAGGAGTCTGCTTGACTTCAAGGGGGTCAGCTGAGTCTTGCTGTGACATTTCCGAATGTTTCCTGCTCTGAAAGTACCTTCCAGGTTTGCATGGAGCCAGCTGGGCTTTTTTAATCCACCTCCAAGCCATATGGAGAGCAGTCAAAACCTTGGAGTCCTCACATGACAGGGCTGGAAAGGGATGCTCTCCCACACCTGCTGGACCTAAACTGTCACTTCCATCTGGGGCATGGACAATCCAGAGCCAAAATCATATCATCATGGACACAAATGTCTCAAAACAAATTTAAATCACTAATTGTTTAAGTTGTCTCTTATCTTTTATGTCCTGATAGATCCAAAGGACTTCAGGTATGACTGCATGGCCTGTTTGTCTCAATCTCATGTTTTGTAGTTTTGGGTGGAGTATCTGTGAGACAGAATATAATTTAATGTCTCTTTAAACCTTCACATGGGTAAATGTAGGTGCTTCCTCTTCAAGAAGGTGAGTTTCTGTGATCTTTCAAAAAGCTTGTTATCATCCATCTTTGGCTGCAAGGGATTTGCCTTTATTTACCTCCTGCTGCCTTTAGCAACTTAAGTAAGTGCTCCTTGTTGCAGTCACTCAGACACCAATGTTAGAGTTTGCAATCCTCTAAAGGTATGTTTGTAATACTGTGCTCATGGTGTGTTTAAGTAGGCTTGGATTCTGTAACACAGGTTTCACCCATATTCAGGAGCATTTCACCCAGGCATCCATGTACTTAAAACATAGTCTTTGAATTGGAAATACAACTCACAGGGTGTGGCTATGAAGGTAATTCGAGTTTTTATCAAATCAGATGTTTAGTTTAGCAACGTATTGTTCTCTGTAAGGAAAATTTAATATGATACTCTGTAAAACAAATTCAGATATGGTCGAAAAGTATATCAGTGTTCCCAAGGCAAAGAGAAATATAGTTTCACATGCAATATTTGTACTCAGATCTATTTTCTACCTTTGAAAAGGCAGTGGGTGAAAAGACAGATAAAAATGCTTGATGTGAATAATGCACAGTTCCCTTATGATTGTTATTTTCTGTGTGAAAACACTGCCTGAAGTTCATGACAAAACGTTACATTATTTTGGTGGGTTTGCATGAAAATTGTACTGCTTTAGATTGAATAAAAATACTGAAAATATCTCTTAGTGAATTTCTTGATCACTGTACCAAAAAACTGAAATAGAATTGTATCCTATAGAAAATTGCTTGTCTGAAACCAGTTTACTACTATGCAGTGTAGTATTCCATCAGAGTTTACATAGTTGCCATGTCACAAAGTGACACATAAGGATAATATCAAAAAATCTGAAGTTTGCATTATGTCTCTAGGGCATTTTAAAGGAGGAAAACAAAAGTAGATGCACAGTGTTGGTTTTGGTTTCTTTTCTATTTGATAGGTTTCTTTACATGAAACACTTGAAAGTAAAGGTGGAAAAGCAAAAATTGGTATTTTTATTTGTTAGTAGTAAGTTTAATGATTTTTGTCTTAATTATGCTAGAAGAAGCTTTATCATTACATATTTTCTATATCCAAAAGGCCTTCAGAATATATAAAACTGTAATGCAACCAAATAAAAACCTGCACCACAAAATGTAAATACAGTATGTACAGATGAAACAGTAATATACATGAATAGAAGGGATATGAAAATTGCCACAAAATATGGTAATCCCAGTTTCAAAGAAAGACTCAAAAGTGGTGATTTCCTTAGTGAATTATGGAAGTTTCCACATGAGTGAGGAAATAATGTATAATGGCTGCTCATTTCATCTCCTGTTTATCCATGGAGCATCATTAGAAAAATTTTATTCATACTTAGGTTGGTACTAGGGAAAAAAAAAAAGACTACCAGAAGATCTTCAGAACTTCAATTTCTTTGATTGTATAAGTTGTTTTCACTAAAACAAAAGTTTGTCACTGCAAAGGCAAGAAAACAAATAAACAAATCAATAACAACGAAGAAATCCAAACAAACCTGAACTCTCGCCTATTTTACCATGTTTATGCTGATTTTAGAAGTTACTTGGTGAGGACAAAAGCAACATGTTTGCATAATGCCTGCAAACTTTTTCAGCGTTGTGTTCTCTACTTCAAAGGTAGACATTCATGACAGTAAGACCAGGGTATGAATATACAGTATCATTCCATGGGCAAAACTGAAATAAACATCTACTTTATACCTACTAAGAAATATTTTTCAATCAGTAGAACCAAATAAATAGATCTATTTTCACTTCAGAACTGAAGAACAAGATAAAAGAACAGAAATTACTGGGAAGAGTTGGAGGCTGTTGAAACCTCTTGCAGCTCTCCTCAAACTGTGCTTAGTAAGAGCTGCTAAATATCAGTAACACAAATGTTTAGTTCACAAATACAGTACTGCGAGACACTCCATTAACCTAATCTCATCTGATTAACATCTAACTTCTCCCCCTACTAAGTATAGTGGGAATATTTTCAAAAAAAAACAGGGAATCTTGATTTTTTTCTTTTTCTTTACATTTCTGTTCCATGACATTTTTGTGCCCTGAAAACTGCTAAACAACTCTAGTCAACTATTGAAACTCATACTCTTTTAATAGGAAAAAAAATAGACTATTGAGAGATGAATTAGAATTTTTGGTACAATTTAGAGCAAGAGAATATTTGAGAAACAGTGAGATTCTTTTTGGAAACATGGTTTTGAACACTGCTGATGTTCCATATTTCATTGTTCTAAGCATTCTAAAAAATGTCAGGTTACTTTTTTAATACATGCTGGAGAAATTTTTCCCCAAATACAAGTTTTCTTTTCCTTATAATATCAGTAAAATTAGTATTTTCCAAGAATTTTCACTCTATTAATATGTTGTTTTCCCTCAGTGTGGGTTGTAAAAAAAAAAAAAATGATGGTTTGATAGTGCTGTTTAAGCTTGAAACACAGAGAAAACTTTCATAATAAATATCACATTGTACCCTCTGCAGACAGGATACAGTTTGGGCTGGCTTGCTGTACTCCTAGTGGAGGTAAATACTTTCCCTGTGTAGTCTCTCTTCTCACATATCTGTCTTAAAAATAACATCAATAAAGATGTGATATGCCAGTAATACTCATTAGGGCAGACCTGAAGCAATTCATATTGTGAATTAAATTTCTAGATATTGAAAATTAATCTAAAATTCTGACACTAAGTGATACTCACATTAGGAGCATAATATTTGTATCTGAAATGTCCCAACTAGAAGTGATGTGATTCACCAGCTGATGTCCATTCTGACTGGCAACATGTAAGACTTTCTGGTCAGTAAAGAGGTGACTCAGCTACCTGCTTCAGGGAATGTTTCTGGCTGCTTACATTTCACATTTTTCAGGCATGAAAAGCCAAAAACTTGATGAAAAAAATAATTTCTAAGTAAAACAAAACAAAAAAAAAAAACAAAACCACACACAACAATGAAACCCCCCAAAACAGAACATGTGTGCTTTCTGCATGCCACTTTGCATGACCAGTCTGGCTCTTTTTTTAATTTTAATCACATTTTCTGCAATACAGCATGTACTACAGGGAAAGTAACAGCCTTTTTTTATATGTAATCGATACTGTACCAGCCTGGTTCAAAGACAAGTCAGACTAACAATACTTTGAGATGGCTGGCACATTATGCATTCTGGAAATTCTAATTTTATGTAAATTTGGAAAATGTATGCATATGCCAGAGTTTCTCTTTGTTCATGCACTGTTTTAGCATGTCTAAGTAGGAGAGGCTGCCATACAACATGGGTTGCAAAACAGCAGATGGAGGTGATTTAGTCTCTGAGGAACTCTAATTTCCTCTGAAAAAGTACTCAGGTTTTGTATTTTATTACTATGGGGAAATATATATTTCAAAATATATTAACAATTAGTGCTTGTCTAGTTGGGAAATATCTCAGAAAACCTTTAAAAATAGTTCTCTGTGTGGACACTAATTCCTCTGTAGGAGTCCACTGTGAAAATGGATTAAGATAAACTGGAAAAAACCCCCGAAGTCTTAGTGTTGCAGAGCATCTATGCAGAGACTTAGAGCACAGCAGTTATTGTGCTTGAAATTCATGCCCTGATGTATTTTGTTGTAACTTCCCCATACAGACAGACCCACACTTTATTATCTCCAGATGGAGTTATGAAATGCTACTATTTCTTTCTGCATTTGCTGATAAAATTCTACAGTAAAGACTGATTAGGGGGGACTAAACTTTGCAGTCAGAGGTTGAATAGTCCATCCCTGAAATACTCATTTTATGCAGATTTTAAAAATAAATACATTTACAATGGTTTCCTCTTTGTTCTGCCACTGTTCTGGCATGTCAGATTAGTGGTAGAAGCCACACAGCAGGAGCTAGGAAATTCTGTCTGAAAAAGACATGGGGTTTAGAGTAATTTTAGTCACTGTCAAGACCAGAGTTCCCAAGTAAAGGGACATGTTTAATACTGTTGTAATCAGGATATTTTAAACATTTAAAGGGTTCATGTTTGTGTTGTCAGATTATTTGCTGGAGTTTCATACCCAAGCAATTGTGTGCATAGGGTGGGGGTGTAGGAAGAAAGGAAGCTTGTATTTGATGTGCTCTTTTACATGGCTTCAGTCTCAAAAAAATTTGTGACTAACACAACTTTCATGTAGAATGTCAAACTGATATTCCTGAAATGTTAATTTTGGTTCTAACCTTTTAGATATAAAGTATAATGGTGGCTCTAGGTCTTGTGGGCAGCAGAGAGATCCACCACTCACCTGAGTAGTACAAGAATTCATACCGATTTCAACTGCACAGAATCAGAATACTTATGAGAAATTTATTGTGTTTGGGAAAATGTGGTTAGATTATGAAATCTACAACTTATGACTTTTCCAAAATGCCAACATATATTTGCCTGTAGAAATACTATGTTCAACTGAAAATCCCTGATTTGCCTGTATTCACCTTGGATCTTTTGAACATAAAATTAAGAAACAAGAATCTGTTGCATTTCTTTGAATATTAATTGTTGTGGTGAAAAGAAATGCTGAAATATTGTCCACAAAGGAATCACAAAATTCTATGTGCTGATGAACCTCTAGTGATTAACAGGCTGGCTTGGGTTTACAAAGATCCCCCACCAAGAACTTCTTGGAATTCTGAGTTGGAATCCATGTGTTCACTTGAACAATTTTTAGCTCCATTTGCTTAGGACAGTCATAAAAGATTGTCCTCTTCCTTGGCCCCTGGTATCTTGACCTCCTTGGTATCTTGGTCTAGATTGTCTACAAGGCACATAATTTTCAAAATGAAAAGAAAGTCCAATAACCAAGTGGTGAGGCCCCAGGAACAGGACTGCTAAGTTTCTCTGTTGAGAAAAGCATTTCTTTCCTCAGAATAGCCCTTTCATGGAGGCTTAAAAATATATTTCAAGGAAATCCATTTTACTTTGCAGACCTCTAGGAAGACATATGTGGAGTCAGTTACCACATTTCAAACAAATCACCACATTCCAAAAGGAACTATGATGCTTAGCAGCCATGGAAGTGTATCGGGCCATTTTCATCTTTCTTTTTATGCACAGATGTGTATTAGCAAGATCCTGATCTTGGATCTTATATTCTGGTCAATGGAAGGACCTAACTACCCTTATTGTATTCAACTATGAAGACATAAATAACATAATTTAGATTATATAGAGAGAGACTCAGTTTGCAAACTGAGATATGTAAGTCTTTTCATTTTCAGTTTTCATTGGAGAGGATTCTGTTTCATCCTATCTGTTCCTCCTTATAAATCATACCATAGATTTGAAATCTGAAGTTTGCTCTCATTGGCATTTGAACTTGATGCCAAAATGCTTTTGCTGCTTTACCTGTGAAGTAGACAACCTATGTTGAATGTCCTTGAAATAGTAGTTTTGGTAGACTCTAACCTTTTTCATGCAGAGCAATCTAGGTTCAGAAGCATAGATAAACCAAATACTCGTAACATTCCCTAGCACACTCTCTCACCTTTGAAAAGAGAGTTACAAGTAGTAGCTATTAAAGTACCAGAAGGAGAAAAAAAGTAGCCTGACTGCTGTTTCACAGTCCAACAGTCTTGGCCCCCAAAAGAAAGAGGTGCAGAAGCTTTGCTTGCCCAGGAGCAACACTGGCAACACTTACATCTGCCTCATAAAGAAAAGCAAAATCTGTCCTATAACTGCTTCAATAATTACATCTTCCCTGACAATTATACAATTTGTTCTACATATTCAATAAATTATATTTTCATATTTTCACAATTGAGATGGTCTTGGGCCCAAACTCTTAAGTTTACCAGTGTGTAGCTTCACCGTGTAGTTTTGCATTGTTAAATATTTTCCACAAGTTCAGTAAGCTGTGTTCACATTAATTCAGAAATAGGCATGATCCAAATAGGCCCTGCAGAACATGATATCCGACTCTTCAGAATATGCAGATTATATTAAAATCCACAATATGTCCTGAAACACAGATCAAGCTAAAAAGTTGGTATAGTGGTATGACTGAAGCAATGTAAGAATGTATAAATAGTCTTCCTATTTTAATAAGTATTAGTTCTGCTCAAATTAGTAAGAAATATTTCCATAGTAGAACAGTGAATATAATTTTAATTTTATCTCACCACTTATAGAGAGTTACATTTTATATTAGTCATACATTCTTTTTTCCCTTTACTTTTTTTTCTGAAGTATTACAGATACATTTTAACACCGACCTCTTTCAGGCTACTTCTACAGCTCACCTCTTTTATTGATCTGTTTATGAAGGATGCATCCTTCACTAACAAAACTCGATGCAGTTTTATCTGTGAGTGTTCATCTCTAGCCGTGTCCAGCCTCAAGGATTCACATGATCACTGCATACCCTACTGATGCAGTAAAAGATGTATGCATTTAAAATTGTAGTGTATATTAGGGTTTGGCTTCAGTTTTAATCTGCATTTGCACACATAAAAACTCTGAGATTCTGAGAGAGATGGACCATGAAAGAGTTTTTGCACCCAGAACCGAAAGATGCTGTATTTAAGCTCTGCTTGTCTTCTCAGATGAAAATTGCAAAGACTGGGTGACAGGGATGTGTAGGTGTAATTGTATAATTAGGCACATGCTGCTGTATTTTAGCACATTACTGTCCCCTGCTGGGAATAATCATATTACTGGTAAAAGTGAAGGTGTGCATTCATCCTTCCATTCAAAAGGTAGGCTGGTAAGGCCTTCTTTGCCTTTTCCTCTCAGACAAAGGCCTTGTTTCCCTGACGTGTCCCTTGTCCACCACCATGCCGAGGATGTAAACACTTCCATTGGTTGAGGATTTTACCCCATCAGGTGGTATTGCTGTATGCAGGATGCAGCTGAAGGCACCACAGAGACTCCCATAGGAGAGGAATGGCATAGCTTGACTTTTCTGCAGGATGGGCTGCCATGTGCCCACCAGCATGTCTGATGTTCATGGGGAAAAGCTTTTCACAGTGTCAGGGATTGCCTGCTGGCTGCCCCACACAACCCTCACTGAGCTTCAGAACCATTTTATATTTCCAGAAGGTGTCAAATGAGAAGGAGCCCGCTCTACAACTCCCTGTTCTGTTACAGAAATGAGAGATGAACATGGACATTCTCCTCTTCTTCCCAGAGGTCAAAACTTTCTCTCCCAACTACCATGCAGAGCAGCAGGTGATCAGTGGAAAGCAAAGGTCTGGGGCTTGAAGGCAGCCTGGCTGCTGTGGCCTGGGGTCTGACAAACATAATGGGGCTTCCAGCCTGACCATGACTCTGTGCCCATCCCTGCTCTTGCCCATCTCAGCATTGCTGAAACCTCCTAGTCAGTGGCATCCCAGGCTATTTCAGTGCCCATGCTCTCAGAACTGTGCACCAGTGCAGTCCTTTGGTGAACAGCAGGATTGTCAACACAGAGATAGAGGTTTTTTTTGCTTAGAAGATACAGTGGGTTTTTTTGGGTATGTCTGACTATTCATTTTAAAATAGTTCTTTTAACTAAGCTCTGCCAGACTTCATGGATTAGTTTAAGCTTGCCTTTTTCCTCTAAAATTTGACTTGTTACCTCTATGCATATGAGGTATATACTTCCCATTCACTTCCGCCTGGCAATAATAAGAAGTTGCAGGGACGGCAACCCCATATATTCTCCAACAAATTTTCTATTTTGCAGAATGAATTTCTGATAGTCAAGATGGTATTTTCTATAAAACTTAACAATGCATCAAATACAATAACTGTCTGGTGAAGGTTTTAAATAAATTATGTACATCTTGACAATTATGCAGTCTGTGTGTGACTTTCAGAAACCAAGAACAATTTTTGTTAGCTGCATATTATGTTGATGTCCCTCTGTTTGTCAATTACCATTTTCTTTTATCTTTCTCGGCAGCTGTTTGTCTTCCCTTTTAGAGGGTAGACTGTATCACAGAGTCAATGTGTTACCAAATATTTGTTTTTCTTGGAACCTCAGAACTGAGTGTTCTGGATAAGAAAATTTTTTACTGTGAACCACTGTTCAGATTCTTTTTCAATCCATAGTGTAGGTAATATTAATAAAGCTATAAAACAATGTATGAATAGGAGTTCCCAGTATTAGTAGTTCCTTTATTTAAAAATACAGTAATAGATCAGAAATCAGAGTTATTCATTGCACATAGAGATTGTTCTACAGTGTCAGCCATGGGACATGTTGGCACATTGCATGAACTTTATGTGAGCTCATTATTAGGGGATGTACATGTTTTTTAATTGTACATTCGTAACTTTAATAATATAGACTAAAAAAATCGGAATTGTAGCAGAGAAAATAGGCTAATTCAGAGTAAACTTCTTGGACATTTAATGTAAATGGGATTTTCTTTGTCCTTAGTGCCTCATATCAAAGGTTTCTTTTTCCTTTCCCTTTAAAAATTACTGGTTTTGTGTTAAAACAGAAAGAAGACAATAAAAAATGAAAGGAAAATGAAAATAGGTGAGAAATTCAAATTGCATGCCACATATATGCATGTGGAACACAAGGGCTCTATAAGATTCTGTCCATACAGCAAGTCAGTGTATTAGACTTGCTGCATGGAGAGATTTGATCAACATCAACTCATTGACATTTTTGAACTAAAACTCCTTTATCAATTTTTTCTTTATCTAAAATATTAAGGAATTGTAAAAAGAATTTCAACGTTCAGCGTGTTCACAGGGGAAATTCAAACCACAGATAACTGCTTAGCAGAACTGAACTATTCACTCCTGTGTCCTTTCTAACTTACTGATTCTTACCCACCTTGCCTTCAACTCTCATCATAAAAAAAGGTGTGGCACAGAAGTGTTATTTTTCAAACTAAAAATCTAATCATTACAATCATAAAAAAAAAGTGGGTTTTGTGGAACATGGGGCACATCCATGTGAAAAGTGAGACTGGACTGAGCCTCTGTCCCTGCTCCAGGCTACTGGAACCAGGTCAAACTTAAGCTGGAAATTGCATAGCCATGCAGAGGTGACATTCTCTCCATGCTAATGTGTTGAAAGGAAGTTTATATTGGTGTGCACACTTTTTCTGGTTCTGTTTTGTGTTCCCCTGGAATTGATTCATTCCAGGAGAAAAGGTGACATTTCACTGTAAAATATCCTAGACCCTACTGCTTAAGGATTCCTTCTGAAAAGTTCAACTTCATGAGCTGGGGACACTCTGTATGTTTGGTGACTGAGGAACCTCACTGGAGAAAGTAAAGGATATCAATGAGACCTCTGAAACATAAACACAAACCACTACCTGCTTTTCTTGGGCTTTGCTTGAGAATGAGTCTTGTTTTAACATAATTCAGTAGTTTCAGGTCTAAATCTTAAGATGACCTTATATGTAACTATCCTATATTTCTGCAATCTGTACCTTATCTAAGATTTTTGTCTTCCTCGGACTGCTTGCTAGTGTAAGATACAGATATCTCCAGGGTCCTTACATGACTGCAAAACAAATTGTTAACAGAGTTGGAGTTCTGAGGATGTAAATTTGGATTTAGAGTATGAAATTGAAATTCACCCAATGGACACCTCAACTCTTTGCTGGTAATAATCAGCTGAGATATTCTAATTTATTACAGTCAGACATAAAGATCTTGGAGAAACCTAGCTGTAGCATTGGTTAGTAGGGAAAAATTATATTATTTGCTTCATAAAGTAAACATGTTCAGATATGCTGAGTAAAAGACATATACATCATTGGACTTTAAAATCACTGCGAAGAAAAAGCAGGCCGTGGAAAGCAGAAAACATGTATGTTCACTGTGTTTTCAAAGGTTCATTTAGAAGCTTGATATGCAGCTCTGGGTCACCCTCCACTCTAAGGAATGTGGTGGGAACAAGTGAAAGACATTTAAGCAGAGGACAGGAGTAACAGCATGAGGTGAGTCACTTCTCACACCAGTTGCCTAATCTCTTTATTTTTAATACAAACATTTTTTTGAGTGAAAATGTCTGTGTGAGAAAGCCATCACAAGCTGTGGCCAGGCTTTTTCTGGTCACTAACAACAGGAAGATTGACACTCTTCTGTCCTGCTTGGTTTCCTTTTCACCGGTCAAAGCTTAAAGGCGGAATGTGCTTTTTCACGTGTGTTTTGAACCTACAGCTTTTTGAAGAAAAAATTGCCAAGAGCAAGTGATAGAAAAAAATTGTTACCTTTGCAGGAGTTCCCTTTCAATTTAAACTAGACTGGAAAGCATGAAAAATGAGCAGTTAGTTGTAGGAGAAGTATCACGCCAGCACCACTCTCTTGTTCCTCCTACTGAAGAAAAGATTTTCATTGAGAAATGCATGTGATCTTTAGACTTTCACTGCATCACCTCTCAAATGTAATGTTACCTTAGACAATAAAATCCGTGCCTCTTTTCCTGAGCACTGTACTGGTTAGTACAATGACATCTATGTCGTTAAATATGCAAATATGTAATTAAACTAAATTAACTATGTAAACAATATCAAACCACTTCACAAGATAATTATTCTGATACTGAAACAGCATGTACTATGCTTTTTTTCTCTCACTCTTGTCACAACAACATGCAACGGTGACAACGTGACTGCATGCATTGCGCTAGTTTTACTCCCATGCCATGTGTAGGGCACAGGTTAATGATACCTGGAAACTGATGAGTTTTTTGGAAAACACTCTTTACTTTGGTCTTGGGTTTATGGTGATTTTAGCTATTAGTAACATAATTAAATCATGTTATTTGAATCAGCTTGTTATACTGAAGTAAAGGTCGATAAAGATTCACAGAAGTATTGAATGGTTTTCAGAGAAACTGATTCGGATAAATATGTGTTTATTTAATTATCCAAATTATCCAAAGGTCTTTGTTATGCATATTAAGACAGAGACTATGAAAGTATGGTTTTTCTTAGGGTAATTTACCACTTTTGCCCCTTTTCGGAGCTGAATAGAAAAGATGCACCATGCTGTGTGATCTAGCGGGTTAAAAGAACACACCTATTTTCCGTAATAGAGATTTAAGCCTATACTTTTTTTTTTTTTGTGGGCAATCAGGTTTTTTCCAAGTCTTTTAAGTCATCTCTTAAACACAATACATGTATAAGTAGTCATTAGTTTTAAAATTAATGTTTGCATCACGGAAAAATAATGTATTTGTGTATATAGGAATAAGAGAGACTTTGTAAGAAGGAAACCCTTCCATATGCTCCGAGTTCTAAATATTTAAGGAAAGTCAACTAACTCAACCTAGTCTAGAGTCTTAATTAAGCTGAATAATCTGGCAGTGAATCCAGTGCATTTTGGCTCATATTAAGCTGTCTGATTTAGGTCCTGCAGGGTGCAGTGCTACCTTGCTTGGTGAGCTGAATAATTATTTATATTTCAATGAACACTAATATCACCCCTTATCTAACTTTACACAGGCTGTCAAGTTATCAGTTCCTGAAGAGATCATTCTGCTAGGCAATGTTGTCCCGTACAGTGGATCAGAGTCCAGCTGCCCTTTTCTCATTCTGTGGGGATGGCTTGAAAGTGCTGGAACAATGGTTTTACACCACATTGATTTTATAATCCCTAATCCAATGTCTCCAGGGGGGACTATAATTCTATGTAACAGGCACAAAACAAAGAGATAAATGGTAAAATTCCTAATGAAAATGGAGGCATCAAGAACCCACTGAGTGTGCCTGTGTTTATTTTCAGGCTAGTGATTCACACTACTTAGGGAAATTATTTTTTAAAAAGCATGTTTCTTATAACAGTGCGGTAAAAATAGTGCATGAGGCAAAGGTTTGTCTAGTTGCTAAATTGAGCCCACATTGATTCTGCATTAATTGAGTTTATGAGTTTGTATAATTTAGTGATGCTGGACAGTAGGCCTTTATGAAAGAGTATTTATACTTAAGGTATGCACTAAGGCACTAAGGTGTGAGACTGAATTTATACCACTTAGCTTCAAATATTCCTACAAATATAGTCTAGAGAGTTTTATTTTGACTTGGAATGTGAAATTATCAAAGTTTAAGAAAATTATCTGAAGTTTCAATTCATAAAATACTCATGACTTTTGCCTACAACTCCACAGTTATTTCAGGGTACAGAATGTAAAGTGGACACTAAATTCTATAAAAATCAGGTAATTACCATAACTTCGCCGATTTGTCAAAATACTCTTGAATTCCTTCTCCTGTTCTCCAGCACCCTTAGAGCATTTCCAGCATGGTGTGGTGTGCAGGTTTAATAAGCAACCTCTCTTTTCGATCATCCAGGTCATTAATGAAGATACTGAAAAACAGCAGAGCAAGACAGACCCCTGTGCAAGCCCACTCCACATCCTTCCAGTCCTGACAGTGAACCACTAACAAGTTCTCTCTGAGTATAGTTTTTCACTCATCACATAAAAAGTTTCATGAAAGTTGTGCTTTCCTATCTTGCTTTTAAGATTATCATGTGAAGTAAGTTTACTGCTCACTGAAGACCAGTCACAGCAGCCCAAGGAGCACATTCACATGAACTGAACTAGAGTGATGCTCTTACCTTCGGGCCTTAGCAGGGAGCCTGGTCCCCTAGCTAGCTTTGTCCCCACTGGGTGTGTGCAACAGGGATGTCTCCACCACTCAAGACAGCTATGCGCATATTGATGCCCCAATTAAAAAAAAAATGCCTCTGAGCCTAAAGGGACCAAAGGGACTATGTTGATTAGTGAGGCTAACAGCTAAAATCTAGGCTTAACATATCTCACCCCCAAATTCCTCCAGCCCAGGGTCACTCATTATCGCACATGCATCCTTTATGCATTTTAATGGCTTTTCAGAGTCAGCTTGAGGACAGACCTGAACAGGCCCTGAACAGTTGAAGGAATTTCCACAAAGAAACAATTTCTCTCTCTTTTCTCTGTGCTCACAGGAGTCTACAGGATCACCTAACATCATTGCTTAATGAGGAACTAATTCCTCCTGTAAGTCTGGCAGCTTTGGTGGAGCTTCAGCTAATCAGTCAGGAATATCCAGGAATATTCTGCTAAAGCTATTCAGTGATGGAGATATAACTAGCAATTGATAAGCTGTTACTCAGCACAAGAAGATCGTAAGACTACTGTTTCTGACATTCTTGAGGTTCCTGGTAATAAATAGAAAGTGTCTCTGTGACAACAACCTCTTATGGAAGTCAGAAGCTCTGCAGCATTCCGCCCATCGTATCCTGCTCTATTGTCTCATCTGTCTCTCCGTCTTCATCCTTGCAAAGGTGGATCAAGATGCCTGTTTTGTGGCTGTCTATATGCTTCCAGGAAACATACAGTATAATGAAGGCTTCCAGTGCAGTTCCAGGTATTTTATCGAGTAAACAAAGGCAGGAACAGAATCTCATCCTGTATTCACACATTGATAAATTATACTAAAATTGATGTTTCTTTAACTCAGAAGTATTAGTCACTGAAAATGTATTTAATGATGAAAACACAAAAGTCAGCAAGAAATGCCACCGATTATTCTAAAATTTATGAAATTACTATTTCAAATATTTTAAAAAATTCCAAACTTGAGAGCAACTAGAGTTCAGTGCATCTGAATTCTTTAAGGTACACATTGAATAAACCCCCAGACTACAATTGATTTCATGAGGCAATTTTAACAAAACATAGAAAACATCAAGGGGTATTAAGAGTTAAGGAAAAATACACAAACTGAAAAAGTCACTATATGCATTTTCTGTATCATGACGGCAAATTGAATTTCTCAAATTTCTTTTTCAAAAAAATACTGTGTAAGAAAAAGCACAAGAAAATAAGACATGAAATTAATGTGAAATACTGAAAATTAAAAACAAAATATGAATATACCTTTATATTCACTTCATATGTAACTCTGTAAATTAACACCTGAAAATGGTATGTATTTGATCCTGAAAGTCATCTGTCTTATGATATAACAAAGGTATCTTCGGGAAAATGATTTGCTAATAATTCTTTATGGTAACAAATCTCTTTTAAGAGTCAAGCATTCCAAAATGCTGAATTCCAGTTTTTAACAACAGAAATTATAAAACAGAATAATATACATCAGAGAAGTCAGAGAAGGCCTGACAGATCAAGGTATTAAAAATGAACACACATTTCAATTTGAAACACCTTTTTCAGGAAATGCAGTCGGTTGGCCAGCAATAAAATAATTCTTGAAAGCTTGAAATAATATTGCATTTAAAAACTGCTCAAGAGAAACTCAATAAGACATTACACAAAATAATATTCAGAGCCATGAGAGACTTTCTAACCTACCAAGCTGCTTCTCATCCAAAGTGACTGGGTAAGGGATAGGTATAAATTATCCGTATAATAAGCTATGACTGCCAGGTGCCAGGTGGCAAAATGGCTGATGAATGATTTGTTGTATAAACACAAATAGTTCACAGTATGAGTCCCTTCAGTATCCTTGCTGAGTAACTTTCACAGGGCTTGTATATCTCAGACAGGGCTTCACAGGCAGTCCTAAGCAAGGTGAGTGACAAGGAGGCATAGGACTGTACACTGTACGTCATTGAGAAGTGTGGGTCTTGATAATACAAATCAAAAAGGTGTCAGGGAGCTTTGCAATTTTCTCTATAGCTTGATCATGACTGTCCGGAAAGTGGCAAATCATGCATTTTAAAAAAAAAAAGGCAGGTGTCTCTCACCTGCAAAGCAATGATCCAAATCTTTTCAAGAAATAAATAGCAGGACAAAAAGAACTGTCTAAGAAAGTATTTCTGTGCAGCTGTTTATATGACATTCAAAGGAAAGTGATCCTAATTTTACATTGATATGAAAATGTATCAGCTATCACAATGGGCCAATTTGACTTTTCTCCCCAAATTCAGTTAAACACTGTAGCAATTGCAGGCTGTTCAGTATTTCCTCAAACAGAGCTAAACTTTCTAATTCACTACTAACCATTTAAGTAAACACATAAATGAGTATACCTATTTTGCTAAAAACCAAGATCAGCATAGATTTTTAAAGTGCATTTCTTTGTTTTCTTAATCACCTGTTACTATCTCTTCTTCTTTTCCTTCTCCCAAGTGTAAAGTATATTTAGCCCAGCATACCAACATGTAATTACATGTATTTTCATTCTCTCATAATTTGGCTTGGGAATCTACAGTGTATGCACAAAATGTTGATTGCCTGCAGCTGTGGACAAATGATTATTTAGATACTCAAGCTAGTTGATGAGATGAACCAGAAA
Organism: Pachyramphus minor; assembly: GCA_013397135.1. Lineage (NCBI taxonomy): Eukaryota > Metazoa > Chordata > Aves > Passeriformes > Tyrannidae > Pachyramphus > Pachyramphus minor. The sequence goes on along the minus strand of VYXB01005257.1, from coordinate 146,401 downwards.
CTTGGAGGAAAGTCATTCTTAGTCGTGGTGCTTAGAGGACCAGCTTGAACCCCTGGGCCTCATTGGGACTAAAGGATTCAGATAAACTCAGATATTGTATTTGTTTTGGCATTAACCCACGACAGTATACAACGTCCTCGACAGCTTACAGTATAAATATTTATCTCAAAATTCTTCTGCAAATTGCTGAGTTTTAAGGATAAGGCAGTGAATAACAAAGTACTATGGAATGACATTTATTTCAACCACCTTTACTAAACCTGCACCCCCAGTCTTCATTGTTTTACAGCACACTGCTTATTTAGCAAGCAGTATCTTTCAGACTTAAAAAAAAAAAAAAAAGAAGCCAAGAAAAAATGGAAAGCTATGATAATGATTATTTCATGTAGCTTTCTAAATGAGAAAATAAATGTTTGCAGTTAATTATAACACCTGTGTCAAAACAACAGCAAACCCCAAACAATCAAGTAAACCCTGAACCAAAAGAAACATGGAAAAAAACCCCTTCAGCCTCCTAAAAACTAACTTTTCCAGGTACTTCGAACATTATCCACAACTTGGAAAACTGCTTGTAAGAAAAACCCTAAACACCTTAACACCCTCACTTTGTTTCCAAGCATCCAAATATCTGAAAGTCTTCAAAAACTCAGCCTGTCTCTATAATCTTGACAAGTCAAGCAATCCCAAGAATGTAATTGCAGTATTTTAGTGGCAGTAATACAGTAAAACACCTTCTTTACAACAATGAATACAGAAATGGATTATTTGAAATTAATAGGGTGGGATTGACAGCACCCCAGATGTCCAGCTGCAGTAACACCTTCCCAAGGTCCTGTGCAGCCTCCTGACACAGGTGGCCCCAGGGCTGCTGCTCCAAAGGTCCAGCCCACTGCTTTCCTACTTCTGCATTCAATGGAGTGTGGTGTTCCACCATCTGATCCAAGCAATTGCTGCAACAGGCCTCCTTCCCTAGTACAGCCAAAATAAAATGATGCTCCATTTTGGTCCAGTTGAAATACAGTAGTGTACGGGGAGATCAGCTAAAACTAATTAGCAGTGTGAAAACAAAATGGAAATAAACATATATTCACTTGCAAAGAGGATTTTATTTCCAAGAGCCGCTATCTCTTAAAGATAACAAAAAAGGCAGTAGGTTTAGGAGACATTTTTTCTGCCTTCAGACAGGGAGACATGGCTGAAGAGATGTCCTGTCAATCTTATTTTGGCCAATGTTCTCTACAAATTGTTTTTTTTCAAGCAAAATATTTTCCACATAGTAAATAATTCCAAACATCACTGTAAACCCTGTATTTTCATTCAGTTTTGTTTATTCCTATTCTGGAAACACACCTCTAACAAAAAATTTGAAAATAAAATCTCATCTGACCTTCACCTGTGTAACATAGCTAGGTTTTAGATAGTATTTGAAGATGAAATTCACTGTAGTAACTCGAGGTATATATATAGTTCACATGAAAAATAACTGAACACAAGAAGCCGTCTTTATTCTTTTTTCCTTTTTTTTTTTTTTTTTCCAGGATGCAGGTGATTTTATTAGGTCAAGTACGTGATTTTTTTTTACAGGGCAGAAAATAATTTCAGTCTTGGCATCTTATTTTAACAGCCTTACTGGAGTCGCTTTAGAAAGATATATATTTTAAGACTGTAGAAGTGAAAGGTCTTGGTTTGAACTCTGTCCTATATACACAGAATCTGATGCATGTATTAACTATTGAACTTCAGTGGGCTCGTATAATTAGAGCTGAACCAGTGTTTCAGAGGTGATTCCTGTTCTATCTTGTTATATGCGTTTTTCATTAATTCTTTATTGTTTGTTGTCTCTTTATATTGAAGAAAGCAGCATCTAAAACAAGCTATATGAGCATAATATTATCAACACTTTTACCTGTGAAGCTTTACCACTGCAGTCAGTAATGCTTTAAGAACAAAAAGGTTGTATCTGCATGCTGTTAATAATTATTAGGAAAGTGTGTAGTCCTGTCCCAGGGCTTGGTAAGTAAGGTCATGGTACAATAAGGGTTGCAAGCTCTGTAAGCATTAGTTGTATTTGCATATGTCAGAGCAGTCTGTGAATACTAACGGCACAAACACTTCACATCTGCTTCTGTTTACTCCCATGCTAACAGTCAAAAGTACAAAAGTACTGTGTTAATTGCTCTGTTACATACTGACTGTTGACACATTCTCCACAGAGCTTTCATAAATACACTGTTGCAAACAAACTACTAATGACTTTGCTTATTTCCAGCCCATCTTTAAAAGAAATCCAGAATATATACACAGATTAATGATTCCTCTATTTAGCAGTGTGTCTTGTTGCTTGCTATTGTGGAGGCTTGTATAAAGGCAGTATCAATTAAGTAGCAATTATCCATGAAGTGAGGGAAAAAAAGTGATGATATAAATAAGTAATGTGCATGAAGTGAGAATTTCTGAAAACAACTTGAGGTGAACTCTGAGGCAAGGGCACCGACTAGTGAACAAACCCTCTCCATCTGCTTTTCTATCTAAAACCATTAGAGCCCAATTTGAAGTCTGACTAAACAGCAGTGATACCTGTGGGCCTCCATTGAGATTTTTCACTATATATGACATGCCCTGGAGAAATTTAAAAAAAATAGGATGGGAGCTGAGGAAAAAAATAAAACTCCTAAAAACCACCACTAACAAGCTAATCATATTTAAATTTGTGCTTCAAGTTTCTTTTTGCTGTGACACTTCAATATGGGAATACAATTATCTAGTTATTAAAAAACAACAAAGGACCTGCAAACCAAATCCACTGTCAGAGTCAGTGTGGTACTCAGTTTCTGACAATGGTCTGCTTCTTCCTAAGGAGAGGAAAAACCCCAAGGTGTGCCTCACCTTTGTCAAGCAGCAAAGACTGGTGGTTTTCTTAAAGTCCATTCTCTTCTGAATTCTATTGTTCTCTAAGAACCTTTCCAAAATGGTCTTTTCTCTGCTTCCATCGTTCAAGTATAGACATTAATTGTTGTAAATGCAGCATAAGGGTATTTAATTATTTTTTTTTAATGGCTTCCTTTAATTTGCGTGAGAGGATAAGATAAAATGAAGTTACCCTTCTTTATATTATTTGCTGTCACATGTCTGTCTCCTGCACTTACACCTTCACTCATTTTGATCAGAACAATGAAGCATGGATGACAGTCACCAGGAGCAAGCCACTCATTTATTGTCTTCATTCATGTCCTACACATTGAATCAGGTCCAATGAAGAGTAATAAAGCATTATAACTAACAAAATATACTATGCTTTTTTCCCTCTATTTACTTTCATGCAAATCTCCCGACTTGATCGAGCGTAATGCAGATGGAGATGTACAAGGTAGGCTTTAGGTCTTTAAAGACACTCTATGTTGCAACCACCCCAAGTGAAGTCTCAGCATCTTTTATTTCATAGGATTGGTGATTTCAGCCTTGGCTCAAACCACACTCAGGATGTGAGCTTTGGTGGTCTCATTGCCCTGTCTCTCCCATGTGCCAGTGCCCATGAACCATTTTAGCACAACTTTCTTATTCTGGATTTCTACAAATGCCTAGTTATAAACACGCAAAGAAGGTGAAAAATCATGACCAACCCAGATTAAACCTGAGCAGATGCTAGGTAAGACAGAGGGGAAGAGAATGAGCATGTGAGCACTGCCCAAGTGCTCCTGTCTCCCACTGCTAACCAGCAATCAAGGCATTGTGCAAGCCCTATAATTCCAGCATGCAGTCATCTGTACACAACTGCTGGAGCCACTGCCTCCAGCTTCTCCCACAGACCTACATTACTGCTTCCCTTTCATATGAGTGGTTAATCATGTTGTGTTTGATCACTTCTGCCAGATTCTGTTTTTGTGCTATGAACAATCCCAAATCATCTCAACACACAAGCACATGTGTTTGCATAAGTTACAGAAATGGGCCTAATTAAGTAAAAGCAATTAGGTGGCAGAAACAGGAGGGAGCACTCCAACCATTCTGTCTAGTCCCATGCCAGCAGTCCTGTCAGAGACCAGAACATGTATCCCAAAGGCCAGTCCCTGTTGGGCAGTACCATGCCCTCCCCATGGGGCAGACCATGTGTTTAGGGTTAGCTAGCTGCTGGCTAGGAACTACACTAGTGGCATTCCCTCACTTCTGCTGCAACTCCCATGCCAAAGAAAGCATGGCTGGGGGGAGGGATAAGAGCCAAAAACTTCAGTAGCCTCCACATGAGTGCTGGGCTTATTAGAAACTCATTGCCATTCTGTGTTATAACTCAGAATGACATTGCTGAAAACAGGTATTTCTTTGTGCTCACAATTGTTTTTCTCAGCTCAGTTATGTGGTCTCTGCTCTATCTCATTTTTCAAACCATTATCAGATCTTGAAGACAGATTTCACTATGAGCCAGGGTAACCAGAAGTCAGAAAAAGCATTTTTCAAAGAATTCTAGAATTTCAAATAAAGGTCTATCAACATTATTCTCCTGGGCACGAAAATTAGACATTTCCAAAGAACACTAAAGATGGTTTGCTCCTTAGCTTCTGTCTCAGCCTTGGCTTTTAGACTCAGCGCTAAACATGAAAGCTGAACACGAGCTGGAGCCAGGACTGCGGTTCCGCAATTGATGAAATGGGGAGTCAGAAGACACAGGCTCTAGAGTGTTGTTTGCAAAAGTTCAAGTTTCCCTGGGAAAGTTTCAGAGTTCAACTGCATTTAGAAAGTCCCTTACAGAGAGCTATTCAATGGATTACTGTGGACTTGAGTTTCTCAATATAAGAATAAAACTGTGGATCATTCCAAAGAGTCATTCTAGGGAGCTAGAAGATATTAGGCTCTCAGGGTCTTGAGTGCTAGTGCTAGGGTTTGCCGTGAATGTGGAAGCCTGAAGTTTCCCTGGGAGAGTTGTTTCTGGCAAAGGCAATGGCTGTACTTAGGTTGGCAAAAGTAAATCATTGCTACCACACTTCCATTAGAACACTCCTGATCAATTTTCTATTTACCTGCTAAATTAGTCTTTTTAAATTTCAGACTTGGCTTATTTTAACAATGATAAGAGATCAGCAACAGCCAGGTTTCTCTGCTGCTTATTTACAATAATGTAATTAATGACCCCCTAATTCTAGGGTGTTATTTTTACAGATTTTTTTGTTCTAAATGCATGAAAACACAGACAACCAGAGAACCTTTCTTTGCTTGCAAACCTCAATACATCAGTCTGTTCTATCAGTAATGTTCCCAAGAGTCTGACTGCTAAGGCTTCCTTATTCTAATACTGGTGTTGGGTTCTCTCATTCATCTCAGCTTTTTCTCCTTACAACACTATTCAGCAGCATCTCTCCATCTCTATGTAGAGTCATATATACACATATAACTTGTGTTTCAGACTTGGAATTCGATTGTTTAGACTAACTGATGCTATAAAGAAATCCAAAGATTTCTTGCTATTTTCTCGGAGAGAACTTCAGAAACAAATGGTATCAAAAGTCTTCAGCCAAATCTTCAAAGAAAAATATCTCTATTTTCTCTTTGTAAAACGTATGTAGAAGAGAAATCTTAGTATCTCAAAGGTTTGAACACTCCTAATTTAAACATTTTCTTAGTTGATTTTAACTGTTCCTATGAGTTCAGGTGTTTGAGCTAGCAGTCTTGAACACAGTAACATTAGTACAACCCAGATAATGCTGGTAAAGCAGAAGCACTAGGAGTAAGATTGACTCATGGCTGGTTGAAGACATGTAAACTGTCCTGTGTAAATACTACATCTCTGTGGGTTCTCACTCAGTGAAATGAGGAAATTATACTTATTTTATTCATCAAGTGCCTTGAGGTCCTTAGATAAAAAGAGAGCCTTCAATGTCTTGAAAATCCTGAATAAATTGGTTTCTACCTTTGTCTAAGTGCTATTGAGAACCTCAGATAAGGTATTTCCTCACCTATAGTGAACAGTTCAATCCAGCTTGCTCAAGGCATTCCTAAACACACAGACAGGACTAAGCTTTAAAAAAAAAAAAAATAAAAAAAATCCATAACTTGTGATGTATGTCCACCTTGTTAAAAACAAAAAAAAAGGGGGAAAAAAAGAGATGCCTATCCTTTAATGTAGTAATATAATGAGGAAGAGCAAGACTCAGTTCCTTTTTCTACTTCAAGGAAATCAGATACACTTTTCCTACCTTTTAGGCAAATACTGACTATCAGATTATCAAAGCCCTTTCTGGGGATACTCACTTCATTTTATATTCAAATTTAAAATTAAGTAGGTTGGCTCTGGGTCTGGATGTCTCTGTGGATCTAGCATTAAGTGATTCAACTAAACCTGCCTGGAAAGCATATGTCACAGCAAGGAAAATGTAATTCTTCTCTAATATCCCTACCAGCACATATAAAAGCAGGTAGGTAGATGGCTCTGTGGTTCTTGGATGCAAATTAAATGAACCAAAAATGTTCCAAATCATGGTCATATCTCTCATACTGAACACATAAAAAGAGATTACAAAATAACAACTGTAGTGGAGTCCTTTGGTTTGACATTCTCAGTTGCAAAACAGAGTAATAGTTTTCTACCTATTTAATATGTAAATATCTTTCTTACCTTAGATTTGTCTTCACAAACTGCCACAGTGAAGAAAGACTATTAAAAATGAGATATTAGGGGGAAGATGAATTATGGAGAAAAAATAGAAGATTAAGTTTAAGAACAACTACTATAATCACCAACGTGTCAGAGATGTATTAATGCACTCATTCTTTTCTACTACATATTAGTCCCTTATTAACATGTTTTACCTAAGCTTGTCACAGTCTTATCTCCAAATTACAACAAATTACAACAGTAATAAGTTAAAATTAAATATCTGATATATTTAAATATACAAGATATTTAAAAAGGTGAGACAAATGTTAAAATGCTGTCACGTAGCAAAACAACTATGACATATAAATGCTAACTAATTAAAATATGTATTTCATGAAATATATGTTCAATAAGTATTTTGGATATTTAATTACTAGGTAATGTGCATTTATCTTAACAGAAAATTTCATTAAAAGATAGTAAGACAGGCTGACTTTATTTTAAGTTAAGGATGGTGGAAGGAGAAAAACTGAAGTATTCACTATGTTTAGATGTGTACGAGTTTCTCAATTCCTGTTCATGTAATTCACTTAACTACATTAAGCAAGAAATTTCTCTGCCGTTGGTAGCAAAATGTCTGTAAAATCTGTGACAGTTATTTATCTGCAAATCCCTTCAATCAAACTGGCAATTTGAAAGACCTTGTTTTTTCTCCTTTTTGGAGAACAATAACATTTAAACACATACATGCAAATAACTCCAATTTCTTGACAATTTTTTCAGATACTCTTAAGATATTTGAGCAGCCTTAGACTTTGAATGTTTAGTCAAGGCAGTAAACAGCTGGCTGCCCAACCTTTGTGTGGCAATCACTAGGGCTGGTCTCTGTTGCAGACAAATATATGATAACCCTCAATACTCATGTTGCTTTTGACTCCCTCTTTCATATATATGGACACAGCTGGAACAGTTTCTGTCTTTCACTTACAAGCTGAACTAAATATACCACAGATCTGAAAGGGTGTGTGTAACCGAATATATGATAACAAAGCAGTAGGTGTTGTGTCAGGTTCTGTGCCACTGAGTGTTTCTTTTTCATGGAAATATGGTTAACATTATATATTCAGTGCCTAGTTGGCCATCCAAGAAACAGCCTCACAACCATAGGCTCATGGAAGTTTTACAAGTGTCCTACCCTTCAGCATACGTGTGGAAACTGATAACTAAATGCTCCATGCTTTTCCCATAAAACCTGCTCATCTTGCTTGGATGGCTTGCTCAAGTGAGGAAGGGTTTAGTTCGGCACGATTATCCAGGAATTCTTCTTACCCGTCTTAAACATTGCTCTGTCCGGATGTCGTGTGCAGCAGATTGATACAACTGATAGGCCATAAAGATTGCGAAGAATAATCTGGCAATATTTAAACAACTGGCGCTTCCTAGAAAGCATCTTTACACCTTCTATGTCTCAGGTAACAATGCTACAGAAGTTTAGTGCACTCTAAAGGAAATAGAAATACTGTGAATCAAAGTGTTTCATGCTCATATTTTATTCTCAATATTCAGGTTTTTTTCATTTTCTGAACAATGTTTAATAGGTGGGAAGGCTGTCTTACAACTTTAACCAGACAACGTATCTAACAACTATAGTTTAACATGCCCATCCTTTCCAAGATTTACCCCTACATCAGTGTTTGCTCTTTTCAACCCCTCATGGTAGCCAAACAGGTATGTCAGTATCAAAACATTTCCAGCTGCTTCCTAGCTCTTTTTAGTGCTCTGCGTGATCTCCCTTTTTTTCTCTTGCTTTCCCACTGTCAAAACTCAAGTTGAAAAATAACCTGATCTTCGCCTCAATTTTCACAAGGCCCAGTGTACCATTCTAGAGTCCATCCCTGGCTTTTGGCCTCTGCTATTCTGTGGCTCTATCAGAAATCCTCTAAAGAAATTTGCATCGGGTTTTCTAGTTGAGGTGTGCAGTAATATTTACCAAGAAATTTAGAAAGCTGATAAGGAAAAAAAAAAAAAAGAGGACTCATTCACTAGCATATGTTTAAAAAGGAAAGAGAATTTGTATATGCATTCCTCAATTTTTACACTCACAGCTTTCAGTTTCACGGCAATTTTAGTCCATTTCATGCTGGAGATGTGTCAAACTGAGAGCTGAGGGAAAAGGAAGGATTGCTTAGTGAACAGTGGTTAGCAATATTATTATATACGTAAAATAAAACCCTCCTCATTTTTAGAGATCAAAGTAAACCTAGGATATATATTTTTCACGTTTTTCTCCACATTTACTCAAAGCAGCCAGATGGATTTGAGGGTCAGTGAAATAACAGAGGGAGACCTGTCCAAACCTAATTCATTCATTTGCTAGTGATGCTGCTAGGAAAAAACCTTGGAGATCACTCTGCTGCCACAGAGGAGGTGGAGCTCAGCTGCTCATGCTGGTTAACAACTGAAATGAAGCAAATAATTTCCACGAGCAATCTCTTGGGAAAATGTTGCTTGTTGGGTCTGTTTGTGAAGTGTCTAAGCAGATCATACAATTCTTAGATTTCTCCATTCCTTTTGAATGTTTGACTACTTCCTCATTGAGTAAATCTTGGCTTGTGACCATTCACAAATAAGTTTACTGCATGTTTTTGAAACAAGCACTATGCATTGATTTGGTTTTCTGCATAGGTAACGTTGTACTAGGGGTTTTTTTCAGTTACAACTCAAATAGAAAATTGCAAGAGTTACAGCTCACAGTGCAATTTTGAGGCTGACTTTGTAGAATTAGTGCAGCAGTTCACCTCCAAAGCCTGTACTTCATGAATATTTATAGAAGTAAGAGCTGTGTACTTGCACATTCCTGGAAAGGAAGTAAAAGATTGGTGAGAATGACGTCAAACTAAAATTTAGTAGAACTCTAATATGAATATTTATAAATATTTTTTCCCAGTATTGGGGAAAAAAATGTGCTGCCACTGTATTCTTCTAGTTTACCATAACACACTTTTCTAACTAGGAAAGTTAAGGGAGTGCTTGTGCTATACTGTATTATGCAAGTTATACACCCTATTTTCCAAAAACTGAAATGCCCATGTGGATGTTGGATGTGATTGAAAGAAGAGGTGATTGCTCTGTCAAGAACCACTTTTCCCAATTTGCTGAATGTCCCCTGATGGAGCTATTCACAAGTTCAGGACAGCTTATTAAACACAGTATCATACAGCATTATGTGTCTAGAACATTTTCATCACTTGCCCTGTGGTCGATGTCGTGGCCACAATCTTATAACAACCTACATACTCACTCACCTTGGTAGAGCAGGATCTCTGATCACTTCACTGAAGTATCTATGCTCTGTTATGCTGAGAAAAGCTTTAACACTCTAAGGTTAGAGGAGCTACTTTAAAATAAAGAGCATATATAAATCACTGTGTTATGTACAATAGTAGGGCTCTTCTTGCCTATTTCTTTCAAATTTTCTTTTTATTAACATTTCCATTTCAAGCATGTTCCATCCACCAGTTGCAGACCACTATTGTGCTGGGCTTTTTTTTTAAAAACTCATTTGTTTTTTGCTTGTGTCCCTTGCACTCTCATTTTATTTTTGTTAAGCAAATCAATCTCATCTTCTTTTGTTAACCATTTACTTTGCTTTGCTTCCTTTCTTCTGCTTCCAGGTTAATCTTGGCACTCTGTGCTGCTCTCTCTACCCTCATAATGCCATCTGCGTCTTCTCTCCATGTCCTCTTCACTAATCTTCATTTATAATATAATTCATAAATAATACTCAGCATTTACATATCCTTTTACAAATATTAATTAATTAGTGCTCCTGTACTTGTAGAAAGCAAGCACATTGTCCTCACTTGACAGATGGAGAAACAGCTGAGAGCACTTTATTTGCTCTCTGCTTTCATGGTGCTTAACACAATGGGGTCTCTTGCAATAGTTGGTGTATAGACATCACTGTAACAAATTAACAACAGCAATAGGTGATTTAATCAGAACAAAAATCAAATTGGAATGCAACAGAGGTTTCCCTGCGCTTACATTTGATTCTAATTCCAACAGAGTGCCTAATCCCGAGCATTGCTCTCCTAATGCTATTATGAAGGTACTTCAGTGTTCTCCATCGCAAGCAGCTGGACACCTCCCAGATGTTTCAAAGGAGAAAAATGTCCTGCAGAGCAGAGACAAAAAATACTACAGAATTTTAATTTTCAAGGGAAAAAACAACCCTCTTCCCCCTCCCCAGGAGAAAAAACCCCCCAAAACTTCAAAATACCTAAAACCCACCTTTGATAAGCTTTTAGCCTTAAATATTATTTTTCAGTTTCTAGGGCCTAATATAATAGGAAGGACTGGGAATTTCATTTTTAAAGGATTATTATGATTAGCCTTATCACATTTAGTGGCCAGAATCAGGGAGCTACTTTATCAGGTTTTCCTGAACCTTGAAGGCCAATTGTATTTGCAAGAGCACATGTCTAAATATTGGACATTACTGAATCTATTTGACTAAGTTACTACCAGTAGCACAGCAGCTGCTGTACCGTTTTCTAACCTAACATGTGTTTGCCAGCCATATTATCAGATTTACACAGAGGTTGTTGTTTCGAAAAGCAGAAGAGAGGTAAATTCCAACATTGTGACCCTTTGCAATCAAAAAACCTGCATTTTATTCCAGTGCCTCTCCATCAAATATAAGGGAAAGGCTCCTAATGAACCCAGAAATTCATCCACAAAAACAAGTATAAGTTCAGTGTTGCAAATAACTCAGATATCACTATGAAAAGACAGTGAGCCAGTACGCTAAAGAGAAATTTGTGAAAACAATGTTAGGAAAAAAATTAGGATAAGAAAAAAGTAACACTCCAAGTAACCCAAAATTTTAGAATTCACATACCTACAAACCTACACACACCTCTCCTGTATTCTTCACATTAACTCTGTGGGTAATTTTTCTGGAAGTGAGCTGGATGTCAAAGCCAAGCATCCAAACCAAGCATTGCTGCGCTGTAGCTCATAACACGATGTCCCCAGCTGGTGTCCCTGCCCACAGGAGCAGTGGTCTAGGCAAACGGGCAGTAAAGCAAAGCAGAGCAGAGCAAGGGCAGCAGCTGGAGATGATGGCAGTTTGGGGGCATATTTTGCAAAAGGAATAGTCACTAATTTTAACTACACACCAGCAGCAGTGAAAATCTTACGGATGAGAAGCCGGTTTTACTTTTGCTCTGCCGGAGATTCCCATCCCTTAAACAGCTTCAACTCGAAGGGAAGGGAAAGCGCCCGAGGACCGCGGTTGCCAAATACCAGGCGCCATCTCGTGGATAACGCGTGAACTGTCGCTGCGTGCTGCGAGCCGCGGGGGGAACTTGCTTTGCTGTTTTCGCTGCTTGTGCAGCTCCCAGGCAATGCAGGGAAACTGCCTTTACACGTGCCCAAAAATTCACCGAAATCTCTGCTTACCCCCAGGTGTCCCCGCTTCCTGGGGTTACTTTTGCTCTGCTGGCTGTGGGGTGGAGCCCACGGCCCTCACCTGGGTGGCAGCTCCCTGGCCAAGGGCAGTGTTGAGGGTCAGATATGCAGTGGTATGAGAAATGTTCCTTCATGGACCAACCTTGGGCTTGCCTATGTTCTTTCCAGAGACATGTTGACTTCTAGCCTATCAAAGGCTAGAAAAACTGGCTTTGTCTCATGGCATAAATATTACCCTGCAAAAGGAGCTTGGGAGACACAAATATTGCACAGACAAGTGATATTTTCCCCTTTGCAAGAGACAGTCTGTAAGGTATTATCAAGTATTTATGACAAAATATGCACCATATTTTGGGGGCAGAGTGTGAATACATGCACATATTCTCAAGATTAAAAAAACTGCTCTTACAAACTTTCAGTCAGTTGGAAGTGTACAGATAAACCTAATGTTTCAGTGGTAGAAAATACTTGCATTCTGGTTCTAATGAAGATATTTGCCTAATCTCGTAAGAGGCTAATGTGACTAAGATACCTCTTTGGTCCACAAGTACACTAATAATTAAAACTATCTTAAGTGTTTGTTTTGGTAAAATACAGTAACATTTTTAGTAACTTTTTAGTAACATTTAATAAAATGGAAGGAAATAGCTACACTGGTGAGTTCATGACTTGCTTTCATGGTCTCGATTGTTGCTGCAACCATCCTTTTTTGACCAGTTCCCTCCCATGTCCGAAACAGAGAATCACCTCTACTGCAGATTATCTCCTCTAAGACAGATGCCCACATGTAATGCTGAGATCATTATGCTGGGAAGTGGCCATGATGTTATGTGAAAGCCAAGGACTGTACATCTTCAGGTGAACTGGTGCCTCAGATGAGCCTATGTAAAGAAATGATATCCAGCTCCAAGCCAGAACTTGTGTTCCACATCCCCCCCAAACCCTTGCCCCCCTTGCCTGACCACAGGCTTACTCTTCACCCAGTGATCCAGACATAGATTCCCATAACATGGATTATCATCGTGGCCAGAAGAAAGGTAAACTTTACTGCTAAAGAAAAAACAAGTGATTATCCACCATTGGATAACCATTTTTATCCAGGAATCAGATTGGTAGCAGAGATCTTTGGTTAAAAAAAAAAAAAAAAAAACACCACAAAAAACGTATCTCAGGTTCCAAATTCCAGGACACATTTTTCAGTGCATGGGTCCTAATTGCCGCAAGATGGTCTCCCTTTCCTCGGTTCTCTTCCTTACTCCAAGACTTCTTGGCTTCTTGGCTGCCCAGTGGTTCAACATCAGCAACAGGCTGCCTTGCATCTCTGATTCTGATGCTGATGACTCAAAGAGATGGTATTCAGTCTTTTCCCCTGCTTAATGTCACCTCCTGGTTAGCTCTGCGTTGCTTTCTGCACACATTATTTCAGCCTGGTCTTTAGGAAAACTGCTTTCCACTTAATCTAAGCTAATCTAAGCTAATTGGACCATCCATTCTTAAAGTATCAGTTTCTCATTAATGTTGTAAGTCTTCTGGGATTTCATCTGTTCAATGTGGATGTTGATTGTTTATGGCACAGTATTTGGCTGTTTCTCAGATGGTTCAACAGCTCTACCGGAAGGCTGTTGAAGGGATTTTGATACCTGAGCTAACTTGAACATACCAGTACTTTTCTAAATCGCTTATGGGAAACTTTGGTTTACATTTCTTTCTTAAGTCATTTCTTTTAATATTTCTGAGAATAATTTTCTGGTCCCAAAGATATCAAGACTTGGTATTGTTTAAATCTTCCCCAGTGACTGAGGGAATAGAATGCATGGCACATAAAATCAAATAAAATATGAATTCATTAGCCTCCTTCTTTCAAAACAGAGAAGTATGTATCAATGATTTTTTAGTTGTTCATGTTATTCCTCTTTATTGATATTAATAGCTTGTACTTATTATTTGTTGCTAGTACCTACAATGTCCCTCTTCAGTTAAGTTCCTGACTTCTGATTTATACTTTGTGCATTTTCCTTTGTATCATAATCTGCTTTATCAATTAGATTGGCAGTTTTTTCAGCCTTTTAGTGAACCATAGAGAGAGCTACCTCGACTTCTTCTGCTTGTAAGGAAGAGGAAATTCAGAGTCTTATGAGAATACACAAAAATGCCAAAAGAATAAAAAAAATTGTTCTAAAACTCACAGGTGTTTGGCAGGAGTTTTGGCTAAAAGCTAGTTAAAGTTCCCTTAAATCAAAACATGAACAGAGTATAAGGAACTTTTGAGGGTGAGGATGTACACTTCGGAGCTCGGAGGACCCTATCAAGAGATTTCTTTCTGACATTTACGTTCTTGGCAAGCTGTATAAACACACAGATAACAACTAGCTGTGGCCTATCAACCAGTGGTGTTTCCCAAATAATTGGTTGATCTCTTTAGTTTATTTCCACCAGCTAGAGTGACACCACAGACAGCTGCACATACGTTAAATACTTTCCTCTCATTACTTTTCCATGTGAGCCACACGGAATGTTACTCACTCATTAAAGGGAAGGGAGCTTGCCCACAAAATATCAAGTGGGAAGAAAGGCTGGTTCTGTTAATTTGTGGTCTCCTCTATGAAAGCGTTTGAAAACTTCTCTCCTATGGGGTTTGGCATGTGCCATAATTATCAAAGAATGAAACAACAAAGAAGGAGAAAGTTTTACCTAAAGCATCCATGAACAAAGGAGAAGCAGAATGAGTGTTATTATTTTTCTCTAAAGTTAAATTAAATTACAACATAAAAGGCTGACTACAAACACTTGATATTTGTGAGCAATTTATACACATGAGAAGTATTTTACTTCTTCAAGATGACTCTCAGTTACTTGTTTTCCTCTTGTACCTCCCATCTACTTTCAGTGCTTAGACAGTATTTCTTATGGGTTTACCTTCAGCAGCAGCTGTTTGACAGAAGGATCAGAACCAAATTCTAAAGCATCCATTTCTGGCTGAGGGGTTGATGGTTAATCAATTTCTTTTTGTTTTTAAACAGCATATTTTGTGATTGACTTTTTTTTCCCAAAAAAATTTTCAGCTAGGTAAAAAGAAGATGCCAAATGAAATATCCAAACCAAATTACTTCTTTTTCTGAAATGCTTCACCAAAGTGAAGAAAAGTGAGATTTCCAGGGAGTTGCAATGCAAACACAGGAAGGAGGAGCATATTCCTCTCTGGAGTAAATTGCTATGTGTTGTGAGTAAAGGCAGCAGAATTTTACTGCATATCAATAAGCTGGTAACATGCAGCATATATAAATATCTGTATTCACACATAGATTACAATTCACTGGTCTGACCAGAAAAATTATGTATGCAGTATAGATAAAATTGAAAGATTATAGGCAAGGATATAAATTAGTTATTGTGTAGAGTCACATATATTCTTTTCCCTTCTGGCAACCCTATGGGAGTCAATCTTTAGCAATACCATAGCTAACTGTTTACACTGTTATTAGCTTTACATTCTTATGGCTTTCATGAATAGCAAATGAGCTTTATACTAGTGAAAGCATTCACTGTTAGATTCTTTTTTTTGCTGGTGCACCTGCTGACCAAAAGGATTTTTACTAGCCTACTCATATGCAAAGGTGCAGTCTATGTCAGTCTCACTGAAATTGTTGTCCATGTAAATTGCTCATAAAAGGGCTTAGAAGGTGTAGTTGGCAAACCTGATATGTGAACACATTTCCTAATGAGAAGCTGTAAAACTATGATGAGGATGCTAAGTGTGCAACCTTATCAGGACTGAGGAATCAAAAGTTGTCCTGGATTCAAGTTGAAAAAGAAACTTTTGAAATGAAAAGTTCTAGCACTGTTGGACAGGCAACAAAGACTTGGTGCAATGCAAATATAGAAGTAGCATGATAGAGACAAGAGTGGAAACAGAGAAATGAGCATGCACTCCAAGGGAAGGCTTCTGAGGTAGTGTCATGCATCTTGACATGGGCAGGTTGGACTTCAGTTCTTGCTTGGATTATCCATGTTAGTTAGTGCCATGTTTGTTCAGTAGACTTGACCAAATCTTTGCCACAGAGCTGAGTCTCTGATCACTCTTTCAAACAAGCCTGGTGCTAAGACTTCTTCCCTGTTATCTGTGGCACTGAGTTTCTTGAAACCTCGACACTTATCTGTTGAACTCAAAGACATATCAGATACGAACAGTAGCAACAACAAAAGCTATGTTCTTCAGCAGCCCCAGGAACCACTAATGAACCCACATGACACCATCGTGTATCTTTTCACAGAGCTTTAGTCTTCTCAAATACATCTTCTCAAAAAAGTCTTAGGCATTCCAATGACTCCAGAGTGTCTTTCCTGTGATTTTAGAGGATGCTGGACTACATTCAGTGGGAGAAGTTTTCATTTTTTCTTTTTTTTTTTCCTAAGATGCAATTACACTTGATTGAACTTCCATGTGTTTTATCACAAATGTCAGTAAGCATTTTGTAAGTATAAGATAAAGGACAAATGATCTGAAATAGTTTAAGGGTAGTATGCGTTCCTAGTGACTGAAATATCTGTTGTCTTAGTAATAAAAACATATACACATATAAAGGAATAAGTAATTCAATAAATATAAAACAAAGCACTTGAAAAGGATGTTCATGAAGGAGGCAAATTATATAAGAAAGAGAACTTCAAAAAGAATAGTATGCTCTCTAGATAATGTGGACGTGTCATGAAGGAAGACATAGTTTAGTATTTTCATGCAGCTTTTATCCGTTGCTGTTGTCTTTTTCATGGAATAATTCTCCACCAACTTGAGCAACCTATTCTCAGAAATCTAGTACTAGATGGCCATCAGACTTCCCTCTTTAGCCACTGCAACAGGCACCTGCAGAAGTTGGTTCATCACACTCTGATACAATTCTCGGAAGTACAAAAGAAGTTTTGGGACATCCTTATAATTTTACATTGTTTCAAATCTAAAAAGAAGAGTTATTTATGAATTTTTAAGCTTCTGAGAAAAATTATGTGAGTCCATCATGTATATTCCTCTTCCTAATATTTTTTTCTAGTACCTTTTCTTTAAACTCGTCTCATTGGCATCTAAACATGTAACTTTTATCCGTATCTGAAAAGTATTATTTTTTCTTTTCTATTTAACTTTAAGCTCTGTACAGGATTCCACAGGTCTAATTTTGAAATATTCTTTTTTTAGCATGGAAATGAAAAGTAAAGATTTGTGAATTATTTTGAAAAAGAGTATGTAAATAACCTATACTTCCTGTCAAATTATATGGGGGGGTGGAGGTTTCATCTTTTTTTAATAAGGAGGGAAATCTTGAACATGTACCAGGCATGCCAGAGCACTGACACTGTTGAAGGAGTAGCAGAGTGCATGGCTGTGAGTACCCAGGGAAGCAGGCAGCCTGGCAGCCCATGGCACAGGAAGTGGGGAGCCAGGAAAGGAGCCAACCTGTGGAGCCAGGCAAGCTGCCAGACCCTGACTGACAAACTGGAAAGCTAGTGAGAAAGGACAGAAAATTACTTGATTCCCTGTCAAAGATTTTGGTGGAATTGACAGGTTCCAGTGAAATGTTTTGACACTTTTAAACCCAGATTTAATGATGAGAACTGTTTTACTGGCAAATTTCTGACTGACCACAATCTCAACTTCATTGCAATGGTGTGTCCTGTAGAATATATACTGTTTAGGTACATTTTCCAGTTTAAAAGTAAACAAGTCAGAGATAGTCAAGTTTGCTGTTGGTTTTTTTTCACTGATGGTTAATACAAATAATTATCTTTAAAAGTTACATGGTGTTTCTAGGAGCTTCATTACATCTTAGAGTTACAAGCTGACACTACAGCCAGCTGTCCACCAAGAGGTAACATCCTCCTCTTCTCGGTAACTTGCAGCTCCTCAACATACCTTGTGTGGGTTCTATAACTCATGTGGCCTCAGCATGACTCAGATCAGTGAGCTGATGCAGAATCTAGTTGTTGGATTTGGTAGTGTAATTTCAGCCAGATGGGCCACTTCACCCCATGGTCCCAGAGATCAGGAGGGTGGGAAAGAGCAGGAGCACATGGACTAGTAGGCTACCAGCCACTAATACATGTGTGCAGTACAGCTCCATTCCTGCATACACATGTAGTTACTTCTGAAACTTCACTGCCATTGTCCATAAAAATAAAATGTTCTTCCACAAAACAGACTGCTTGTACAATTTTAAGTGTTTGCAGTGTCTTTTGTCTTTAATCTCTTGCAGTGCAGTGGCACAATTTCTTGCAGTTTCTCAAACCAATGGCTGTGATTGTAGTTTAGATGAATATTTATTACTAATACTGCATTTACTATCCCACTACATTTTTTGAGAGAATGGACCGTTAAGTAGTATGAGGCTGACTGAAGTGCCTCCACCATTTAGGGGTTAGCAACTAAACGGCATTATATAATTTGATTCAATTTCTGCCCAAGATTTCAGGGAGTGAACTCATCAGGATTACTCATTGTTAAAGGAGTGCCTCAGGGTTTAGTACTTTGACTTTATTATTTTTTCCTTTAGCTATTCAAAACCTTGGTTGGTTTGTAGGAAATGTTAATTATCCTTTCTGTGCTGGTGTCCCACTGCTGTTTTATAAGCAGAGCTTTGCTTGTACAACTTCAAAAGAAATCTTCAAACTCAATATTACCAAGTTTGAATATTATCTAATTAACCTCCCAGTCTGTCATGCCTTGTTGGTTATCATGAAATAATCACAGCCCCTCAGGTGTTGAAGCTCTAGATGCAGCTAAGTGCCTCTAATTCCCTAAGGGGGTGATTAGCTCATGATAACAATGCTCCCCTGAGTTGTTTTATTGCTTTTATAAAAAGACTTTATTGTGGGGGAAATGTTTATTTTTATGCAGCAGGAAGATGGAGCTGACAGTTGAGGCTGGTGAGTGACTGTAGCTGTTACTCCTGAGCTGTGGTGTAAACCTTGATATATTTGCTCATTTCTGATACTCCTTGGACAATTACAATATGCTGGCTGGTAATTAAGCTCCTGCTGAACTCACAGTGTGAAGACAGAAAATACATACTTATAGTTCTGCCAATGGTGAGCAGTTAAAACAAAACAAGACAAAGCAAAACAAAAGGTTCCTTCTGCTGCAGGGATCGTAACCCCCAGAGTCTGGAGTACTTCAATGCTTTGGAAGTCACTAGATTGATTTCTGTGCATTGTTTCCCAACAAAAAATCTTTCCAAAAGTACAGAAAATTGAAAGTTTGATTCAGTAAATTAATGACTGGTCATTTCTTACAAAATCATGTCAATTAACAAAATATCTAGGCATTAAAACCTCAAACATTTCTGTCAATAGGTTAATGGTATGTCTCTGACCATGGATCTGACAGCTAAAGTTATACAAACTTTCCTAACCCTGCTGCCTTCAGATTTTTGCCTCTTTTTTTTTCTACAATAGGTATGCTCCAGAACATTGCTCTTGCAGAGGCTCACTGTACAGAATCATATAAGAAATGTATCTTCCTGCCAAGTTGCCTAGTCCCTTTCCATGTAAATAAAACGACTCTAGTCCAAAGACATGTATTTGAGACTTGCCTAATGACAACAAAGTGATTGACTTTTTTTCAGAATTATAATGCTTTGTTGCAGAATTGGTTCATTACAGGTGAAAGGAGAAAAAGAATGTTTAATTGACTAAAGAAGAGTTTAAAAAATGTGGAGTTTCTTCTTGTATGCAATGGTCACAAAGAAAAATATGCCAATTTGCACAACAAACGTGCTCTGGAGAGCTGTTTCTATAGCTAATAATATAAAACTTCTTCAAGGAGACTAATGTGAGCAGAATGTCTCACTCTTGGCATTGTTGTAATGGTTTTCATGTGTAGGCTAATTTTTTTTACTTTTTTCCAATTTTTAATACAAACAGTCCTTTTGAGGATTTCTAAACCTTAGGTTATTGACATACACATTTATCACTGATATATGCTCTCAGACTCATCTTGTATTTTTGTTTCAGACATTGCTTTGTTCTTTTGTTGTAGTGATGGATATCTAATATCTTCTTTCCTTCCCTCTCTTCTGTTAAAAGCCAACCAGTTTACTGCATTTACTGGTTTATGAAAGGCTCAGAATAGAGAGTGATCAGGTCTGAATTTATCTGAATCATTTGGTCATGCGTCTCAACACTCATTTGTTGACCACTTCATATCCATCAGGCAAAGTATCAGAGAATCATAGAATGTTTTAGGTTGGAAGTGACTTTAAAAATTATTTCCAGCTCCCCTACCAGTCCCAATAGAAGCCTCAGAGTTAGTGACCACGAAATACAGCAATTTTTAGCAACTTCATTTCACATGTGGCTTTACACATTTACATACAGTTTTTGTATCTGTACATCTCAAATTACAGATTGACTATCCTTCTCCACTCCCAAGAAAACTTTCCTGCTAACTTCGGATGCAATCCAAAATATTTGTCTTTCCAGAATAAAAAATTCTGAAAACTCAATTTTCTCTTTGCCACCAACATGTGCAAGGGAAAACAAGTATTTAAGGACCACTATCTCCAGAGCAATTTGCAGTTGAATTACCTAGATATGCAAAGGTAAGAAGACTTGTATGGCAGCTAATATCTTGGGATACTTGTCCAAAAAGTCCATGATCTCAGGACTGGAACAAGAAAATCATCTGTGTGATCCAATATTCTTTTTTTTTTTTTTAATTTATAAATTCACCTCAGATTTTGGGGTGAATGTTAGGCAAAAAAATGTTGAGTTTAACAATAGCTAGGTATTTTAATCTTCTCTATGACATGTTTTTACTGCTAACTGCTTCCTATAAGTATATAAGCATCACATTCACCCTCTCAAGAAAAAAAAAAATGAATAAAAGATGGTTCATCTTAAAAAAATTCTTTTTTGTCTGAATAAGACCAGGTTAATCAGTCCGGCCAACTGTATGACTGTGGTTTTGATGATATTCAGACAAGGGTATAATAAGTATTGGACAAACTGTTCAAATGTCTGAGAGTTAGTGGAAAAGGTAACTCTGAAGTAACTCATATATAGTCCGTAAACAAGTTGTGTTTCCTAGGTAACAGCTCCTGGTGATAATGGTCACACATACAGAGCTGCACATGGGAAGTCATTTGCTGCATACAACTTTCACTGGTGGATAGTGCAGTTTTGAGCACCGTGTTTTGGTATATCATCTCTTAACTACAACATAAGCAGCCACATATAACACCTCCTTTGCTGAGCACTCTGTCACAATGAAATGGAAATATTTGGAAGTAAGTTGGTGATTAGGCTGTTCTGGAGGCAAAACCCTAGATCCTTGTTGCTAGTTTTAGATGAGGTTTGATCACAAGCTCCCTCACCTGAAAAAAAGCAGGAACTGCCCAGCAGATCTTTTGGTTACTGCTTTATTTAGAAGGCTATAAATACATTCTGTGTAATCAGTAACAAGAGCTTCATGTTAGTAATTTAACCCTTGAGTTCTCTCTTCCCTCAAAAGAAGAAATGAAATATTCACTTAAAGAGAAATGAGTATTGTATCATAAACATAATTAAGGAACATGCAGGTCCAATAAATAGTGATGTATAATTTTATTCCATTTTACAATGATGTTCTAATAGCAATTTAAGGTTTCCTTAAAAACTAATTTTATTTTCTATCTATGCAATATAAGCTACTTTATAGTGCCTTATTGTTAATCAGAGTAAAATATTTCATTTAATAATTATTACCTTATCACTTAAGTTCCAAGAGTGCTTTGCAAAAGTTGTTTCTGTGTCTGTGTGTATGATTGCATATACAGTTATGCTTCTCTATAAATGAGACAGTATGATTAACATTAAAAACAATTTGTAAGCATTTTTGTGATTTTTACTATTTTCTGAAAATATTGTCTATTAATGAACCTTAATGAAATGGTACTTTACACATGGTGTGAAAAGTTGCCAAGAGGTGTAAAGCAATTATTATGGCAAAACGTAGAAGTTTTGAAGAGCCATTTCTCTCATGAAGAGTGTGTGTGAAAAAGCAGAATGATGAAATCCTTAGGGAAAAAATTAATTTTAATAAGCTACTGTGCATTCTCAAATACTTTAAATCTAGGCTTCAAGTATAATGTGAAATACAGTTATCGCCTAGAAACTTGCCAGTCTGTGAACAAAGCTTAGTTTCCACTGCTGAATGATGAGAACTTCATGCTGGAGATGACTCAGGTGAAGGTCCCTGACACACCCCCTCTCAGTGGCATGTGCTTCCTCCTTGGGCTACCCAGCTGCTCACAGCAATTGCTTTGCTGCTTTGCTTTGCTTTCATGACTGCTTCCATGTTTCCTGGGGTGCTTTATACTGTCTATGTAGTTTTTGTCAGTTTACCTCAAAGAAATGACAATTCAAATAAATATGGATCTTTGCTAAAATTAATACATGCAATAAGGTAGAAAATAAAAGGAAAATAAAAGAAAACACATTTCTAGAATCACTGATGCTCTTTGTCCTTAACAGGCTGTAGCTTCTTTTCAGTCCTGTCATTGTGTGACACCAGCAAAATTTTATTAGAAGGTGCATAACTGTTGAGTATGAAGTTACTAGGAGTTTAACTGATATAACTGTCATATACCTCACAGGTTAATGTGTCCCCGTGTGCTGATGCCTGAAGTACCCATGTACAGATTGTTACTGTGAAGACGACACGTGTGAAGTTCAGTTCCATCAACTAGCCAATTCAAATCCTGTGCACAACTTAGGTGATTTAGAAAGAAAGAAATGGGGGGTTTCTGACTAGAAAGTTTACTGAAATAATGCAAATATTCTCTCTCTAAATGTATATTCCTCTACACACCATTAGGCAGTGGCCATTAGTTTCTTCTGGTGAACTTCTATCTGTCTGAGGTTTTCTACTTTATACAGAACGAAAAAAGCAGTCAGCTCCTTCCTTTTCTACAGGTGTGCAGAAACAAGAGGCTGTCTGCAGTGTAATGTAGGGAGAACACACTGGGAGTTTCAGATTTAGTCATCAACATGGATGATTCAATAAGAACAAGACAAAGCCTTAGCAAACACAAAGAGGTCAAAAACAGCCTTCCACTGGAAAGGGGTCATTAATTTATTTTTTTAAAATAGTTTATCCAGTTCCCATCAGCAACATATTGAGAACTCCTATGTCACAGACTTTTTCACATATCTGCAAAAACCATACCTCCAAGACTTCAGTTGGTCCCCTCCCAGACTGCCAAGAAGAAATATTCCCTGATGTCTACTGTCTCCCATATATTTGTCTCCTTCAAAAATTGTTAAGAAAAGTGGGACTCATAAAGCTAGATGTAAATGGTAATATACTCTAGCACACTGAAAAAAGACCATACTATTAAGTCTAATGTCAGTAATCAGTAGTAAAAGAAAACTATGTCAAGCACCCTTCATTTTTCTTGAAGTTTGACCATTCAGGTATTAAGGCAATGTCAATGATATCAGAGAGTGTATTTTCAATAATGTTCCTTCATCTTTCTCTTAATTTACATAGCCCTGGAAAAGTTCTCTGCCTGGAGTTCAGAGGCTCTTGAAGCCAGCTTGTCAAGTGCATCCAGTTGATTATTAGCACTACCAACCTCCAGTTGTAGTGCTTGAATGCCACTCATATAATTGTCTTTTTTTCTGACCATTGTGTTGCTGCCAAAGCTGCATAACAATGATCGTTTTATTCTGTGTCTAGTTTTCACTGTGTAGCTGCAGTTTTTCCACTAATTCATTTTCTTTAGCTTATCCCTCACTCTTATCCACTCATCTTGTATGTGTGACTAATTTTAATTACTGTGGCATTCCCATCTGAGGAGTGAACGGGAGGGTTGATATTGCTTTGGATTGGTGCCCAAAAGAGCTGCACTGTCATTGGCCACTTGTGTATTTTCAAATAAGACAAGAGAACATTAGCAATATTGTGAAGCAAACCCATCTCAGGAATGTAATAAACTGGAAGAGTGTCTCAAGTTTTTCACACCCAAGGTGCAGGCAAGATGTGAAACTTTGTGCTCTAAGTGATAAAGATTGGTCAGATGAAATGGGACAAATTCAGTGGCCCATGAGCTGACTCTATTTGGTCATACCTTCACACCTTTGTGGTGTTATGCAGTCCAACTTTTGGTTACTCACTTCTTACGTGCCCTATGCTATGGGATGTTGTATCCTTATTAGAGCAAGGCACTACTCTACACTACATCTCCAACATACAGCTGTATGACTGCTGTTCCAAAGGAGAACTAGTTCACAAATCTCTGGCAGCTTGTTGGCGTGTGATTGACTTGGATGGGTATGTTTTCTAGACTGCCAGCTGGGAAAAGGGGAAATAAATCAGGAGTTCACCTCAAACAAAAAGACCTCTGAGTAACATCCAATGCTAAAAATATAATTTTTGTTTATATTAGCATATTTCTCAGGCATTCCAATAGATTCTTCCCATTAAGAGAAGGAAATGGCTCAGAAACACAATGTCATGAGAGAAAGCTGGGAAAGAAATTTGAAACTCATCTACATACAAGAAGAACTAGAAATCATAAGAACTAAAACACATGCATTGAAAAAACCAGAATGTGCAAGAGTGATTTCACTACATTAAAATGGAGAGGACTTCCAGACACCTAAGTCTTAGAGGTTTGGAACAGCTGGGAAATCAGTAGATATGTAGCATGTCATCAGTGTGTCACTAGTGTGCCATTTTCAACAATATGTTAGCAGCTAGTCTGTTATAAAAAGAAATAACTCACAGCCTTTTGTCAGTGTGAATTAAAAGTGATACATTTCTAAACAAAAATAAACTTCCCTGCCAATTAATTTACTGGCAGCAGCACTGGCTGATTACTTCTGTGGCTATCAGCTTCTCATGAAAGAGTGACAATTTTCCCACAAAAGATTTTGCTTTGTTTTGTTTTGTTTTCTGGTCAAGTTACTCACCAATGTTATTACATACATTCATTTCTTAAGGCAAAGTTTTAATGGCCGGACCAAAACAAGAATTTTGGGTAGGGTTAAAAACATAAAGCCAAAATGAAGCTCTAAGCCCCCTTTCTCTTTGTTCTCCAGCCTGCTCAATAAACTGGGCAGTATGAGAATCATAAGCACAAGCAGTTTGTCTGGGAGAATTTCCTGTATGTTTGCTGTTCCACTTTTGAACATGGCCAGCTGCAGCTCAGTGCAGTATAGCCTGGCATCTCTTTCATTCCTGGCCCATGAATGATTCTCCATTCAGCTCCTCTTCAGAGCATGATTTATTAGACACTCTTAGATCAAATCTAATAAATCAGATTCTGAAAAAAGTTCTGCTTAAAATGGTCCTCCCAAAAGCTCAGTGGTTTCTCTAGTCATTTGCCATGTGGGAAACATGCACTCATATTTGTCTAAGGGGATATGAACTTTTTTTCCCAAGACAATTCCATAACTACTGGATTGTCAGATATCTTTAGGTGAAATACTGATCAGAACAGTTTTCTCCACCTCTGATGTCAGCTTCTAATGTCCTTGGGCACTTAGTGGCCTAACCACTAAGTCACATGTATATGAAATCACACTTTCTCTGGCTCCACGAATATATAACTAGTCTATGCAGATGGAATCAAAATGTTTCATTGCCCTCTGTCATAACTTAAATAATATGTGTTTCCTTAGGACATGATGTGAATTTAAACTGTGAATGCCTGTGTTTAAAGAAAGGGCTTGTGTCACTACTGTTTCCTATGGTCCTTTGGAAGTGAGACTTATCTCAATTTTTAAGTGCTTATATACCTTGAAAAAGACTCAGAAAATTTTGTTTTTAAGAGAAACAGCACATTCCATCAAGAGTGTTCAGTACATGATCAATGAAAAATCTGAAGCACTATCCTAATCCTTCAGCATTTCTCTATGGTGATCTTGAAGGCTTTGCAATTGGCCCCTGGTATCTTTCAAAACAACCCCATGTCCAAGCAGAGTTTAGATCTCACAGGCAAAAATCATGCATGCAACTTCATATACCGGTGTATTCTCTGCTCTCACAAGAGTTCTAGCTGCATTAAAAATCACTCATGAGTAGACTGGATGTAGTGTGATAACAATATTAGAACTGAGTGCATTTAGTTCAGGTAACCAAAGCTGTGCTCTGAAGTATATGTAAATTCCCTTTATAAATAGCTGACAATTATTCATTCTTAGCAAATAAAAATGACAAATTTCAGCAGAAAATTAATTGTATTGTTCAGACAGGACGAATCAGAGATCTTCATTTGCACCTTCAAATGACTTCTCTGTGGGGAAATTTACACAAAAAGGAAGTAGTAAAATTTGTCAGGGGAAAAAATATCACTGTGTAATTTATTGGCATTTCTTCCTCTACTGTTATGAAACAAGATGTTCAAGAAATTGAGTCAAGTTGTCATGGAACAAACTTGAGTTTAGATGTGCCAGACTGTACAACTGCAGAGCTCCTTCCTGTCTTAGCAGCCTGGTCTTGAAAATAGAGTTGGTCTTACTTACAGAGAAAATTCTCAAGTCTGATCACTTGTGTTAGAAATATTAAAATGGAAATTATAAGTACTGATTTAGAACAATTAATAATTAACTTTAAAAATTGTTTCAGGGGAAACTAGACATGAAGTTTTTGGTTGGTTCAGAAGGTATTGAAGTGAGTCAGTTCTTAAGAAGAAACAGTGATCTCAGAGTAAATGAGGGTTGTCTTTCAACACTTGCAGTAAACGCTGAGGTTGTTAGAGGATATGGTTCACACATTATTATACAGAACTGCTGAGTACAAAAACCCCGAATTTTTAAGGAGGTTAAGATAAAATTTGGGCATTGGTATTTCAAAAGTGTGGATGTGATACTTAAGGACATGGTTCAGTGGTGGACTTGGTAGTGCTGGATTAACGGTTGGACTTGATAATTTCTCCATGGATGGAAATGGGAGATAGGGCTTCAGGTGATGAGACAACGTTACAGGCAACCCAACCAACAAATACCTTGAGAAAACAGCAAAAACTTGGAGAGATTCTATCTCTTTAATATCAATTGAATAAGTGCAATTATTCTTGATTGTTATCAATCAAGTGGGAGCCCCTGGTGGTCTAGTGGTTAAGGATACGGCACTGTAACTGCCGAGGCCCGGGTTCGATTCCCGGTCGGGGAAACTCCCCGGGCAGGTGGAGCCCGTTAGCCCTGTAAGGCGATCCACCTACGTCCTGAGGACCTCGCTGCCACTGTCCAAGCTCGCTTGGCCCCGGCAGATGAACCTTAGGATTAAAGGGTGGGCTCAGTTCTGCGCGCACTGTGTCCCACCTAAAATAAATCCAATGCGCAGGCTGGAAGGCGTACAAACACCTTCCTCAGATCTTCGTTCGCGAAGTCTGGCCATTTTATCAATCAAGTGTTCTGATACTTGACTATTATGGTGCAATTATTATTGAAATACAGAAAAGTTTGAAAGTCTGGGGTTTTTTTTCTGTTTTCATGCTGAATACCCAGATATTGAAGTTTCTAGGAGCTCTTTTGCTTTATTTCTCATCCTTCTCATTTCAGAGTCAAAATACTGTATTTCATGCTTATTGGTTAAGCATTTCCAAGAGGAATCTGATCCATGAGATTTTTCTGTTGTTCACATTCTCATTTTTTCTTGCTTTTTACATTAGCATCTTAGACTTTCAGCACAGGAAGCTGAAGTTGCCCGTGTAGGATGATCCCATCTAAGATTTCTCAGTCAGGTGGCTAAGGGCAACTGTTGATTTTGTTCTGGGTATGTTGTTCCCCCTGAAAATCCAAAATAGTTTTACACATCAACCCTGAGTACTCTTTTGCATCAGAGACTTAAATGGTTTAATTTCAATATTACTGGATTATCAGAGTATATAAGCGCATATTGTAAAATCTTCTAGAACATAAGGCAAACAGAAAATGTCAAAGTAATGCTAAAATCACAACAGGGTGTTTAAAAAAGCTCACAAAAAGACAACACTATTCTACAATATTTATACATTAATTTCTGAAGTTCTTGGGGTTTTTCAGTTAAGTTAAATTCTAACAGTCCCAGTAAATTTTGGGGGTTTTGTAGTTTCGCATCTTCTTATGTTTGCGAGCCTTATTTTTTCCACTGTAAATACCTATTTTACACAGCCTGAGTCTCTCGGTTGCAGAAGTGTCACTCCTATTGTGTCTCAGTATAACTGAAACAACATTAGGATTTACTGTATAAATGTAAGAACATGCCATCTGTTTGGCAATGGGAAGCTGAAAACTGAGGGAAAACAGGAGAGATGTTAGAATACCTACCAGCTGGAAACTGAGGGAAAACAGAAGAAGAAATAAAGTATCTGCCAGTTAGAAGAAAGATACAGCTGGTTACAAAATGCCTGCTTTAAGGGTGCAAATTCAGGCAGCATGCTACAGAAAGACATGCTGGAAAATCATTTCTAAAGATGGCCTTGAACTAGAAAATTAGTAGATCTTAAGAAATTGCTGGAGAAGATGATCTTGAAAACACATTATACGTCTGTGATGTTTATATTTCCAAACAGAACCCAGTAGAATATTATATTAAGGGAAGGAACAAAATAACTTTAGTAGGAAAAATTACAGGGGCATTGTCAACTCCATAATGCTCTCTGTGTGGTTTGCTAATTAATAACTTCAGAAGTAGAGATAAATACTCTACTGTTGCTGTTTATTTGATGATCTTGATTAATTTAAGTACAAGTTTCCTTTAAAAAGTTGAGGCTGCCTTTGTTTATATTACTAAGTGTGTCACTTTGTTCTTCAGTAGCATTACACAGTGCATGCAGCCAGTTTTGCTGATTGAAGAGGTTTAAAATGAGGCAGGCTGTGTGGACATTTAGTAGCTGACTACAGCAAAATTGCTTAATGACTAGTATCATCTAAATGAGGCAGCAAGCTGAAAGACTCATAATCTCTCCCCATGCACAAATTTTAATTAAATAATTATAATGTCCTTGTTGTAATTATTTATCAGTAACTATGCTCCTGAGTATTGTCTCTTTTGCTTTCATCTGTTCTCTCAGTTCAGCTGTACAATGAAAAAATCAGTTTCAAAGATCTGGTATGATTAATTCTCATTACCAAGGGCCCTATTCTGCTGCAATTTTTCAACCTGATTAGTACTTTACTGCATAATTAGTCACATTGAATTCAGTGGTTCTACACGTGCATTAAGGTGCTGCTAAAAGCAGTGGCAGAATTGGACCCCAACTAACCTAAGATTTGGGACTGGTGGTCTAAAAGGATGGCTAAGATACCAATTCACGTTTTCATCTTCTTGGAGAGAAACCAGTCAAGAAAAGAACTAGACCCATGAAGGCTTTGAGTTCCTCTGAGGCTCATTTAAATGCTTGTTGCCTGTTCTTGAACCTGGAGACATGGAAAGACAGCTCAGGCATCAGAGTCTTTAGCTCCCTGCTGAAGTATGGGTCCCATATACTTTCCTTAAAGCAGCTGAGCCAGACTTACTCTTATGTTCTAAATAACTAGGTCTTTATGTAACAGTCTGGTTGATGGAGCACTGATGGAGGCTGTGGAAGACCTAAATTCAATACTTTCCTCACCTTCAGGTGGAATATAAAGCATTTTCCCGTATTACAGAAGACTATTCTAAATTACGATAACAGTTCTCAAAGTGGGCTACTGTGCTATCAGCAGTGGAAAGTGCCTGCGGTCACACAGTTACGAGCTAAGGTCAAGACCCTTTGCGAGTCTCTATGACTTCAGTTTAACCTCTAGTTTCTTGGCATCTAAGTAGCTATCAACAGATATTGGTTTTAAGTAAAACTTAAATTATTTCTTTAAGCTGTTTTCTTTTAACAGGTTGTTTAACAAGTGTTCACGCATAAGAGAGCATGAACACTCAAACCCCAAACACAGAAATGTCTCCTGTTGTGACACAATGGAGACCAAATTACCTGAAAAAGATTAAAATGAAAAGCATTGACCCAGACTGTCTCAAAAATTTCTTCTTAAAACTGACAACAACATTGGCATATAGTTAAAACTTTACCATAAGAAAGTTGTGTGTGTTGTATGAAAAATGCCACGTCAAGAGCTGCAGGGCAACAATTTTTAAATAAAAACAGTCCTTGCAGAATAGGTAGGGATGAAATTTTCTTGAATGGGTAGTGTAGGCATTATTCTGTTATGTGTCTATATGTGTGCTATGTGTCTATGTCTAGAAACATGACAAGCAGTTCTGGAATTATGAGTGATGGTGAATGTTTCAGCATTCTAATTTCTAAAAGAAAAAATATTGGAATACCCAAAACTATATATTTATATTGCTCACTTAAGAAAAGTTGTAATCTATCACATAACATTATTCAATAGTGTGCAATTGTGACAAAGTAGGAATGGCTTGTGAAAGTGTATTTCTAAGAAATGCTGACTAAGATACAATTTCATGCAGAAAATAAAATTTTTAAAAAAACAACTTTACCCAAGGTATTTTGTGATATTTAAGTGTAGAAGAAAGATGGGGTTTCCCCCCCTCTCCTTATGCAATCTCTGTTAACAATGTAGAATTTCTCTCTAAAAAACTATCAGACTTGAAGATGTTACTAGGTCTTTACAGGGACCACTCAGACTACCTCTTTTAGTAAAAAATTTAGAAATCACCAGGAAATATACAATGATTAAATGCAGTAAAAGGTTTTCCTTTTCAGTCATAATACACAAACTCAAGAGAAAAGTGGTGCTTCTTAAGCTGTACAAAAAATTTAGGGGGGAAAAAATAAGGGGAAAACAGGCAGGTTAGCCAAATGGAGAATGACTTGTGTGCTTAGACAAAGCCAACTTCCACAGAATACCCTGCAGGTATTGCTTGGGTCCAGCTGGGATCCAGTACATGTTTCCTAATGCTTATGCATCTTACTGGGTGGTGTGGGCAAAAAGATCCCTTTCCTCCACGTGGTAATTGTGTTTTCAGTCCCTAGAATTCTTGCTCGTGGTGACCTGAACAATAAATATCATGGTAGTGTTGTGTCCCTTAGTATCTGCCGAGTTGCCTTCTTAATACTCCTATTAAGACAGTTATGCAAAAGGAAAAACAGATATCAATCTTCTTATAAGTTGATAGATTTCTCATGCGGAAAAAAATAGGGTTTTTGATAGAGTGAATTATAGTTTTCAATAACAAGTTTTTTAAAAAGTCTAATATTTGAATGTATTAAAACCAACAGTAAGACTTTCTTTAACTGTATCAGGAAGAACACACAAAATAAGTGCCTAGGTCAACTGGACCACTAAAATTGTAATTAAAAAGGATGAAGAGATTGTGGAGAAATTACATGAATTCTTTGTAATCAGTCTTCACTAATGAGGATGAGGCAGACATTTCTAACTCAAGGTTAATTTTTACAGATGAGGCATTGTCAGAGAGAGTGGCCTCTGAATATGAGGCATTTTAGTGACTAGATAAAGTTAATGGTAGAAAATCCCTGGGGTGGAATATTATTCATTTGAGAGTTTTAAAAGGGAAAACCAAAAAGTAGCTGAACTACTAACTGAAATATGTAATATACCTCTAATAGCAGAAGCCATTCCTGAGGATTGATTTTTATCTAAAGAAAGAAAGAAAGAACAAAGAATGACCTTGGGAATTATAGAAAAGGGAACAATGCTTTATAACCACTGAAATTGTCCAAAACCATTTTCATAACCACCCATAAAGAACCTTTTCAAAGCTGCCTATGTATTATTGCTATAAATATATGGTACATTTTTTATTTGATCCTACAACATGTCTGAGTGTAATTTTTACTTTTTCAACCTCACAGAAATTCAGGAAGGAAACAAGAGAAGTTTGGTGAGGAAAACAATTGGATATAATTTACCATGCTTTCCAAAATCTTCTGAAAATGTACCTTGCTAAAGCCTGTTGGCAAATACTAATGACAACACAGTGAGAACAAAAAACTGTCATGTGTCACCAGCCAGCCTAAGTGGTTCAAAATTTAACATGCTTTAAATTCACAAATAATCTTCGGGAAGGATGGTCAATTTTCCCAGGCAAATTCTTATTTTGTCAGGAGACCTGTATCACTTAAAAAAACCTGAACCACCTGCAACACCTGCAGCAATCTTTGGGAGAGCCCAGCACTTCTCAGGGTGTGATGGTTTGGACCTGGTACCCAACCAAATGTCTAAACCCACAGCAAAAGCCTTCCCCCTACCTTCCCTTCCCAGGGCAAAGGAAAAAACTGCAGGAACTGAGACCAACAGAATTGTATAAAAATATATTTATATTGACATATATCTCAATTATATACAATTAATATACTATGTATACAGCTAAGAGGGCCCATGCACCCCCAAAGGGAGAGGGTAAGGGAAAGGGAAAAAAAGGGACAAAAAGAAGAACCAAACCAAATATACACTCTCGAAACCCAACAAAGAACTAGTAACCAAATGAAATCCCACTACTTTCCTTGAGACAGCAGAATTTCCAAATGACCACTGTCACTCTCCACCTCCCAAGGCCTTCAAGGCCACACTAGGCCTCACTCCTCCGCACAGGCAGAGCCAACAGCAGAGAACCTGCGCCTTCAGATCCACTGGAAGGGAAGAGAAGGGGAAGGCTTTTGCTGTAGGTTTGGGCATTTGGTTGGGTACCAGGTCCAAACCATCACAGAATTTGGTGTCAGAAGCGGGATACCGGAGAACAGCTACAAAAATTTTGAGACAACAGAGAGAGGTTTACAGACAAAGCAGATTGACTCATTGTAGAAATATAGAGTTGTTATTATTGTGATGTTGCTTTAAATTTTATTATAAAGATTTTTATTGTATTTTGTTTATTGAAATTGTATTTTAATTGTAGAATTTAAATTTCTTAAATATGTAATGTTGTGGGTTTAACAGCCCCCCTGGGCTGAAATAGTCAGGTCCAGGTGGATTTCTGCAGCAAAGCCAATCAAAACTTTTAGTAACACGTCTGCTAATGACATATTTAAGAAAATGGAAGAGAAGGAGGATTGCACAGAAGAAATTAAGGAGCCATGTAGAGAGGGAGGCAGCAGGCTCCCGAGTGGGGGGCCAGGCCCCCTCTCCTCTGGCCCTGAGCCAGGGGTACGTGTGTCACTGAAGCCCCCCCCGGAGGGGATGTGTAACAGAGTGGTGAAAAAACTCCAGAGAGAAACTGCCCGCACGAAACATGCTGCAGAAGGAATTCCAGCTTGGCGGAGAGCAGAGGAGGACTTGAGATAACCAGCAGGTCCAAGATAAGTTTAGCAGGAGAAGAAAGCAGAAGCATAGTGGGGAGCCTCCCTCTCTC
>VYXB01005257.1:75602-112942 GCA_013397135.1 Pachyramphus minor | reverse complement strand
AATCCTGCTAGAGACCTGTGGCCCATGGAGAGAGAAACCTACGCTGGAGCAAGTTGTCCTGGCTAAGACCTTGTAGTCTCAGTGAAGGATCCATGCTGGTGCAGCTCATTTGTGACCCTCAACAACAGCAGAGAATGGAAGAACTGTTGTCCTGGGTGACCCACAAGGAGAGATCTGTCTTCTTAAGACTGTCTTCTGTGGGAAGGGACCTCCACACAGCAGAGGAAGGACTCAAAGCCATTCTCTGTAGCCGTGGCTGAAGACTATGGTAAAGCAAGTGTCCCCTTGCAATCCATAGAAGGGATTCCACAGGAACAGGGGAAAGGACTCAAAGCCATTATCCCCTATAACTGTGGTGCAGACCATGGTGTAGCAAGTATCCCCTTGCAGTCCATGGAAGACCTCATGGAGTCCAGGTGTGCCCCCCTGGTCTCCAGTCCTGGATGGAATGGAGGAGGGACAGGTCCAGCCCTGAGGTCATCATGCAGCAGAGCCAGCCGAGAGTGAGAGAGAGAGAGAAATCTCCAGCTACGACACATTGAAGCTGTCTTCCTAAAGATAATAAAAGAGAAACTTTACAGTGTTGCAGAATTGCTTCAGAAAGAAGAGACTTTCTCCTCCTGGACTGATACAGGGGGAAGAGATGTTTTTGTAAATACTTAACATTTTCTTCATAAGATAAGAAAGCTTATTAGAATTGTTGTATATATTAGTCTTTAGTCTTTATCTTGCTAGTAATAAATCTTAATATTATTCCCCCACTTCAGGCCTCTGTTTTGTCTGTATAAAACCTCCCTCAACTTGTAGCAACTGTATGTGTGAGGAGTTTGGAAAAAACTGGTCCCAAATAAACCCACAATAGAGGGGCACCCTTGAGCTGCGGTGTGCATGCGTGTCTGAAGAACACAAAATGAATACTCCCCTCTCAGCACATCCAGTGGGATGTACTGCACAGGACGGCAGCACAGCTGCCACAGAGCTGCTGTAAACCTGTAAACTGCAACCTGCAACCTGCAGGAACAAAACCACTGAAGGAGGGCATAAGCCAACTTTCTGAAAAATTTCAGTGGAAATATATTTGTCCAAAAAAAGAAGACAAAAATACCAGCAAACATCTTCAAGATAAACATCCAGAATGTTCTTAAGCTTTACCTTATTATTGCAGTCTTTGACTCTGGCCTTTCTTTTGTGAAAGAAATAACTCTTTTGGAGAGAATATTTACTTTGCTAGTGATATTATATTGTTGGAGAATATTGTGGAAAGATAGAATGTGAAAATCATGATGAATAATGCAGATAGGCTTATTCTGTGGCACATTAAATCATTAGGGATAATATGCAAAGCTACGCACAGTGAATTACTAGATGGAAAATATTTCAAAAATAATTTTGCATCCAAAGCGCTGTCATAATTTATGGTCAGCTGTGAGAGGAGTAGATTGATGCTGGAAAGTGATTTGCAGCTAAATCCAGCATTTTGCATGATTTTTTTTCATTATCAGAAGAATAAGTTTTGACAGGTGGTAACTTGCCTACTCTAATCATGGTTAAGGTCTAAATAGTGCTTAGTAAAAGAGTAGCTATAGTTCCTTCTGATTATTGACAACAGTCAATTTTCCTGAAAGCTCTTTGGCCACAGCCCACCAAAAGGTAGATATGCCTTGAACAGCATACACCTACAAAGCAATATGAGGGAACCATAGGCTTGGGCTGCATGAATTTGCATCAAATGGGAAAAGTGTGGATATTCACCTATTTGTGAGCATGGAGCTAGGAGAGAAATGACCAAATTATTTATCTGAAGAAAAGAGGTCCAGACAAAAAAAAAAACCAAAAAACAAACAAAAAAAACCACAAAAAACCACTTGTGAAAAGTGTTCAGGTTGTTACATTCTGAGATAGATCCTTTCAGAGAGCCTATTTGTGACTGTAAACAGCTCAGGACTTAATTCACTTGACTAAACATAAGATTGAGTGACATCTTAGATATCCTTCGACTCCAGCTGCCATTGTAAGAGGGTACAGATGTCTTTCATATATTCTGTGTTAGATATGGCAGCCCCATGTAGATATCTGAGATACTCTGGATGGCAGCAGGCACCTATGTTTAAGAAATAAACAAAGCTTTCAGGATGGGATTAGGTTTAGATTAAGACACCTGTATGAAGATATCCACATGCAGCTGTTGGCACATGACTTGAGTACCTAAATCCCAGTAACTGATCATGGGATTAAAATAATTTGCGAAAACATAGTATGATTTGACATACTTTTGGGTATCTGTGCAGGTCTGGTAGAAGTGGCACAGTCCTGAGACCTCGAGGAGTGGAAGATGGAGGCCAGGTGGGACTCCTTATGCATTGAAAATGCCAACGCACAACTTTATTTAGTCAACTAAATAGGATTGCTATTCGGTATTCAGTGAATAGAGAAATAATACAGTTTTCCTAAAACATCTTTTCAGTATTTTCACAGAAACTAGCAAATGACATTTTATATAATTTTGATGTTTTATGTTCTCTCACTTCTCATCAATGCAGTGTTGATATTCACAGTATTATCAAAGACATATTCAGAAAGAAACCAAGACATATTTGGCGAGGTTATGGAAATTGAAGCATAAGTGCAATGCCATAGGTGGTTGGAAAATTTCAGGCCCACTGATCCCATGAATACCCAGAAAATCAGAAAGCAATCAAAACATGTTTTTGTTTCTTGTTCTTTAATTATATGATCTGCACTGGTAACAGAAAGAGTGCAACCTAGAAGCATCGAGACAAACCACGTCTCATGAGAATCAACTTGGGCAGAAGAGAGACAGAGTGAAAAGTTTTGTATCGCTATTGAGACACTACAGTAGCAGGCTGTGTCCCCTTTGTTCCTCATCTACTGAAATGCTTCTGGTAGTTCCTGGCACTGTCTTTGGGACTTATCTGATCCCATGGAAACTAGATTTAAGGATTTGAATCATTAGAAAATTAAAATTTGCAAAAAGATAATCAGACATTTTTCTACCAGTTTAGTGAGTTAACCACTTCAATCCAGAGGAGGGCAACTGCCAAAGCCAGCACAAATGAAGAAGACTGGCAAAATGGTAAAAATGAGACACTTCTCATGGCAGCTTGCTTTTAGGTCAACTAAAGTGTTGTATATAACCTTAGTCTCAGGTGGATGAACCTGTCCGTTTTAAAACAACTCTGGACCCTTTCAATGTCCACAATATGTCTATAATACATTCAGAGTTATCTTTTCCAGTGGAAACATACTTTGAGTAATAACAACAATAACAACGAAAAAGCTATTTGTTTTCCTCTTACAGATTTCTAATGTAGGGTGCTTTATGAAAGCTGATGAAATTGAAACTGAGTGCCAGTGCATGTAAGTGATAAAGACGGGAAGTCTCATGGTGTGCCAAGCCCAAGCCCAAACTCTAAAGTGCACCCTCTGTAATGGAGCTCTTTTGTCTTCCAAGAGTTGCCTTAGAGGTATGCAGCATATGACTATCACAAGTTTGGTTTTATTTTGAACAGCTGAAAACAGCAAACCCTGTACACAAGTAAGTAGATAGGACTTCATATGCATAACGAGTCGGTGTGCATGTGGGGAGGGTGTCCAGTTTATCACTCTGCATCCTCACATTAATGTGTAGTTAGCTTCACATTTGTCACACTTTGCACTACTGGTAAGTTTGTACCTTATAAATTGCTACGGATTCTCTTTCACATGTTTATTTCATTAGCACACAGATCTAATAAGACTGAGTCAACACACCCAGAGCTGCTAATCTAGCCCTGTCAGATATGATGTTCTACAAACAGGGTGTCTAGTTTCTTTGGATAGGAGTTGGATTTGTTGGATACCAACAGTTTGGTTACTTTATGCAATCTCGTAACAGCTGAAAGAAATTGGAAACAGTACGTAACCTTTCATTTAGGGCATACAAAGATTAAAGTGGCAGAAAGGAAGAAAGAAACAACAGGACTGAAGCTCATATTACACCTAAGAATTTGAATAGCAGTGCTCTGATGTAAATTTACGTCTGTAATGAAAGTATGCTAACCCTGGCTTTGCTGTCCCCACAAATACTATGGCTGCACTGGGATCTTTTGGGTATCCCCACTAACTCTGCTAATTTAGGCACATTGATTAGCTGTCTGGGAAGAGAAACTTATGGAAACTCAGCCCCTAAACTTAGACCCCTTGCATCACACCTCAGTTAAATGCCTCAGAAAGTTTTAAATGGGTGGTGTAAAAATCCTCTTCTCTATATAAGTCAGTCAGTGGACCACTTGGCAACACACAGATTAACAGACTATGCAAAAGTGCAACAGAGAACTTGGGGTCATTGCAAACAATGCTGTCTTCAGCATTTGCATCTAATCAACAGGCGCTCTGATGACACGGTCAGAAGAAATACTCTTATTTCACTGGACTACGTAAAATTGATAGAAAGAAATTAGCAGTAAAGATCAGAGTTTGGCCTCTTGGGGATAACAAAGTAGACTCTGAATGATACACAACAGCATTTCAGCAATTGGGTACCATGCTTTGGTAGGTTACTTAAGACATTACAAGTAATGTATTGTTTAGTTGTACCCATGTATACCATTAAAGCTATTCCAGTGTGGCATAGAGTGAACAAGTTGAGGTCATAATATGCCAACTGGAGAATATTAGGGAAAAATGTTCCTTCAATTTCTGCTTAATGTTCTGATGAAAAAAACAAAGCCACTCACTTGTACTGTGGCTATGTTTACTTACACTACTTTATAACTACCCTTCTCTGACTTACACTAGCTCCTGCAATATCTCTTGCAATTTACCATTCTTGAATTTCTCACAGACTTTCCAGCAAGGAGCATTTTATTTCCATCACATTTCTTTTGCAGGAAAAAAAAAAAGTTTTAATTAACTGTAACAAGATGTTACTGTAGTTGTTTTGGGGTTTTATTTTTTCAATAAAACTATGTTAAAAGGAAAAATTACATAAACACATAAGCTGTGTTTGGCAATGGTCTACATGAAAGTTTTATGGAGACAAAACCCTATAGTGTTCTTTTAGAGATAATTATTCCAATATGCAAATTAAATGTGTGCATTATTCATTTTTGTCAAATAATTTTCATTTGCTTTGGTGTTCTTATAATAAAAATCTGTCAACAGGGTTTCCTCTTAACTCATCTAAGGAAGCCTGTGAAGAACACTCCATATTTAACTCTCTTTTAGATCACTGTGGCTTGAGAATACTTTTAATCTCTTTTCCATTTATAACTGTACTGCTTGACCTTTTTGCAGCAAGGTGTCTTGTATATAAAATGTCAAAGAGAGGATTATAGACATGGGACAAAGATATAGTTTAATTAAAAAAAGTCCTGTGAGACTGAAAAAGGTTACTGGCCCAGAGCACAAATATTTAATGCCAGATTACTATTTATGATGTTAAAATAACAAAAAAGGGTTTATGGGTAACTTGTAATTGACCAACCTTTACAGATACATATGATAATATTAAGCTTCAAGTAATAACTTTCATATTAACTTGGAAATTAGTTTTAAAAATTTACTATTTCCTTAATGTTTTCTGTGTGTTATGGAACTATCTTTACAAAATGAAATAGGTTAATGGTTTAAAGTCTGTTTCTAATTCAAAGTGGTGTTGTAGGAGAGCATAAAATGAAGTGTGAATTTTTGAAATTTATTCATTGGTTCGTTAGTTTCTGTCTGTGACATTTAGGCTTGGATAGGAGCATGGTTTTAATACTGAATAAATGGTTGAGAAAGACCAATCTAGATTTGTTGCTAATTTTCCCCAGAGAAAGAATAAATACATTCCAAAGTTAAGCAGTCCTATCAGGCATCTCCACTTCCGTTCACTTTGTGAGATAATGAGATGGAAGAATTGTTTTTGCCCGTCAAAAACAAAGCGATGGCCATGCACAAGTAGTCCAGAAAGAACCCAATTTAGCAGTTAATTTGTGAATCAAAATGAGTTCATGATGGCACTGATTGGATTTTGTCTCAAGACTGGGTGTTAACAGAACAGTCATTCAGCAGTGGAGAAACAAGGAGATTCAAAGACCAATTTTAAGAGTATAGTACCCATGGATCTTCCTGTCTTTCACTGACAAACTCATGGAGACGAGAGAAAATCTGGCACACCATTTATCCAGCTACTTCAGTTAAGGTGTAATAAATGCACTGTGTAGTGCTAGTTTGGACCTGTGACAGTTTGATTTTTATTTGTTAATGTAACACCCATTTGTGTGATTTTTGATTAAACTTACTGTGTAAAAGTAGATAAAGAAACAAAGATAGATAAAGTATACAGAATTCTACTGAGTCTAAATATTTATAAGCAAAAGTGAGGAAAACATTAAGGCAAAAAAACCCTTCTGCATAGCAGTGGGAATCTGAATCGGCTATAAATATCTATAGTTGAGTTTGAATATGGGTAGAGATATTAAAAATACTATTAGAGAAATATGCTACCAGAATTCCCATGAGAAGCTCCATGTCACTATGGGGTACTTTGCAATTCCCAGACTGAATGGAGAAAAAAATCCTGCTAATAGAGGCAGTGCTTAGCTATGTTCTACTATGTCAGCCAGCATAGTAGAAAACAGTGCAGCAAGGGAGGGTAAAGACAAGAGTGGTAATGAGGATGAGGATTTGGAGATTGCCCAAAACATGACGACAGTATTTATGCAAATAGTTAACACTCTGCTGGTGAAGCAATCCTTTAATTTTAATCTTATAGTTCTTTAGAGATGATTAATGAAACAGCAGGTGTTCTACATAAACTTACATGGGTACTGCTGGCTTGGAGCAGCATATACCATGCAGATGGGATGCCCCATCCCTGGAAGTGGTCAAGGCTAAGTTGGATGGGCCCTTGGCACCTGATATAATGGATGGCTTCCCTGCCTGTGGTAAGGATCTAAATCAGCATTATGTTCCCCTACAACCCAAGCCATTCTATGATTCTATGATTGCAGAAACAAAACAAAACAAGTGAAATACCTGAAGAAATTTTAGCCTGATCTTAAGGTTACATGAGAGTATTAGAATAAATGGACAGATGTTACTAACTAAAGACTTGTAATTAAACAGCAAATGTAATATGATGCAATATAGACTTTCTAGGGTTATCCCTGTAGCAATGTCTGATATTTTACTTTTTTCAGAAAATACATTTTATAAACAAAGGAAATGTGATGGATCTCATCTAAAAGGTCATAAATTAAGCACTGTGTCATGTAGAAGTCATTATATAAGATACAGAAAACAAAGCAGTAAAGAAGAGAGGGAAATGGCTGGAATGTTCTTGGGTCATCAATATAGTCATGAAAAGTGAGTTTGCAAAATGTTGCTTTTGAGTTCCTCAAGGTCACACTAACAAGTTCTGAGTGGTCTTCAATGTAGGAAAAAAGACTAACATGCATTAAAAAAGTGAAACTACCCAATGTTTTCGAAGTAAATAATACAAAATATGAGGTCATTTGCTTGAAGGTCAGTGACAGAAGTTCCTCCTGCACACCACCTGGGACAGGCTGCAGGCTGACCTTCTGCTTCTCATGCTCCCAGGTTGCTGGGTATCCTGGAGTGGAGACCTTCAATACCTATCAGGGTTATAAGTGTCCATATAAAATATCTGTTAATTAGCACACAGACTGTATTACCAAGTTACTGTTGTTTCCTATGGGTCAATGAATATTGATTAAAAACAGCATTTACTGCTGGGCCCTTTACACGGTTCCTACCTTGCACTTATTGGTAGTGGGTTATTTAATTTTTCCCAGATTACCTCTCCCATGTGCCATACAAACTTGGAGCCAAATTGATCACTACAATGCAGGGAGCGTACAGGCTGAGCTTTGTAACACTTGGTGCTGTGGCTCCTTTGTTCTTTTGAGAATCTAACTCTCAATACCTCTACATTATATAATGAAAAGGACAAGTCAGACGTTTATTTTATTACTACACATACCCAGATTTTCAATCAGCTAGTGTTCAGTCCAAGGTTTGTCAAGTTAGGTATGGACCTGAAAACAAATGTCATACTTTTTTTTATTCAGAAATATTTGATATGTGTGCAGTTTTAAATAAATATTTTGTGTAAGTAGAAGTCATTGGTATAATCATTTACTTTTCTTGATCATAGAGCTATGTTAAAGCAAACCCCTTCATTTTTAATAAGCATATTACAATCATATAGCTTGACCCTTCCCTCAATCTTGCTGTACCCTTTCTTTTGCTTCTGAAAGAAAATGAAGTTTTAAAATGTGTTATGAAGAGGAAATACATTTAGTGTCACCATTGACAGAGATCCTGTGAGTTGTGTCAAATGCCACTAGATTTACACTTCAGATTTCTCACCTGTGGCATCGGCACGATGTTACTATTTCCCATCCTGTGAGACATACGGGCTGATCCTGCAAACCTGGCAGGGATAGACCTCATGTTGACTTCACTGTTTGCAGGCTATAGCCTTTACCTTGTCTACCGATCTGAAAGAGAATAACAAAAAGGATCATCATAATCTGACATCATTATTCTTAGGCACAGTGTTCAGATTTTGCCAATTTCTATTGAACTCCAATAGGACATGAAACAGGGGCCTCCCCACAG
The DNA here is from genome assembly GCA_013397135.1 of Pachyramphus minor. Lineage (NCBI taxonomy): Eukaryota > Metazoa > Chordata > Aves > Passeriformes > Tyrannidae > Pachyramphus > Pachyramphus minor. The sequence continues at coordinate 104,314 of VYXB01005257.1, read as the reverse complement.
TATATCTATCAGCAAAAAATTATTCCTCAATACATATATATTTTTTCTAGACTGGTGTTTTTCAGACACAGGGCCATGACTCCTGTCCAGGTGTGCAGAGAAAGACAATGCTCTTCTCCTTCTGTACCCTTTTTCTAATAGCCCTTTTTTACAGTTCTCACTGTGCAGGGTATGACTTTAAAAATATGACTTTATAAATCACCTACAAGCAGAATTTTGTGCAGTGATGCCCAGTCGGTCTTATGAGAAGCAGATTGTTCATTCTTTAAGAGATGTGCCTTGAGCACCTTCCTCACATAGCAGTGCACTTATTCAGGGTATATATACACCCAAGGTATGGTTTCACATTACAACTAAACTAAACTAAGGGCTTACTTCCAATAAAAGCAGGAGGTGTCAGTCCCTTTCCTGCCTACTCTGTTCCTTCCTCTCCTGCGTCTGCTCTCCAGCTGCTTGATCTTTTCCTGCTTTGCGTCACTCTGACACTCATCTGATCACACAATAAACTGTGCCAATCTGCTAACCTTGCAAAGAAATGGCTATCTTTCATGGGGTTTTTTGCTAGATTTTTTTCTTTTTTTCTTTTTTTCTTTTTTTTTTTTTTTAGTTTTAATGAATTAAATAAACCTGTTCAGCCATCCACTTAGTATAGGCTTGGGTTGATGGCAGCCCACAGCTGGGCTTCAGTCCGGGATGTGTGTGCAGGGAGAGCAAGGGTGCAGCAGAGAGCAGTGGGACCCAGACTGAGGCAGTGAGGAGCCAGTTACATCTGTCACAACTACGCCCCCATATGCAGCATTTGACATCACACTCAGCTCAGCTTTTGCTCTCCTCTCTCCTTGAATTCCCCTTGAACTTGTCGAATCTTTCAACTTCCAGTTTCAAGAGAGGGTTGATTGGATTACAACTGAATATGCTGCAGGTACATTTGCAAAGACACACAGGGGAAGGTTATAAACCCTCTGCACTTTGTACTTTTCTAAGATAGGTGTAACTGTATCCCAGACTTTGGAAGCCATAGCATGTAATGGATAGTCGGATGTCTGTAACTCCAGAGTGGGCAAACACTTTGTGCAGTGCAAATTTTTGATCTGCAAATTTAAAAATTTAAAACCTTTTCAGACAGTTTGACATTTCCGGAGAAAAACTCATTTAAATTCTCAGGGCTGAGCTTAAACTGCAAGCAGACTCATTTGACTTTTGTGTGCCCAGTAACTATTGACAAAGATATTATTCACTGTTCTCGTCTCCCTTTTTTTTTTCCTAAAGAAATCTTCCTTATCTTCCTGTGTCTTTCACAAGTACTATTTTCCATAATCCATCAGATTTCATATTATCAGATTGTTTGAACATGTATGTTCAGATTTCTCTGCTTGTTTAGCGGTATGTAAACATTGAAGACCTCAGATTTACATGACAAAGGAAGTGACACGATCTCTTTGACAAAGTTAAGCAAGAAGTCTTAGACTTCTGGAGGTTGTAGGCTGAAATTAGGGATTAGGATTTGCACTCTGCCAGTGGCACAGCAGATAAACAATGTGATTCATCCCTATAAGCCAGTGTGTAAACCCACAGAGGTCCTGTGGGGCCCAAGGTAATAGCCCTGTTCCAAATCTAAGATTAATATCTTATCAAGAATTTTACCCCGGATTTTAGAGCTGCCCCGACTTTTCTGCAGGATGGCATTATCTCATAGAAGATGTGACTCACAATGGTGACTCATTAGGTCATTTTCCTTATTCCTGAGAAGAATTCACTCTAAATTCTACATCATTTTGTGTATATACATAATATAGATATGAATACAGATAGGTTGTTATTAATAAATGCAGAGAGGATTGTGAAGTTATTTACAAGTTCAGTTGTCCACTTGAAGTTTGTAGGAATTTAAATAAGTTATTAGGGAGTAGAGATAGTAATGACCTTCTTACTGAGGATGAGAATATAATTTGCCATATCTCACAGTTATCAGATCTCCAGTTCTGGCAGTGGCATATCTTCTCTTAGGTGGGAATTTTATCTTGAGGCACTTCGCTGCTGACCATATGAGAAAAACTACCTTGCCTGCATATCACTGGAGTCTGTGCTCTTGGGTGCTGTAAGTTTGCTGACAACTATATTGCAGATAAGCAGTATAATGTCCACAGTGTGATATTATGGCATATTGCTATCACCATATGTATTGCCATTGCCATGCTCCTTCAGATCAAGTCATCCAACTATTTGCCTGTCATCATCTGCTGCTGTGGGAGAAGTTTTCTGATACCATACCCAAGTCCTTATTAAACAAACTGAAATCAGACCTTTAAATGTACTGTTTTCAAGTTAGGTTATGAAACCCATATGATCAGCTGCTCTTCAGGACCACTGAACATTCTTTTATGATGTAGCAATATGTCTTATAATATAAGAAAATGCATAAGGAAATATATGTGAAAATACGTGAACAATTTATAGCATCATAAACCCTGTTTATCATAACATTACTTATCCTCAGAAATAAGTAAGCCTGAAAACCACCATTAGGTATCATAAATCCTGGGTTGCAGAATTCCAGGAACCATGGAAACTGAAAGAAAGAGTAAAGGAATAACTCTCCATTTCTAGTATACTCTGAGTCTACCAGATTGGTCTGCCTGTACAAAGAAGCTTAGAAAGGGTCAGATTTGTCCAGCAGGGAATCCCTGCTATACTGTCCATATGCTTTAACAGGTGGAAAGGTTGCTCAATTCTTTGCTCTTTTGCTTGGAAGTGGGCGATATTTGGAGGAGCCCAGGGGTTGCCCACTGGGCTGAACCAGTTCCAGCACAGTGAAACTGCAACAAATAGGCTAAGGAAGAGAAATTCATAAAATCAATCTTTAACTCCCATGTAGTGGAGAAAAATTGTTTCCTTCAGGGGAAATGGAGAGCAGTTAAACTAGGCTTCTGCTTTCAATTTTTTTCCAGTAACTCTGCTGGGAACTCAGGGAGATAGCTTAATTGGTCTTCTCTGATACACCAGCATAAATAATTATAAAATTCACGCTCATTCCCTGTATACTTTGAGATGAAATTTCTACCAAATTGCATAAAAATCATATTCACCATTGTCGTTCTATTTTTATAATTCATGTCCCATTCACTGAATAAAAGACACATGGAAGGGCAGAGGGAAAGTATTCCTCAAGTTAATACTGAGGAAATGTGTCAAGTAAGGTCCTTGCAAACTTTCAAGGTCAAGCAAGTAAAAATAACCTCATGTTTAAGAGAAGTCAGGTAGAAGAATATGGCTTTGCATTTGCCCTACTGCTGTTCACATCTCCTATGGTTTTAGTTTGCTGTTGTTACTAATATGAGATTATTGGAGCAAATAAGTAACATAAATTTGCATCTCCATCTATGGTAGGCAGCAACTGCTGTGCAACTGAAGGGAGAGTTCTGTTGCAAGTATCTGAGGACAGTATTTCCAGGCAAACCTCTCAAGACTCATCATTGCTCTTCAAACTGAGAGAAAATTACAGGCAAACATTTACTGGTAGGTGAATAGCAACAAAAAACTTAATAAATGAGAGCTTCCTTAGCCCAGGAATATTTAGGATTTCAAGGTGATGTAAACAGCCTTTACAATGAATCATAACACACTTTCAACATTTATAGCATACCTATAGCATAACAAAGGAACTTCAAGCTGTAGAACAACACTCTTGTTTGGGTTATGAGTCCAATAAGATATATTTTAAACCAATTAAAAATTTAGTAAATGACTATTTTTGTCACATTTGTTATCTACTTTAAAGAAAATTAAAAAATCTTTCAGAATTCTGAATTTCTTCAGATGCAATTTTGCATGTCTGTTTTGAAGGAAATTTTGAAATTTTGAAAGCTTTCTTACAAAGCCTGACCTACTGGAACTACCCCCCAAAAAAGAAAATAAACCATGTGTGTTTAGTGACACTGATTTTTCCTTCACTTGAAGAAAATACAGCAGCTGGCTGCCACAACAGTTATAGATCTGTGGGGATATATAAACTGTGAAAAAAACAGAGAAAGAAGATGGTGTCAAAAGGGATGCCTGCAATTTCTGAGCATTTGAGCTGCTTGTCTATCTGGGTTTTTGGGCTTTTGCTGCACAGTAAGGACTTGGAGAGTGCTGGGGTCCAGCTGTAGAGGTGGTAAATGAGGCTCCTTGGACAGGCAGGGATGCTATTGCTATCTCTATAGCTATTGCAATCCTTTGTCTCCTTAGGCCAAAGGCTCGCTAGCTTTCTCTGGTCCTTAGTAAGCTCCAAAACAAACCTCTAGGAAACAGGGCAATTTTAGATCAAAAAGTTGCCTGTATTTCAGAAAAGGTCTACCAAAATATACATGCTCCTATATAGCTATTTTTATTTAACAGTGATTTTCCAGGAAGAAGAAAATCCTGAAAGTGCTAAACAGCTCCCTTAAGACCTATGACATATCACTTAATTGGACTCCACTGAAAGAGTGACTGAGCAGTCAGGGATAAGAATAAAACCCTGGTTTACATTTCATTCATGCTCACAGATGAAGATGCAGGATATGCTGACTAAGCAGTGTTTGATCAATTAAAGTGGCTCTTTTGTATTATTTTTTATGAACTACTCCACTGATAATTAATATGACTATTAAATGCATGTCAGAAGTTGCAGTTGTTTAGGTCTAGGCTAATAGTCCTAAGTTATCAGTGCTTTGTGCATATCAAGCTTTTTGTTCCTTTTAACCTCTAGGAAACAGGAAGAGCTAGTCCAGTTCCAATAATATTTAATTTTATAAGATTCCCAGGATAATTTTTAACAAGCTGTTCTGCAATACCCAGTGTAGGGACTAAGTGTGCTTGTTTTGTTGTTATACTTTACTGCTGGGCTGTGATCAGGTGCTCATGCCAGCTTCATTAACTTTTTTGGCTGTTGTTTACACAGACAAGTATAAACCGCAGCTAATTCATTTGCAGGGTCTAGCAGCAGTGTCAGGAATTGATTTTTAGGGGCTTATTTTACTCCTGCTGGAGAGACAGCAAACACAGTGGTACACCATGGCTCACACTGTCCAAGGATGTCCTGACAGTCCTTTAGAGTGACTTTTTGCTTTTGTCTCTTTCTCAATGTATTTGGTTTGCAGGTAAAATTCAGGAGCATTGTGAATTGGTGACCCCTATGTGTAGCCATATTATCAGACTAGATTTGGGTATCCATGTTAGCAATGATGAAGAGGTATGTTCCTCTCTAGGCAAATGGCTATTTTAACTTCTAGCTCTGACTAAACCAGTGGAGCAGTAGTTAACACCTACAACTATGGAAGGTGGGTTTGAGGTGCTCCAGTCATGATGTGTGCTAGAGAACACAGAGCCTCTGAGTTTGATTACTTCCATTCTCTCTTTTCAGACCATCTCTTCTAGACTACCCTTTCAGATAGACACCACCTGAGAAGAGGAAGCTCAGGTTTTGCATCCGTAATAGTAACAGCATGGACTGAAGGGTTACCTGGGTTGAAACTGTTAAGTGTGCATGACAAATAAATTCTAGAGTGGTTTGCAATTTTTCTCCTAGGTAATACCAAGAAGAGATGTAGCTAGATGGGATTCACATGCTACTAGCCTAAGCATTAACATGCTTGTCCATCCCAATGCAGACATCCAAAAAGACAGACTGCATCCTGGCTGGGTTAATGCCTAAAGGTGGCCAGGGTGGCCACCAGCCAGGCAAGAGAAGTTGTAATAGTCTGTTCTTTGTTCTTTCTGAGGTCTCCAGGGTTCCTATTGATTTCTAGTTTGGATCACGGTTTAAATCATCATAGTATTTTTCTCTTAAGTCCTTGAGTTACTAACAGCTAACATGTCAAAAATTTAATTTCTATCAGTGTTTTTCTTATCTTTCACATATTTCACAGCTTTGGCTTACATAATGTCTCATAGCTCAAAATTTTTTTCAGAACAGGTAAACCCATGTCACACTGTTGTGAACACAAAAATGGATGGTGTTTCATAGGCATGTACAGCTCAGGGTGTTTCACCTCTTCTACCCGGCAAATATTTTCACTTTTGTTCAGGCATTTTCCAGGCTGACCTTTTCTTCATGACAAAAGAGAGTATTGCTGATGTTCAGTCCCAGATACCCATGTGGAGGGAGTCCTTAGGCAAGACAAGTTAAGACACGGTTGATGGGGCCAACTTTAGGGACATAAGAGTGACGGTCAATGAGGCACAGAAAGCACTGATGGCATGGTGGAGATTACTGAAGAGATTCTATATGTATTGTGTTCAGGAGATGACCATACCGTGTTCGTGTGTTTCGTATTGTGTTCCTAGGGCAGAACTGCTGATTTGCCTTCATATCACAAAGGTGGGCAGTTGCTGGTCTGGTCTCCGGATAAATTCTAGAGACCACTTAAAAGATCCAACTTATCTAAAAAGATCCAACTTATCTTAAAAGATCCAACTTATCTAAAAAATCGTGCTTTTTATGTGGGAATGGCTAGCATGATTGCCCCATCTCTGTACCATGCATTTTTATTTCTGCATAGTATTTGAAATCAAATACCTAATTGACCATTTCTGTCAGATATTTTCTTTTGGGGAAGAAATAGCTGAACATTTTTTATGGAAAGTCCTTCTTATGGAAATTCCCTTGCCACGGGAATTGCCATCTCCTCTGTAACTCAGATTTGTAGCTTAGGTAAAAGCGACATTTACTTACTATAGGTTTTCCTTGTAGTTAGCCTGGGCAAACAGCCAGAGAAAAAAGAAAGATAGCACTGGAGTGGTTTGGTTTGTGCCAGCTTTTGATAGTGGTTATTCTACAGTCTTGATAACTGCAAAAGTCATAAACAGTGCAACAGTCAGTGTGATACTAAAAAAAAACAAAATTGAAAGCCTATTTTTAGACACTGTTTGGGGTTCACTTCAGGACAAAAAAGAGCTGGAAATCACTCTACAGCAACAAATGTTATGTGATTGCACCAGTTGCATAAAAGCTTTTAAGTGTAAATCTCTTTAAAGACTTTCCATATGGGGAAAATGTCAGTTGGAAGGACCTGGTTAAGTGTCATGGACCCTGTGGAATGTAGTCATGGATTTCATTTGGTGGTCTGGATGGCTTCCCAGATATCAGCAATTCCACTGTGGCCTGAGACAAGAAATGAAAGATAGAAGTCACTATATTTGGTATAAGCCAAATTTAATCTGAGCCATTAGAGCAACAAGGGCATCTTTACAGCAGTAATTTCTGTAGCTCCTAGACAAAGAAAGGGCTTAAGCTCTACCCAAAATTTTTACCCACAAGGTTATTCCCTTCCAAGTCTGCTAAGATTTTTTTAATTGATCAGACAAATAGGATTGAATAACTGTCTCTTCCGACAGCACATGGGAAGTCAAGGGCTGTTGGGCAATCAGTTCTCTGGCAGCAGAGGGATACACAAATTCTGACTCAGAAGTTCTTAGATAAAGTATAGACATCAGTAATTTTCACTGAAGATATTGTAGGAACTAAAAGCAAAGATCATAATTCAGGTAAATCTTAAAAGAGATATCAGAACTTTGAAGAATAAATGAAGTGTTTCATTTTTAGTTCTTTTCACTGAAAACATCTGCATATTTCCATCCATAGTACTGTGCCTGTACACTCCTTTAGTAGCATTTTGATATGGTAACCAAGCACAATTCCATTGAATGCTCAAATCTTCATACCAATGAAGATATGGGACAGTTTTTATAATAAATGTAGAAATTCTCTACTTCCGACATGGGTAATAACACAGTTTAGAAAAAAATTCATATGCAGTACATGTTAAGTTTTGGCTATTATAGATCAGCATATCCCAGTGAAAACAATGGAGCTCCTCTAGTTAGCAGTAGTTAAGAAATTTGTTGGTCTTTGTTGCTCAATATTTTTTTTAAGCATTACATGTATTTTTACATCACAGTCCAGCAATCTGTGTCTCTTCTGCCACTCATATAGCCCAATGTGCCATCTAGTGGAAAAGGTCAACCTTAAAAGATATTGTCAACCTGAACTACAAGAATTTGCAGTGGAAAATAAAATAAAATTAAATAATACTAAAAAAAACCCAACAAACCAAACCAAACCAAAACAAAAAACTACCCAAAAACCTTTTATTCTGAAGAACAGCACATGATCAAGTGCACATATATGATAAATAGGTACAGAATTTGATAATCTGAGATTAGTATAAAAATTATTTCTGGTATAAATAAATATTTCTGAATCTTTAACTGCACAGAAATCAGAATTATCTGAGGGACAGAAGAACTTATTTTTCTATCTCTGGTGATCAGTCTTGATTTCATAAAGGTAATCTGGAGAAGGATGAGAATGCAAAGATAAAAGATAAAAATAGAAAAGTGCACATGGAACTCAGCATTTGAAGGAAGTGATAAAAGCAGTTCTTAGAATCAAACTCAATTTCCATGCTCTGGGAAATGCAAACGTAAAAGAAATGAGTGAAATGTAAATATAGCAAATTATGTTAACAATTATTTCACAATTTAAAAAAATTAGGTTTCACGTTTTTCTTTTTTTTTCTTTCATTTTGTTGTCTCTCTCCAACTAATCTGCCCTAGAGATCCACTTTCCTTCTTTATCTTATTGTAGAATACATCTGCTACAACTTCCATCTTTCTTCAGAGTCTTTCCTCTCTCCTGGAGTTACAGCTGGTTTTGCTGATCCACTCTCCCTATGCTAGTCTCATTTTCTTATACTTTATAGCAGGACTGTGACTGCAGAACTTGTTTAATTGTATCACCTACAAAATAACTCCTACAGAAATCATCTTCACAGATACTTTTCTGAGCCGGCTTTCTCTCAACACTTAAGCCCTAGCAGCAGTTCATACCATACTAGAAACACACGGAATACTAGTAATTCCAGTGAAGCCCCTGCCATGGAGCTAGACATGGCAGCATTGCACTTACCATCATGTGCTTGGAGGAAAGTTTTACCTGCAGCTAAAGCTTTTGTTCTGAGACCAGGCAGAAAGAACTGGTTGCTGCTTAAAACAGAGTGAACTAAGACCCCCAGCAAATGTAATTTTGGGCAACATACTAGTATGTTCGGCACATTCTCTGTGCCCTTGCATGCTTCAATCTTAGATACAAGCCATTGGCATGGGGAATGTATTTTTGGAATGTACTGAAGTTAGCCCCATAAACAATATACATTTTCCCCCCTCCTGTTTAACAATATCAAGACTTTTCAATGATACTGAGAAAACAAACAAAAAGAGAAGAGAGGAGAGGAGAGGAGAGGAGAGGAGAGGAGAGGATACTGTTCCTATTGCTTTCTTTGTGAAAATGAAAAAATAGGTTCAATAGGTTCAAAAAGGAACNGAGGAGAGGAGAGGAGAGGAGAGGAGAGGAGAGGGCTGAGAAACCAAATGTGGACCCTGGCTGTTCCCACTTTAAACACCCATGTGTATTCATCATATGTGTGGCTACTGCAACTTCAGTAGCAAGGTCAATTCCATTACTTTTAACATGCTATAGAAGTTGACCTGGAAAATTCAGGCAAAGACTGGAAAAAAGGGATGGCTAGCAACTTCCATCTCATCAAACATATTGAGAATTCTGTGAGAAAAAGAATGTGTACTCCCCAATCTAACAGCATAATCCTGTCAAGTAAGTCTCATCATTTCTGACAGCCTCAGAGGTGTGGGAAATTTTCAAAGAAAATATTCCCCAAAATATTTCATGGTGGGAAGTGTCAGTCAGCTGAAAGACAGGAGCTGCTGACTCCCCTTTTCTTGTTTCTCTCTTAATGGATCTCTGACTAGATGAAGTCGTATCTATATGTCTTCATACACTAGCAGCAAACAGACACTTCCAGAACAACCTACCACTACATTTCATAGCCTTCTGATCCAAGATAGGGTTTTAACCAACAAATAATATTATTCTGGATAAATTTTTCTGGAAGCAAAAAACATTACTGGAAAGCAGAATTTAAATTATTCTAATATTCTAACAGCTAGAGCAGTTCTACATATTCTCTGACTCTGACACATACTGCTTTAAAGGCACAGTTCATTTATGAGTTTGCCTCAAATCTCTGAAATGTGTATAGACACTGAAAGCATAATCCTGAGATGTGGAGATTCAGTGAGTGTCTCTATGCTGGTATTCACTGAAGAGCTGAACAATGACTAAGAGGAACTAGAGAGTTAAATTCCACAAATGCATGTATCACATTAGCTGGTGCTCATCAGGGAGCGAGAACTTCCTTCTTGCTCTCAACAAGAGAGCAAGACTATATGACTATGTTTTTTACTTGTATATATACATCACACTTGCAGAGGTTTTCCAGGTTATTCCAAAAGTGTGTTTAGAAGAAAACATGCACATAAAATACGGTGTATTCCTATCCCCCTATAAAACATTGGCACATGATGATAATTTCTAATCCTAAAATGAAGAGAAACATAGTACTACAACAGCTCATGCTCATGAGAGTGGGTAAGATGCTAGCTCATCCTGGGACCAAGAAAAAGCATGGAATGAATCAGAAATAACTACATTAATTTGAGATAGAGTAATTAAAAGATAAAGTGCCTTAATATTATGTTACAAATTTTTTAGCATGCATTTATTAAAATGCATTCAGTAGTCAGAGCAGAATAAAAGCTAATTTGCAACTGGTTGTAATGGGCTAAGAATCAGCTTCAGTGTTAGAAGAAAGTTCAGATACAGTAGGAAGGAAATGCAATAAAATAAAGCAGTGACTCAGGGGGCTGATTGGGATAATGAAATGCATTTCAATGAATTCTGATGGATAAAGTATTATTACAGTGGAGTGTATAAACAAGAAGGGAATAGACGAAGTTTACAGCAATAGTACTATATTGTCACAGTGACTTTATTACTATAGAAATTGTTTTGAATTGTGAAAGGTACTGTACTTGGTGTTCTAATAATTAATCTAAAGTCACTGCCTCTATTTCACTGAGCTTTGTTGTTCATCAGCATCGAAAGTATAGACTCTGTGTCTACTCTTTGACAGAACTGCTAATGCTCTATTCATCTTGTCAGCTGTGAGTCTCCTCTGCATGCTAAGATCACAGAGCAGACATTCTGCACATCTATTAATATGAAATCCAGGGAGGTTGTGCAAGTGTGCTGTTTTGACTGCTCTGTGGGGGCCTCCTGTGGCCTGAATTAGATGGCTCCTTCTCCTTACAGCAATGCAAAAATGACTCTTAATTTACAGTTTGTGAAAACATCAGGGCTAATGCCAAGATCAGAGAGCTGCGGTTTGCTCCTTGTGTGTTTGGAAACACCACAAGTAGAATTTAATGAACTTTTAATTAATGTATTATTTCCTTTATGCAAATACATACTTTCTTGCTGACATGTTCATAAATTTATAAAACCCAGATTTTACTTGCCTCAAAATGGTAAATAAAGCCACCAGAGTTTAAACTTTATAACTTTTTGATAGATTTCTTCTCCACTCAACTGTGTAATCAAATATTATTAGAAGCTGAGGAACGTGGAGCAATTGCATGATTTCTTCATTTTCCCAGCTGTGTGTCGGTAATGTTACAAAATTCCCTTAATCTTGGATATTTTTAGTTTTCAAGCAAACCTGTAAATCTTTTCAACTGTTGGAATGTTGTTTAAGAATTTCCTTGAATGGTGCTGAAGAAAAGAGCGTAGGTGAGAAGATTATATGTAAAGCATCCTTTAAATATAATTAAGATAGCAGTAAAATCATTTTGCATCTAATAAAGCACAAGATTTCAGCAATGGCTCAATTAATTGCCAACAGAATATCTTTTCTCGTTTTCTTTTGTTCTCCTTAGATTGTGTGTTTTGGGTGGGATTTTGCATGCCTCTTACAGGGTTATGCTTTCTTAGCACACAATATGTTTTGGGCATTACCACATATAAGGACATGTTTCCATACTATTACTCTGGTTGCAGCATATCTGATTTAAGATGTATCTTTACCAATTTGTTGCAGCATATTTGATTTAAGATGTGTCTTTACCAACTAGCTGATGACTATTTCTGGTTCTTCTCCAAGAGACTATCACACACACACACACCTTCTTTGTGCCAACTGCACAATTTATGTTATCTGGGAAATTATGGTTTTCCAAAAATACAGCCTCTTCTTATTTCTTGAGAAAGATCCATGCAAAGATCTAGTAGATGGTGAAGTCATACCATCAAAGGGTACAACCAAAGACCAGTGATCTCTTGCAATAGATGAGGATTGAGCACCTCCAAGACGAGGGGGAAACTTAAATCACATCTGCTGCTGAAAGTGCACTCTCATTAGTCTCAATGTGCAGTTCATAAAAGTTTATCTTTCATAACTTATTAAATTTCTTGTCCCACAGAGTGATTAGTAACACCTAATGACAGGTCATACTTTACCTGAGCACTGTGAAACATGTTGAGTTCATGGCCTCTGTAAGATATTTTCATCATATGTCTCTTTATTCTTTCTCACATCTGTTGAGGGCATATAACAGCACAAGAACATGAGCCCTGGAGAAAGAGCACATAAGCTTCACAGCAGGAACCATTTCAACTGCCAACAAAATACATCATATTACAGGAGGTAAATGCGAAGCCAATGAAAGTACCATTTGGGATGCTACTATGAATAAAGAACAGTTTCATTCATTGTGTTTGCAGGCATTTCCATATCGGGCAACCACATCAAGGAAAAATCAAGCAGTATAAAACCAGATGTGACAGACCACAGCATGCTATATGCTGTAGAAAAACTAGCCCTGAGTCCCTAAGTGATGTTAGTCAATAATAGGCAGTGCCTTTCCCATGTAGAGTGAAGAAGAAGAGAGGAAAAAAAGCCCCATCTTGTTCCTGCCCAAGAAATATTATTCATATTGTGTGTGGATGTGTGAGAGCAAGGGTCATCCATTTCTCAGCTACAATCAGGCTTTGGAAAGCATCACACTCACACAGCAGGTAGCAGGTTTCAGCAGTCACCATGCATCATGTGGGACTGGCTGTCAGTGGAGCGCAGGAAAGCAGAAGAAACAAGCATACAGGAAGGCCTTCTCACTGCCTTGCTGTCTTGCTGTCTTGCTGCCTTGCTCCCTCCCCCAAGGCTTTCTCTCCTGCCTGTTCAAGCTCTACACAGTGGATGTGCCAGAGCAAAACAGTGCAGTTCAAATGTATTCATAAACACAACTGGCCTGACAAATGGTGGATGTTGAACGATCTAATACTTCTCTAAGGCAAAGCTTCACAACCAACCGTGCTTTTGTTTTGTACATCTATTTGATACATGTTCTAAGCAAGAAGCAGCCTGCTCTCTATTGGGAAATAGGGTCTCTTGTGCTTACAAAAGCAGAATTGTCCGAATTCAGTCTTTCATCCATGATAAACAGGTCTGCATTATGTACCACGCTCTGGGTTAATGTTTCTCAATTCCAACTTGAGAGGAGTGACAGTTGTGATTGCAGGCTATCAGTAACTCAGATAAAGCAGTTAAGCAGATCTACTGATGAAGAAGTCAGAGGAAAAAGCTTCACTGACATTTCCTTGATGAGTCCTGTCTCTAACCACGGGCCAAAGGGATTTCAAGGGGGCTAATGTCGGGATCTCTTCCCTTACTAACTCCTCCACAATGTACAATGTCAGGATCTCTCCCTGACAATCTCCTCATGGGAGATCTGCATCTTCATACCCACCTGCCTGATTCTTTTTCCTTTGGAACTCCATGATGTCCCTTTACCCATACCTGATCCAGCATTTAATACAGAAAAGTTTTACCAGAGATGAAACCTTATCTTCCTTCCTCTTTATTTTTTCCCTTATTAGAGATACCCTCTAAATATCATCACCTCAGTATAAGAGAAGGAAATAGGGAGTAAAAAATACAGGAGAATTAAAGGGTTGGGTGAAGAGGGCCACAGAAACCTCATGAAATAAAATCAAATTTCATAAAATTAGGTAAAACAAGATTTCTTGAAATTAAATTAAATAAAATGAAATAAAATTTCTTGAAATGAAATTAAATTTAATTCAACATTTCATTTCATGAAATGAAAATTCTTTTTATGAAATGAAATTTCACAAAACAAAGGACATAAAATCAGATTTCCTGAAATGAAATTTCATGAAATTTCATGAAATGGAATAAAATTAATTTTTTTGAAATGAAGTGAAATTCAACAACAAGAAAAAAAGTCAAATTTCCATTCCATTATTCCATGAATTAAAATTAATTGCATGGAATAAAATGAAATAAATTTTTATTTCATTTCATAAAATGAAATGTGGAATTTTCATTTAATTTTGTTAAATTTCATTTCAAGAAATCTGATTTGATTTTATTTCATTAAACAAAAATTCATTTCATGAAATAAAATTTCTTGAAATGAAATTTATTGAAATGAAGTGAAAAGTCGAATTTTGATTTTATTTTATTTCATTAAACAAAAATTCATTTCAAGAAATTAAATTGCACAATCAGTATCTGCAGCAGTGTTGCAGATATGGTGGTGCTATTGGCACCTTTAATTTCAATATTGTAGGTGTCCCTCTCGGAGTTGCAGTCATATCATAATAATGGTATATTGCTTGTCATTAGTACAAACAGGGCAAAAATCCAGCTTTGCAACACAAAGCCCTAAGCTGAGTAACATCCACATCCATGGAGACAGGTGCTGCGCGTGATCTGTTCATTTTAAATTGTTGTGCTCTATGTAAGAGTCGCGCTCGATTATTTGTAAGAAAGCAGAGAGTAAGAGCCTTTCCCATAACAAGCATCTGTCGCTGAGAACCAGCGCGGAGTTCCCAAGCAGCGGCAGCTCCCGGGGCGTCTCACACCGCAGCCCCCGCCCGCGTCATCGCCTGGAGCGGGGGGTGCGGCCCCGCCGCGCCCCCACCAGAGGGCGCCGCAACACCGGCTCAGCCGCGGCCGCGCCTTCCTACCCCGGCGGCTCCCTCCCATCCCGGGCTGTGCCCTCCCACCTCGGGCGGCTCCCTCCCATCCCGGGTGGCTCCCTCCGATCCCGGCGTCTCTCTCCCATCCTGGGCGGCACCCTCGCATCCCGGCGGCTCCCTCGCATCCTGGCGGCTCCCTTGCATCCCGGCGGCTCCCTCCTACCCGGGGGGCTCCCTCCCACCCCGGGCAGCTCCTTCCCACCCCGGGCAGCTCCTTCCCACCCCTGGCGGCTCTCCCCGTCTCCTCGGGCAGCTCCTCCGCCCTCAGCAGCTCTCTCACCCGGCGGCTCCCTCTCCCTGCCGCCCGGGGCCGCGGATGCTCGCACCTGCCCGTTACGTGATGCTGTGCGGCACCGGACGCGCTGGTGCAGCCCATCGGGATGGATATAGCGGCAGCCACGAACTCGGGTAAAATTCCAGCGAGGACTAATGTGAGGCTTCCCTGACTGTTTTCCACGCTTAAAAAAAGATAAAAGGGCAGACATAGGATTGGGGTGTTAGCACTGGGAGTGCTTTAGCTAGAAGTTGAAAGTCACATGTCAAACAAGGAGTGATGCACTTATAAAATGCTGTAATAGAACACCACGTAATGTTAAATATTTGTTTGTTTGTTTTACTTTAGCCTTCTGTAAACCTTGACAACTAATTACTTCCTGCAAAGGCACACAGAACAATAACTATATGCACTCAACAAAGATCACTTCGTATAATTCCATATCAGAACTATTACTTGGAAAACTACAACACCAATGGAAAAGGACTTCATAGCAAGCATATCCCTCTCAAATCTTATTATTCTATTTATTTTTTTTTAATTACATGGACTGTTCTTCTTTCCAGCTGCTGGTCAAAGGAACAGGGTAGAAGGGGTTTAAATTTGACATCTCAGTCAAAAGCTGGCACCTAACCAGCAGTCTGATTCAGCAAAAGTGTTAAAGCAAAAGCCTCAATGCTTTCCAGAAACAGGAGGGGCTTAAGCAAATGTTTAAACTTATCTGTATGGCCTTTGCTGCGTTTGAGACCAGAGTTGCACAGAAATGTTGGCCCTGGGCTTGCACCTCCATCTTTTTGGTCCTGAGAGGAGCATTACCAAATTCAGTATTTAACACACCAATCTGATAGGAACACTGAACACTGATTGCTTGCATAAATGCACATCCTGTAGGTTTCTTTATGGAGGTATGACAGTAATGCCACAAGTAAAAGGAAAGTTTTCTTTCCTGTATTCAAAATGTTAATGGGACAGTACTGAATATGAGAAAGAACTGAGAAACAGGAGAAACTGAGATTCCCTACTTCATCTCAGAAAGACAAAATGTGTCTTTAATATGCTTTACTGTTGATCCTTTTTTGATTACGTTGGTTATTACAGAAGCAGGGTGAAAAACTGGCAGTTTTTTAAAATTAATTTTCTGTGAAAAATTGGTGTTACTGCAGTTCTGACAGGTGTTCAGGATAATCTCATTTTTCTGAAAACAGAAAAAGAATACTCTCTTTTAAAAGACGTGCATCAGAATTAGGGGAGGAGAACTAGAGAATGAACCAGACATTCATTTGATGTGGATCAACAGATAGACACATTCAGTGGACTTACACAGGCTAAAGATGGAGCTTCAGGAAAATAGACCAGTACTGTCAGTTGTACCACAGGCACCACCCCAGCTCATCATTCTTCGTCTAAAGTTGAAATAACTAAATACTTTGTGTATGCTAGAGGGATTTGCTGGGGGAGGAAGCATTTTATTTTCTCTAGTAGCAAATGATACTCCTGAAAAACTGGGTAATTAATCAAGCCTGTGTAGTTGTGATGCTGTATCATAATAAGATTGATTGATCACAAGGCGTACTCTGATGGAGACAGGTAGAAGAAACTAAATACTGACTTGGGCGTATTAGGAAATTTTGGCATACTGTGTTTGGTGTTGTGTTGGGGAAGCTTTAGTCTCACATCATCTAGTGAAAAATGCAAAAAATACCCCCATAGAAAAAAACATTGGATTATAGAGAGGATCAAGATCTGAAATAAGACTTTTTTTATTGGCTTCAGAGAGTGATGTAAAATGTAGCAATTTGTTTAAGTAAGGTGTGACACTTTTTCAGACCTAGCTCTTTGTAACTGAGAAACATGAATCATCAATGTTTCCTAATCTTCCAATAATTAATGGCATTCTAGAAGGCAGGTCTTGGAGAAACATTTCTTAGAAAAAGGTGGTGATTTTTCTTAATTCAATATTCAGTGGGATGAGCAAAGAAATTTGAAAAATTGCTATGAAGAATGAAAGTGAATAGCAACAAGGTGAAGAAAGATTATAACACCATAGTTGTCCTAAAATTAAGAGAGGTAAGATATAAAGAAAACCAAAGACAATTATTTAGTAAATACTGATTTACTTCATGGTAAATCAAAAGAGAATTGCCATGAAGAAAAGGAGCTTTTCTGGCAACAAACATCAAAAGCATACACAGGTTCAGCCGTCAGCATCAAGAGTGTGAATTTGTACTGTGGGAACATATAGTAAAAATAACACTGGCATAAGGTATTTTCCTCCTGACTGATCTGCTAAGCAAATAGGAACTTCATTTTGCACCAGCTGCAGCTTCCAAGTGGTCTACAAATGTGCCATATGGTCTGGAATACATAGATTGGTGCTCTAATACTATGGCTGCCCCCCACTGTACCTAAGTATGTAGGTACATATGCTACAACACATTACTTAATCGTGCATTACCTTGCACCTGTAGGAACTAATTTACAAATTTCTGATACTTTTTCATTAATTTAAAGGATGAAATTTTCTGGATTTTCTGTGGAAACACATTTGTATTCCAGTTTAACATCACAATGAATCAAATCTTAGTTGCAGGCCTTGTGTTGTTTGTAATGAATTAGGCATGGGCATCCGTAACAGGTTTCTTTGCTTTGACTGTTATGTTATACTGGGATCTGTTCTGAGACGGAGTGGAAATGTTTCACTGGAATTAATGGAGGTTTACTAGAGGACTAAGCATACACAAAACAAAAGGTCTAGACAAGAAAGACAGAAACAATAGAACAGTGAAGAAGTTCAACATATACCTTAAGTGGGCAATATTAAAGTTAGGGTGGTTTGTACATCAGGCTAATCTTTAATGGGATACATTGATAGTCACATAATAAATAAAGATTTGGTGAAAAGTTCTTAAAATCAGCAAAATTATGAAGGAAGAATTGCTTTCTGACTGAAGAATTCCACAATTCTCTATGTTGAAATTATTTAGGGTAGTAGAATAATTTTAGTCAGGCCTGTATATATAGAATTTATCTTTTAAATGTTAATGGATTATTCATCATTATGTAATTGTCTCTTCTTCCAAAACATGTACTGACAAAATGTTTGATTGCTTTTAGGTGCATTTTTGTTTTAAATTTTCATGAGATATTGGACATTAATTTGTTCCATTTACTGAAAATTTTGATTTTTTTTAAAGGAATCCTTCTTTTAATCCACAGAGTTACAGTCCTCAAGGCTACATATTTCTTCTTTTTATATATATTTTGTATGCAGGAAAAGTTAGCCTGTATCCCAGTGAGTTTCATAAGCTCCTGATGGATAAACACATTCAGCAGAGCCTTTGTGTCTCAGTGACTTCTAATTCCCATTCTGATAATACAGTCTACTAGCTGGCAAAGTATCAGACTCAACAGAGGAAAATCTCTTTAAAAATAGCTTCTTATCTTTTAAACTCCTTTATTATGGTAAAGTAATGTCCATATTAGCATTCTCTAATACGTCTTTAAAGATGAGAATATCAGCATAGTGATGAAAAAGTCCTCAAAAGGGCTCCACCTGGTTTGGCTGTAACTGCTGCAGAAGGTCTATGCTGGATGCACCCTGGAATAAAAGTCCATCTTTCCTCTCTCTCATGGACCTTTCTACAGGGTTCCTGACAAGATTAATGTCCATTTTGCACTGCAATATGCTATCAGTCAACATGACAGCATTTTAATAATCTAGCACATAAGAGCAAAAATGGTCAACAGTGTGTACAAATTTGCATCTAAAGCTCCGACCATTTCACATATTGAACTTAATTGATGGAGCCTGATAAGGTATTTTTATTTTACAGCTAATTGTCACTTTAAATGTTAGGGAAGTAATACCTTAACCTGTAGATTTGTAGGAGGATATATGTACTCTGAAGGAAATTTTGTCTTCTCTTTACAGTCTATCCTATAGCGAAGCTGTTCTTTGTGAATGTGCATGAGGAGGACAAACTTCTGTCAGAATCAGAGCCCTTGCCTATGCTTTAATCTGATCTAGTAAGCATAGGTTTATAAACCTATGAAATTATACTGTGTTATCTAATAGCATGATGTGACAGAAGTAAACAAAATGAGAGCTTTCATTTCTGGCACACAAATTATTTTGGCCTAAAATAAGGTAATTTAACTGAGGTCATCTAGACAATCAGGAGCAGGAGGTAGGAGTTCTAGTTTGTTCTTCCATTACTAGACTTTTAACAGTGTATGATTTACCAAGATTCAAAGGGACTCTCATTTTCTAGATGTCTCTTGAAGAAAATGAGGAACAGTTAAATAGTAATTTAGCATAATTTTCCAATGTATGCAGTCATAGGGAGGCAACATAATTCATACCTAAGAATGCATGTATTTTCTCATTATTGATATGAGAACTTCAGTTATGATTACATGTTGGTCATGAAGTTGGGCAGTTGGACAGTACATTATCAAAAATCATTTTTATCTTTAATCTCTTAGTGTGATTTTTGTTTTGTTCTTAATATTTGTTATTGTATTTGTGTATTTATCTTCCTGCCTGTCTCAGGCCACAACTGAGTAAGTTGAAATACAGCTCTTGAACTGGTGTTTCCATTTGGAAGTTTTTACAGGAACCACGACAACAGAAAGCTTAGTTCTCATTAGAAATTACAGTTTCTCAGCAGCACAGGTCATTTGAGGATGCTGATGCAGAAACATGGGATTAAATCAAATTTATATTTCCCCTTAGTATCCTATCAGAATAATCTTCTTATCCTGTATCATTAAATCACATAAGAACTTAAGATGACAGCTAACCATAATTAGAATTTCCTAGAGGATACAGCAGTATATTGGAGTATGGCTCCAAATACATGTACAGGAAACATGTCCCTGTTTGAAAGGATTCTTTTATCTAAACATCTTGCAGGGATTATGCAATTCATACTAAAAAGCTTTTGGTCTAACTCCCTGTGGAACCAGGAGTGTTATTAGGTGGTCTAGGACAACTCAGAGTCACTATGATTGAGGCCTCAACATTGAAATATTATGGATGTGACATTTAAAATGTACAACTGGGAAAGAGAGATAATTTTCTAACACAATTAAAACTGACTCTACTTCATATAAAATTTGTGACTAAGGGAAGAGAGGGGAACCTCTTGGCTTCTCTGGCCTTTTTATTTTAGTAAATGTGCACTACTCTTTACTGTATTTGCATTATCATTTTTGGAAAGAAGAGGACAAACTTTCTCTTATCCATCAAAATAAACATTATTATTACCCTGGATGGGGTACAGAGTTCTGTTAATAAAAAGATTAGACATTCATAGGCTTTACAAGGTAATTTCCATGTTTAATTGTAAAGGCTGTTCAGTTAGCAGTCAGAAATAAACCTAGGCCACCACCAGAGATGTAACAAATATTTAAATGTTTTGGTTCTCATTTTTAAAACTGTGACTGTTTCTTTTATTAATGGATTTAGAACAGACACAATAGTATTGCATTGCTTCTCCATTTCACAGGATTAGAGAAAATGCCGAGTTGGAAGGGACCCACAAGGATCATTGAGTCCAACTCTTAGCCCTGCACAGGACCATCCCCAAGAATCACATCATGTGCCTAAGAGTATTGTACAAACACTTCCTGAACTCTGGAATGCTTGGTGCTGTCACTACTTCTTATCACAGAGAAGAAATCAGTGCCTGCCCCTTCTCTTCCCCTCATGAGGAAATTGTAGACTGCAATGAGGTCTCCCCTCAGTTTCCTCCAGCAGTTCCTCATACGGCTTCCCCTCAAGACCCTTCACCAGCTTCGTAGCCCTCCTTTGGACACTCTCTAATAGCTTAATATTTTTCCCATATTGTGATGCGCAAAACTGCCACAATATTCAAGGTGAGGCCGTGCCAATGCAGAGCAGAGCGGGACAATTACCCCCCTTGACTGTCTGGCAATGCTTTGCCTGATGTCCCTCAGTACATGGTTGGCCCTCCTGGCTGTCAGGGCACTGCTGACTCATCTTCAACTTGCCACTGACCAGGACCCCCAGGTCCCTGCCCATCGCACTGCTTTCCAGCATCTCATTCCCCTGTCTGTATGAACAGAGAGGGTTGCCCCATCCCAGGTGCAAGATCCACCACTTGACATTGTTGAGTGCAAATGTTGTATAGGAACATTAATCCAACTAAATGAAAAGTAGGTGTGTGCTGTGTGCATGTTGGTGGTGATATCAATTTTGTTTCTTAAAAATTGGGGAAGTACTGATTATAGTCTAGTTTTTATTGTGTTGATGGCTGTCAATAAAATATTTAAAGTATTTAAAACTTTCCAACCAATCTTCAGTAGTGGGAAATGAGTTCCAAAGAAAAGCTAAGGACAAATAATTAAAGTAAAAAGCAGAAATTCCTCTATTGATCTTTTACTAGTTTATCATACCTTAAGCCCTTTGTTGTTCGCTAATTTATTTCTAATCTCTCTGTGTCACTTCACTCTTTCCTCTCAGGGCCAGGTCCAATTAAAACGCTGCTCCACTGACACCTAATGATGGAGGCACACCACCTCACACAAGGTCTCGCTGGAAAATTTTACACAAAAAATTTATTTTATGGACTACTTGTGTGACTAACACATTTCAGATCCCACCAGCTAATGAGGGTTCATTCAGTTGCCTCCTCAATCCCACTTCACACAGAAGATATCAAAGCATCAGGCAATATCTTAACTTGGTGGCAGAGGAGGCAAGGAGGAATGTCTCTCAGGGGACCGAGCTTTCTGCAGGGATTGTGGGTTCTATTCAGGGACCACAGCTGCATTTTATGCAATGCCTGTTCAAAGGAATTACTCAGTAAATTCTCTGCTGATTTGAATTTATTCTGCTTTCAATTTTTTCTATACCGTGGGGAAGCACGGTCTTAACATTGGCTAAGCAGAAATGATGGCAGTCTTGGAACTCATAAAAGAAGTATTTGTAGAACAAAGTTTTCAAGAGGATCTACTTGAAGGATGGAAAATTTTATTGAGAATTAACATATTTTATATTTTTTAAATCTTAATTTCTATTTTTTCTCAGAACAGAGTTCAGAAAGGAAAGTATGCTTATTTATGTGTCATTGCTGATCTGTGATTTGCTTGATCTGGAGTGGTGGATGATCTGTACTTCAAACAAGTTTTAGCTAGCCAACAAAATGGGAGTTGTGTAGGTATAAGCCGTGGGACACATGAAATATTGGAGAGTTTGTTCAATAATCTAGCCACAGAATGTCCCCATCATTGAAATTTGTCAGGGACTCATGTCCTTATGAGCTCTGCACCCCAGGGTCCACACCTAGCATCTCTTACAATGACAGAGAGAGCCTGCATTTCAAGCCTATTTTTACAGTGGAAAGCTCTCTTTCAGCTGTAAAAAAAAAAAAAAAAAAAAAAAAAAAAAAAAAAAAAAAAAAAAAAAAAAACCAAAAAAAAAAAAAAAAAAAAAAAACCCCNACAAACAAAACCAAACAACCCCCCCTAGAGAGACTGTGCCATTAGAGATTACTCATTCCCTCAAAAGCAGAAATCACTTTTCCCTCACAACGTCCCTCAGTCCAGAGTCAGTATAATGAGGATGAAGTGTATTTATAATGAACCTCTCTCCCCGCGCAGCTCTGATGCTTATCCATCATCACCCGTGACAAGTCGTTAGTGCTCTGTCCACCCAGAAGGTAAATCCACCCTCATCAGCCAGCGCCAAGTGCTGCCCCAGCCCTGTGGGTGTTGCCCAGACACTGTATCAGCTTCTGCTGCCTTTTCCTCTGGTTTATCAAGAGATGGCAGCAAAAAGCCGTTTAACCTTTGATCTCAGTCCTCGGGGCCTCTGTCTGTGAAAGGCTCCTGGCAGCCCTTACCGACCCACCCTCCCACGCCCCCGCAGAGGCGCCTGTCACGCACAGCCAACAGCGAGGAGCCTCGCCCGCCCGGTCACACAGGAGGGCAGTGGGAATGACAGCAGGGACCAGGCTCAGCAGGGACCACGTCCAAAAGTAGGAGCAGACAGCTGCAGCTGACATGAAATCCGACCACATAAGGAGGAGCCAGAGGTGTCCTGTGCCATCAATTATGTATTGATGGGGCTTTCCCTGAGGCAGCAAAAGAAGCGTGGGAAGGGCCAGGCATTAGGTGAAGAGTAATACTTCTGAAAATAAGCGGGAACAAAATGAACGAATTGAAGCACCCAAAGAAAGACATGTGAAGAGTAAGTTGCTTTCGGGCGATGTAACCCTTCGCCTTGGGCCATGGTGGTGGGATTTCCCCTTCTAGAAAGGACTACAAAATATTCAAAGTATGTGTGTTGCTATCATGATGCTATGTCCGAGGTGAGCAACACAGGCAGGAACTTTCTAATTCACTGTGACAAGCTGACAATTCATTTGCTACAGTGACATTTGTGAGAGTAAAAATTTGGTAACATAACATGTCAGTAAAGACAGCTAGAAAAAAGATATTTTAAAATTAGACATGATTAGAAATATAACACAGCTCTATTTCAAATTTTTTTTTTTTGTTTTCTTGCTAAAGAAAGGAATAATTGTCAAAATAATTGGTTTTAAACTGGATTTAAAAAAAAACTTACAGTGTTCATTATTGAATAGTAAAAGATTTCATTTAAGTGTTTCAGGATGCTTTCAGAAACTGATTTCAGATAAAGCAGATAAAGTCAGCTGCATTTTAAGTGAAGGCAAGTTCTGGGGATTTGAGTGTCACTACTTACTTTTAAACGTCACCGTGGAGGTGACAACAGGTATGAAAAGGCAGCAGCTGCTTAAGCCACCCAGCAGCTCAATCCCTGGAGATAAAGAAAGTATGAAACATACGTGGAGGGAAACTTCTGGTTTTAAAGGATGCAAAGAGCAATGTACCATGTGAGATGGATCCACCTTCCTTTATTTTCTTATTATAATTGCATATTAACCAAAATTGGATGATTTCCATTTTTCTGTCTAGAAATATGAATGGTAATTGTTTCTGCTGGAAAAAATAGAGTCCCTCTCAGGTGGGTAGTTTCAGTTTACCTGGATTTAGAATTTGGTCTCAGCAATAGCAAACAAGTAAATGAGATTTTTTGTTACTATGTGGAAGCTTTATGTTCTGATTGATAGTTTTATCAAATGTTTGTGTTGGTCATTTTCTGTTAAGCTACAATGAATTATTCTGGATCAATAAAACTTGATATAATCAAAACATTGTTTCTAAATTAACAAATCAAGGAAAGTGATGCAGTTGATAGTTTTAAATTTTTTTCTGTTTACTCTCACTTTTAAATTTCTTATATCAGCTCTAATATCAGTCAACAAAGTTAGATTGAGATCTAATGAAAAAACAAATCACATTAGTAAAAGGAGAGGTGTATAAACATCCCCCCAAAACGGACAGAATTCATAAGAGGATTGTTTCCTGAGGTATGTCTGACAATTAGCGAAAATTATATTATCCTTTTAATTTAAGAAATGACAGAACTTTTTCTCTTCTTGCCTGGATGCTAGAAACCTAGCTAATCTAACAGGTATCTGTAGAAAATGTATGTGTGAGCTCTGCTACTTTAGGTCAGTCTACATGTTTATCTCAGGGCAACCACCAGTGACATATTTAATTAATTGAAGCTGTCTTAAATGTTTTATATCATGACATCACTAATGAAATCACCTCTGGAGCAAATATAAGCCTGGCATCACAGAAAATTATCCCGAGAGCTCAAATTACTGACCTCATAGGGATATGACCAACAACAGGATTCTAAGGTTTCCAGTGACAACAAATATAAGCACTAAAAGAAATAATTTTGTGAAAATTAACTTCTCTACCTTTTGTCAGTCTGGGTTTATTACACCATTCACCAAGGAATGGCAACCAGCTGTAAGGTGCTAAATCACTATATTAAAATTCTAGCCACCGTGACACACTCCTACTACCTATGCACAGAGACTTTATAAAATACCTGTCTCCTCATCCAGATGCCCCTCAATTGAAATGTAGTGGACAACTGTTAATAGGTCAATAAGGATTTTGGTGCATTGCATTTGGAACTTCACATATAATTTCATGATTTGCCAGACAAATACAAATATCAGCAATTGAAGTTACATTGCAGGTATAATATTACAGAATGATGGAAAATAAGCATGTAAGGTGATTCCTGGGTTGTAAACCTGGCAGACCTCCCTGTCTTTTTCCAGTGGAGTTACTGTGACCTTTTTCCAAAAGTCAGTTTTCTTTACTCCACATAGGAGTTTCCCCACACTGGAATCTTATGGAATAACACAAACCTGTGTGTGAAATATGGACCAACTTATCCATTGCAAGGTATCATTATAACTATTAAGATCACATTTTGATGTGGTGTTTTTCAGAATTAAATTTTGAAAGTTTCAACAGTTATCAGCAGTTTAGGCTGCCATGGGTCAAATATTGTGAACATGTATTGAGGACATTCCTATGGGTAGAGCACTTAATTCTTCTCTCAAACAGCTATCATCTTTCTCTACTGCTGTTGAACTCTAACTGTAAAATAGATTTGGTGACTGTACTTACATGTGCAAAGCTGCCATATCAAGCATCATTTAGAATTTAAACCATTCAGCAACTGCCATTAAGCTTGCAAATAGATGTCTTAAAAAATGTGATGTAATGGTGGTTTGTAGGAAAGTTAGGTGTTGATTCTTGTGATAAAAATTAAGGTACTGAAAAGGTTTGGGATTAGTAAAATGGGAAGCCAGAAAATTTAATGAAAATACTACCAATTTAATTTGCTTAGTTTTAGGTTATGTTTTGTTCTTTATGACTTCAGAAATAATGAAATATATTACATGGATGCCAGAATGTGAGAGGATATTTCCACATGTGTGTGTAATCATGTATTTCATACTATCAATACTAAATTGAGAACAAACACTAGAATATATGGGGATATATTCTACGCTTGCCTATGTGGTAAATATAGGATGTCACTAATGCAGACATAATTTTAAGATAAAAATTCAAAATCATCTCAGATTTCTCAGAATTCATCCATGCTTACCTTACATTATTTATCTAACACAGTTGTTTCTAGACTGGCAACTTTACTTTCTTTTAAGGAGCAGTGGTGTGTGGTACCACCATATGATTGTAGTGGTCCTGAAGTGCTACTGCCTTGTGATTCTGTGGACACTACTGCAGCTCCTGGTTTCTTTCCACCAATAAAGCCAGGACTGATAAGAGGCTTCAGCTTAATTTGTCCAACAGACACCAACGCAGTGCCAGGCTTGCATTGTCTTGGAAGTTAGGGGTTTTACTGTGTCCCTGTGGAAGTGTTGTGCAGTTCTCACCAGAACTTTACCAAATTGGGAATTAGAGCAGCAGCAGATTTTTTTATCACACAACTAGACTTGGAAGAGTATTTTCCACGAACAGCATCAGTTCCCATCAGATATGTCTTGTGAAACTTCCACCCTTGCTGAAGATATTGGACTCACAGTGCTCTGGAGTGTGCATCCACTGCCAACTTTTTCTGTGTTTTGTTGACGGAGAAGGTAATTTCCTCTCTTCCACCTGAGATCTTGCTGTCAGGCAGAAAAGGGTTCTGGATTCATTAGGTCAGAAATGGAAAATCGAATTTCCTGGTGACTTAGGACATTTGAAACTCTTATATTTCATGTTCTAAGGACTGGACAAAATACCTGATGTTTGAAGATTGGTTTGTTTTCATGCACTGTGAAACAATGTCAAGAGGTAGAGCTGACAGCACTTTCCTATGCCCTCAGATGTCTCTATGAACAGGTGAACAAGAGTTATTTCTTTGCAGATATGGATCTGCAGATATGCAGAGAAAGAAACTGAAAATGAGATTTTCTGACAGAACTCCAAAAGTGACAGTAGAGGGTAGGAGGCTGCCTGTTCCCTGTGACATAATCTGGAATGTACCTATTTCTTATTTGTTGGTAGACTCTCAGAAGTTATCTAAGGAGTTGTCTTTGTTGATCTCTGGTACTATAGGATGCCCAGTGTGTTCAGTGGTCCACTCTCTGCAATGTCACCTGCAGGATGCACAGGACTACAGGAGCCCATTCAAAGGCCATCCAATCCAGTCTGCTTATATTTCATCTGCTTTTGTGACAAACAATGTTTGGGCCTTTTCGGTAAGAACCCTCATGCTGTGAAATCAGATTGGCTAATGTATGGTCCCACAACTTTGCTTCTGGGATGATGAATGTCTGCTTTGGAAAACGAATTGTTGTGCTGGGTTAGTCTTGGTTAGCTGCCAGACATCCACACAGCCACTCTCACTCACTCCTCCTCCTCAGCAAGATGAGGGAGAAAATAAGATAAAAAAGGTAGCTCGTGGGTCAAGATAAAGACGGGGGATCACTCACCAATTGCCACTATGAGCAAAAAAGTCTCAACTTGGGAAACATTAATTTAATATATTGCCAATTAGTAACAGACTAGGATATTGAAAAAGAAACACAAAAAAACCCCCCTAAAAATACTTCCCCTTCATCCCCTTATTCCCAAGTTCAACTTCCTTCCCAACTCTTCTACTTTCTTCCCCCTGAGTGGCACAGGAAAAAGCATTATATTTAGTTCATAACACTTCAGCTCTGCTGCTCCTTACTCATTTACACAATTCTCCTGCTCCTGTGTGTGGGTTTCATGGATGGGATGCAGTCCTTGAAAAATTTCTCTAGCATATATCTTTCCCACAGGCTGCACTTCTTCAAGAACTACTCCAGCATAGGTCCTATCTGCAGGATACTTCAGGAACAGCCTGCTCCAGCAGGTCACCCATGGACTCCAGCTCATGCCAGGACAATGCTCCGGCTCCTGTCCGCAGGCTGCAGCTCCCTTCAGTGCATACCCTCCTGCTCCAGCATGCACTTCTGGATATCTGCTCCACCAGGTTTCTCTGTGGGATGCAGAGAGACAATCATCTTCAACATGGTCTTCTCCACAGGCTACAGCACATCTGCTCTTTCTCCTGGGGCACCTCCCTCATTGCTTCTTCACTGACCTGAGTGTCTGCAGGGGTTGTTTCTCTCACAGCTTCTGTCCAGAATTTTTATCCTTTTTTAAATATGTTATCACAGAGGTGCTACCACCATTTGGCTCAGCTTTGGCCAGCAGCGGATCTGTCTTGGAACCAGCTGAAACTGTCTGTGACTGACAAGGAGGTAGCTTCTGACCTCTTCTCACAGAAGCCACCCCTGGAGCTGTCCCCTGCTACCAAAACTTTGCCATGTAAACTCAATACACGGGTCAAAACACTCTACAAATTCATGACTTGGTCCCTGCTTAGGAACAGCAAAAGGTCAAACTTGCTCTCACAACGTGCCACTCTTATTGCCTGAGCCTTCTCCAGAGACCCGTCCCTTTCACAAAAGTCCAGCATCTTCTTCATGTATATGTACGTTGTGGGTTTTACCAGAGATCAATTTTTTTCTTGAACCGCCCCCTCCACACAATTTCTATAAGTTGAGAGAGGTTTTATACAGACAAAACAGAGGCGTG